>MU006288.1:1183759-1516019 GCA_010093695.1 Plenodomus tracheiphilus IPT5 | reverse complement strand
GCGGCGCTTAACACATTGCTAGCAGCGTAGGGGAAGAAAGATTATCTTTATAAACAAAAAAAATTATTAAAGCGTTATAAGCAGTAATAGATTAATAAGTTAAGGAAGTATGTGGAGGAGATTAAAGCGTTAGAGGCTAGGGAAGAGATTAACTGTAAGGTGACTCTTTTAGAGGATAGGATAACGCCTAGGACCTTAGCGCTTAACTAGAGTGCGTTTATGCTATCCCTTTTAGAAGGCAATCTAGGTTTTAATAACCTATTAGTCGCTCTGCATAATACTGCGCTAATAACTATTAATAATTTATAAGGTTTGTTTCTAGTTCCTATATGTTTTCTAAGTTAAGGTATCCTAACTACTTAACTAGATATTCTTTATTGCCTTAGATTCCTTAGTGTGTTATTATTTTTTTAACTTTAAACTTGTTTTCTTCCTAAGGTTTATAATAGAATGTTGTTTGTAACAGAGTTAAAGGGTTAGCATATTCTAATATCTTGATATAGAATCTAGGATATATTCTAGTGTTAGGTAGAAGGTTATGTGTATACGTAACTAGTCCCTTCTAGTTCTTGATTAAAAATAGTCTAACTTTAATATAATCTAAACCTTTGTTTAGTTGTATTATGTGTAGATTCTTTGTAAGAAGATATACTTTATCCCCTTCTTTTAGCTAAGGTGCTATTTTTCTCTTTTTATTAACATGTAAAATGCAGTTACATTAAGTAGTCTTAAGCGCTTAGCTTATTTATTTATAAATCTTCTTTAGTTCCTTAGCTATAAGTATAGCTGCTTCTATTTTTAGTAATAGTAATGTCCTTATAAACAGGTTTTAGTGTTTTCTATAATTAGTAAAGTATAGTAATTTTCCTATACATTCTAATACTTTATTAATATAGGCTAGTTGCGTAGTAGGTAATAGTAAAACCTAATTATTCTATTGTTAATTTACATATATCCTTAGGTAGGCTTTTATAGTATAATTTATTTATTCTATTTATCTGTCTATTTCTAGATAAAAGGCTGTGGATAATTTTTGTTATGTTCTAATAGCAGCAAGAAGCGCAGTCTAAAAGTTAGACGTAAAGAGCTTATCTCTATTACTAATAATTAATTTTAGAATTCTATAATGCCTAATAATTTAATTGTAGAAGATATAGGCTAGCTATACTGCTGTAAAGTCTTTTCTAAATAGTACATACTCTACTCCTTTTATAAATCTATTAATTACTAGCATTATTATATTATATGCAAATCCTATTACTAGATCTTTTAATAGTAGTAGGTCTGTTATAAAGTCTATAGAGATGTCTTCCTAAGGTACTATAGGTAGCTTAAGTGCTTATATCTTGCTATAGGGTGCGTAGGTACTATGTTTATTCTTCTAATAGTCTACACATTTTCTAATAAATTTAGTAACCTTTTCTTTTATATTACTAAACTAGTAGTTCCTTAAGATAAGTTCTATTATTCTTTAAATACTAGGGTAACTATATACAGGGTTATTGTAGTAGCTTTAGATAACTACTTCCTAAAGTTCTTCGAGTACTTTAGGTGTAATAGTTAGTACTACGCTCATTAATCTAGTAGGTCCTAGTAATCTATCTAGATTAACTTTAAGGATTACATTATTAATAATATTCTTTATTCTAGTAATGTTAGTTTATTAACTAAGTGTATCTACTCTACTATTATCTTTTCCTAGTATGTAGATAATCTTAAACTTATATTAACCTAAGAGCTCTACCTATTATACTTATCTTTAATTAAGGGTTTTAGTTATAATAAAGTTTACTAAGTTCTTGTAGTTAGTATAGACCTTAAGGTCTAAGCAGCTTTCTGCATAGATCCTCTAATACTAAAATATATCTACTATAGCTATTAATTCTTTATTATATATATTATAATTTTCTTTAGGTGCTAGAAATTTCCTAGAATAGTATGTAATAGGGTGCTATTTACTATCTTATAGCTGTTTTATGGCTACACCTACTATAAGGTCTAAAGCGTCTATCTTAAAGTATAATAGTTCTCTACTTTAGAAGGGTACTAATACTAGTAGTACTATATATGCTTCTTTTAAGTTATTAAATACCTCCTCTTGTTCCTTCTTCTATTCCTAAGCTTATTCTTTTCTTGTAAGCTTTATTAGCAGGAGTGCTTTCTTAGAGAAGTCCTAGATAAATTATTAATTAAAGTCAATAAATCCTAAAAATAACTAGATATCTTTAATAGTCTTTAGTGTAGGCTACTCCTTAACTACCTTAATCTTATCTTTACTTATCTTAACTCTATAGATGCTAACTATACATCCTAGGAACTCTACTTCTTCTTTATAAAATTTATATTTATTAGGTTTAAGACGTAAGTTATACTAGCTAAGAGTAGTTAGAACTTTTCTTACATGCTTAACATGCTCCTAAGGGTTACTTAAATATATAAGGATATTATTATGGTATACAATAATAAATATATCTAAGTATTCTTTTAATATATTATTAATAAGTGCTTAATATATTGCTAGGGTGTTAGTAAGACTAAATAGTATTACTATATACTTGTAGTATCTATAGCGTGTTCTAAACTCTATCTTCTATTCTTTACCTTCCTTTATACATATAAGGTTATACACGCCTCTTAGATCTAATACTATAAAGATCTTTATATAAGCTAGTTAATCCCTTAACTCTAAGATATTAGGTAGTAGGTATTAATTTTTCAATATTATATTATTAAGTTTCTAGTAGTTAATATATAATTATAGCTTGCTATTCTTCTTTAGTATAAAGAGAATTAGGTAGCCTACTAAGGATTCTAATAGTCTAATAAATCCTTTCTTAAGATTCACCTTAATGTAATCTTATCATGTTTTAAGTTCTTTTTCTAATAGTCTATAGATTAGTCTAAAAGTTAGTTGCTTTCCTTCCTATAAGATAATCTTATAATCCTAGGGCTTATGCTTAGGTAATGTAGCTACACTTATCTCTTCCTAAAAGAGTAACTTAAATTCTTTATACTTAGTAGGGATCTTAGAAGTTATGCGTTTCTCTAATACTCTTACTTATTAATCTAGTAGACTCTTATTAGTATTTACAGAGTTAGACCCTTATTTTGTAAGGATATCCTTATGCAAAGTAATATAACTAATTATCTTCTTATCTACTATTAATTACTGCTAATACGTAGGTAGGCTTATAGTTATATTATTCCTATAGCACTTAAATTAAAGTTTCTTTAACTTCTAGTTAATTTAAAGATTATACTCTATTAGCTAAGGCAAACCTAGTACCAAGTTGTGTAACATATTGTCTAACACATCTAGGTCTATAGTTTCCTAGTGATTCTAGACTTTTAGCTTTAACCTCTTAACCTCCTAGTTAATTATAGGTTAGCCTAGCATATTTTTACTATTAATAACATTTATAGGGTAAGGGCTTTATTTCCTTAGTAACTTTAGTCTAGCTAAGGTTGCTATGCGCGTGGATACAAAGTTTCCTTAATATCTAAAGTTAATTATTACCTTTAGGCAGAGTCTATTTAGCTCTACTAGGAGCTTAATAAGTCCTATAGGGTTAACTAAACAAATAGATTATCCTTTAATCCTAGGGCTAGACATTTCCCTAAAAATATCTAATCTCTATATCTATAGAGGGCTTTTACGTTAGCATACTTTATATATTTAGGGTTAAGATAAGTATGCTAGTCTTAGTTATAGTAACTTCTATTAACTACTAACTCTATCTATATTACTGCGTTAGAGTTATTAAGATTTAGAAAGTAGCTGCTAGTTTATTTATTCTAAAGGTGCTTAGGGCAAGTCTTATCTATATAGTTATAAGCTTAGTAGGTGCACTAAGTAAACCTGTATAGGAAATAGCTTACTCTAATTTTATCTAAATAATATACTACACACTAGTTATACGTATATAAGCTCTAGGATATAATTCTATATTATAGGTTCTACTAATTATCTAGGTAGTTTAGTAGAGTATTACTCTAGCTATATTATGCGCTCTAGCGTTTCTCCCTTTATACAGACTATACCTTTTCTTTATACTATTATAGTTCTGCTTACATAGTTACCTTAGCCTGTTATTACTAGTATTATTCTATAGCTTTATCTATCTAGTGCTCCTTCTATTCTTCTTAGGGTAGTAACTGTTAGTATTCTTTATAGGTAAGTTATTCCTTAAGCTCTTCTTAAATCTTAGCTAAGGTAGCTTTAGCACTAGCTATTTATTTAGGGTTTCCTAACTTTCTTAACTCTTATGTTACCTACAGGACACTCACTCTAGGTAGCACCTTTAGCTTACTCTTAGAGTTCCTTCTAGTTTTTAATAAGATAGGTCTAGATATCTTATATTTCCTAGTATATTTATTAAATTATATTATAGTGCTTCTTCTATTATATATTATGCGTAAAAGGTAAGGCTTTCTAGTACCTAGACTTAAACCTTTCTACCTTCTTATCCTTAGTAAGGTATTCTATAGTAGAATTATACTTATTAGTATCTAAGGTTTCCTACTAGAATAGGCCTTTCTTAGCTTATATTAATTCTTCTTCTTAGTTAAGTACCTATATTAGTATATTACAATTATTCTCTTTTTTAAGGGTGTTAATGTTTTCCTAGAGAGATTCTTCTAGCATGTCTATTTATACTTTTAGGCTTATTTAATTATATTTTTTATAGTAAGCTACTTTCTTAGTCTAATAGAGGTTTTATTTAACATTAATAATTTATTATCTTAATATCTTTTTCTTTATAAGTTAATACTCTAACTCTTTTACTAGTTCTTATACATTAGATTAGTATTTCTTTAATTGTACGTGTTAGTTAACTTAATCTATTCTTTCTTAGGCCTATTTTAATATATTAAGCATTATTTCTTCTTTAGGGTCCTTAAGTTTAGATTTAGATAGCTTAATTAGAGCTTCCTTCTAGTTATATTATTTAGGTATTTCTAAGGGGTTAGTTAAGACTTTAGGAATAGGCGTTATCCTATCTGTTACGTCTAGTTTAGTAAGTAAGTTAAGCATAGTCTACTTATTATCTATAGTCTCCGAGGGAGTACTACAGCTTACTATATTAATTTAGTAAATAACTTTATTCTTAGATATATTATCCTTAATTATATAGCCTTCTTTACTATAAGTATAGTAAGTAATTATTTTCTTATTATTAACCTGCTTCTTTCTATAGTTTTTCTTAAGCTTACCTTTAACTATATTATTAATATGCATTAGCTTATAGCTATAAGTTTAGTAAATACCCTAAGGTTAGGGTTTATATAGTTATTATTATTGCCCTTAATTAGGTTAAGTCTATTAATAAAGTCTAGGGTTTATATCCTATATAGGTGCCCTAGAGTAGCTTTATTCTATAAGCGTAAGCTTATAGAGTTTATTATTAAGATAGATAGTCTCTTTAATTAAGCTATTAAGGGAGTTAATATAGTAACTAGTTCTTATAAGCTTAGCTTATATAGCTAGCTTAAGCCCTTAATAGTATATATATATTAGTGCCTAGTTATCCTATTAGAGATGCTCCTTATACTGTTAGAATTAGGTAGTGTAGTCTATAGTAAAACAAGTTTATTAAAGGTTCTATATTTTCTACTCTATAATAATAGATTCCTTAATTAGTAAGAAGACCTATCTAATTTTAGCTTTAAATAAGTCCTATTTCTCTATTAGTTCTACATTTTCCTTATTAATAATGTTATTATTTATATATCTTTTAATAAAGGGAGTAATCTACTTCTTAGCATCTCCTTACATGTAGGTAGACGCTAGTATAACCTAGTTATCTTTGTTAATGTAGTTATCTTTAATATAGAAGTATTAGTCCTATTAGAGTAGCTAGGATTTAAGCTTAGCTCTGTCCCTATAGTAGAGGTTAGGTTAGGCGCCTTAAATGCTGCTACCTCTAGCCTAGGAGGACTTAGGAGTGTCTATGTTTATATCTCTTATATTTAAGGTATTTAAAGTATAAGGATCTAAGTAGCTATAATATAAAGTAGCTAGTGTTAGAATATAAGGGTTAGTTCTTAAGTATAAATATTAGAGGAATATAGATAGAAGGTACTTAGTACTAAGATAGTAAGAGTGCGCTTCTATAAAGAGTATTAAGAAGGTTAAGTAGTAAGAATAATATATTGCTTCCTATTTAGTAAGGTTAAATATAATAAACTATAAGGGTTTATTACCTATAACTATATACTATACTATATAAGAGTTAATTAGTATAATTAGTGTAATTAGTACTACTAAGTAAGCTAAGTAACTAATTACTAAGTACTATTACGTAACCTGTTATTCTGCTTAGTATACTATCCCTTATAGGGTTTAGTAGTTCTAGTAGGATCCTTGCAATGCAGGTCTGCAGGGCAAGATTGTAATAAAGCCCTACTTAATTATAGCTAGAGAAGAAGTTAGTTAGTAATATTATCTAGTAGCTAGTAAATTCTTCTATAAGTTTATTAGGGTTAGGTAGTAGGTTAGCATTATAAATAGTAACCTTATTAATACGCTAGGCGTTATTAATTAGTTAATAGTCCTAATCTTTCTTTACTATAAGGAAGTAAGGGTTCTAATACTAACTCTTATAAAGCTTAAGAGTCCCTTAATCTATTCTAGTCTAGATTATCTTAATAATAATATCTTAAAGCTTCCTTAGTATAGGGAACTAAGGTACTTACTATACCTTATAGAGAATAGTATTAATTATAAATAGAGGTATAACCTTATAGCTTACTTAGTTAGATTCTCTAAAGTCCTAAGCTAGTGTAGGCTCCCTTTAATAGAGTGTCTCTAGTAATATTTCTCTTTCCTTAGGCAGGAGTTCTTTTAAAATCTTTATCTCTAATATCCTCTTAAGTGTTAGTCTTTAGTTCCTAGGAAAACTAGTATATCTTAGCTTAAAATAAGATTAGTAGGCTACTTTATCTAAATTTTAGTTAGGTACTTACTTAGCCTTTACTCTTACTTTCTAGTTAATTCTACTACTAATTATTTAGGGCTCTTATCCTAAGTTATTAACTAGTTCTACCTTTTAACCTTTCTACTTGTATATTATGTTAACCTAGATTATTAGGTATACCTTATCCTTTATTAACTAAACGCTAGTTAGAGGGCTATTTAACTATTCCTTTTTCCTAAGGAAGTCTAACTAGAAGTCTATAGTAGAGTAAGTAGAATACTTATTACCTAGCTCTAAAACTAAATCCTAAAGTATTAAATACTAAATCTTTCTTATAAGGTCTTTATAGGCTACTATATAAATATTACTATTATCTTAGAATATAATATTATCTAACTAGTCTTTACTAATAGTACCTATCCCTATCTATATAAAGTAGTAATCCTTAGTTAGTACTATTAGTTTTATCTTTATATTCTATAAGAGCTATTTAGCTGTAGATAGTATGCTACTATTACTAAATAATAACTAAACTAAGTTCTAGGTAGGTTAGACTAGCTTTTAACTATCTTTTAGAGATACTAAGCTAGCATCTATATCTCCTCTGCATTTCCCTCTAATTAGACTATAATACTTCTTGCGTTTACTTAATTACCTCTTATATAGATAAAATAGGTACTTAATTCTTTATCCTTACTAAAAATTTAATAGAAGGTAAGGCTATTTATTAAGTACTTAAGGCAGGCTTAGGTATCTATAAGGAAAGGATTACCTAGGATAATTATATTAGTGTATTTACTAATTATAAAGAAATTAGTTTAAATAGTAGTTACTTTTACCTTAATAGGTACTCCTTATATAATACCTATAAAGCTACTAGTTATACTATTTACTAATACTATCTTACATTCCTTATCTCTTAAGGGAGAGTTAATATAGGTAGCTATGCCTAGTCTATAGTCTTTCTCTAAATAGCATTTAGCTTTATACTAGAGTCTAGAAGACTAATAAAATATATATTACTAATACTAACTAGCACCTTTAGGCAATCCCTTTAAATATACTTAACACCTACTTACTTATTATATTCTCTTTACTTACTAGTATTAAGGAGCTCTATATTATTCCTAATGTCTTCTCTAAACTCTTAGATATTTGCCTCTATCTAACTAATCTTAGGGTCTAACCTTATTATCCCTATTAGGCTTAGATACCTAGAGATTAACCCTATTAATAAGGTATTAATAAACACATAATTAGGAACTAAGTAAGAGTTTATAGCTAAATAGTCTCTAAGGACTAGTTAATAGTCTTTATCTTTATCTTTATCTTCTAATTATTTATTAGTAGATAAGCCTATAATATTAGCTTATAGTGCAGGTTCCTTCTTAAGATCTTCCTTAATAAAAGTATTTTAGAAGAGCTTCTTTCTAACTTTACTTATATTACTAATAATAGCTTTAATAGGCATTAATATAGGTACAGTTAGGATTACTTAAATAACCTTATTAGTGCTACTTAGTATCCCTTCTATAAGGTAAACCTTCTTTAGTGCTATAGGTCTCTTATCTCTAAGGCTCCTAAAGGACTTTTCTAGTATACTATTAAGTATAGTCTTATCTATAGGCTAAAAACCTAATAGGTCTTAGTTTTACTATACTCTCTCCTTTATAATATTCTAATTACCTTTTAGTAAGATAGTCTGCTACCTATCTGTAGCTCTTAGAATCTCTCTTAGTATACTTATCCTTTAATTAATTATTAGTTTCTAAACCTTTAGCGCACTAAGAACCTTCTTATTAAGTAGCTTTTAGTTTAATATCCTTTGCTAAATCTATACTACTAAAACCTCCTAGTTATTATAGCTTACAAGCTTATTTAAAGCTTCTTAGAAGGCCTAGTAGTTATCTACTAAGATTAACCTTAAACTATTAGGGAATAGGCTAGCTATTACTATATTATTCTAAATTAGGTTTTATTATAGGTTCTGCTTAGCCTATAGAGTAGTCTCTAAATATAGATTACTATCTTGTTTTATAAAGTACCTCTTAATTTCTAATAGTAAGATCTCTCCCTAGTTACTACTTATAAGTCCTTATACTCTTCCTTATAAGTATTCCTTTATGCCCTAGTATAGGCTCTAAAAGTTATTACTCTAGTAACACTATTTCTTTTTAATTAGCTAAATAATCTATAGGTAGTTTCTTGTAATATAGCTTGTCTTATAGCAGGCCTAGCAGCCTTCTAGCTATAGCTAAAAGCTTTACAGGGGCTAATATCCTCTACCTATCTCTTATTAACTTAGTATCTAATAACTAATTAGCTAGTAGCTAGTTAGCTATATAATTAGCTAGCTTTTACTTAATTACTTATTAGTAGTACTCTAGATATAGGACTTTACTAATTAGTTTATAAGGAGCTTATATTCTCTTAGTATCTAGCGTACTAAAATAAGGTTAGCTTTAGTAAGCTTAAGCTAAAATAGCTTGTCTAATAGCTAGTTAACCTTACTCCTTATAGCTAGTACTCCTAGGGGTAACTACTCTCTTTTTAGCTCTATTAGAGGTGCTATAAATAGCTATTAGGCTACTATCTATATACTATTAATAGTTATTAGTATAAATACTTACTTAGGTATTAGCTTCTAAGTTACTTCTACTAGTTTTAGTATCTTTACTTCTTCTTTAATTTTAATTTAGGCAAGTAAGTAAGAGCTAATCTTTTTAAAGTTAAAGTCCTAATAATATTTTATTAAGAGGTTAAACTTCTAAAGAACCTTTATTATATTATAAATAGGTAGTCCTTTAATAAGGTAGTACCTCTTTTAGTCTCTATTAATTATCTCTACTATAATATAGTATTCTACCCTAATCTAGAACTCTTTAAGGTAATCTTAGATATTTAAATAATCCCTTAATTAATAGTTATAAAGCTATTACTTAAAGAAGTCTATCTATTTCTCTTACTAGTAACTATTATTATTCCTAAATTATTTTTAAAGAGCTTACTTAAGAGTCTCCTAGTCCTATATAACTAGTACTAACTAATACTTAGAGAAGTACTAGATAATCTACTTCTAGCACTCCTTATAGTAAGTAATTACTCTTTAGACTCTTTCTATTAGGGAGAAGCTATAGTAACTTATAACCTCTTTATAGTATTTAATAAATACTATAACCTTAGTACTATTAAAGCTAAGGATATACTCTACTAGGAAGAGGGTCTATATAAGCCTTAACTATCCTTCTACTAATAGTATAAGTGCCTTTATAATTATATAATTTATACTATCTAATAGAGGATTAGTAAATTATTTAGGCTTTTATAGTAGGATTAATTCCTTATTAATACTTACCTTAATAGGCCTTAGGTCCCTATAGTTCTTAAATACTAAAGAAGGTTTAGGTTTAATAATAACTAGTAGTAGTCTAAAGCTCTTATAGATCTTTAGGCTCTAAGTATAATCTATATTTAGGGTAGGTGTAGGAGGCTATATTAACTCCTACTAAGAAGCTAATTAACTCTTAGATATTATAAGGTAGATAATAAAGAAAAGTATAACTATAAAAATAATAAATAGAAGTAACTTTAAAATAATCTTAACTACTTTCTATACTACTATAATAATATAAAGGCTAATAGTTACCTTATATAACTACTAGTTACTATATTCTAAAGTATATAACTATTATACTAATACTTAGTTAGGATAGTAATATTTAGCCTTTTTAAGGTAAGCCTAATACCTTAACTTTATGCTACACTATTACTCTAAACTAAAGGTAAACTATTACCTTTAATAAGCTATTATATCTTCTATTATTTAGCCTAATTACTAATTAGCCTATTCTCTTTTTTTTTCTTTTAGGGTCTTTCTAAAGCCCCTTTAAACTATCTTACTTATTACTAATTTTATCTTAGTCTCTAAACTACTACTCCTTAGATTCTAGATTATAGGAGTAGATAGGGTGTCCTAATAAAAGGTAGTTACTACTATCCTAAGGCTAAGCTAAGTTCTAGATCCTCTTTACCTACTTATATAGAGGAAGATCTATTATAGAACCCTTAGGCATAGGTAGCTTAATGCCTTATTAGGGTAAGAAAATGTATTAGGTAGAAGTAAGGTTATAGCAGAGCCTATAATAGAGCCTGCCTTGCCTAATAGACCTTTAGATAACTATTTATCTATAGTTATCACGTGCCCTCTTACTAATTATCTATCTCTCTAACTATTTATTAGCTATATCCCTATGTATTTTTACTATAGTAACTTCCTACATAAGAGGTATAATAATACACGCGTACTATGCGCCTATAATAAATATAACATGTAGAAGGAGCACTTATAGAGTGTATTTATAGGCTAAGCTATAGATACTCTTTTCCTTTCCTATAAGGTATTGTTTTTATTAAGGCTATAGGTTACTACTAGGGACTGTAGCTAAAGGGGGAGATTCTATAACATCCTATTATAAAGATACCTTATAGTGTTATAATAAATTAAGGCTACCCTTAGTTAGGCTTAGTATCTTAGTGACTAAGCTGCGTAAAACCCTCGCTTCGCGCGTAGCTTAGGGTAGACAAGTATTATTCTAATATTAATGCTATACCTATAGCCATCTCTACACTATTTTATCTAGTGTAAAGCAAGTACTATTGCCTATAACTAGGACCTTACACTGTGTACAATGCTTACCTGTAAGGTACGTTAATAGTAGTAGCTTATACGAGGTTTATCCTTAAATAAAGATACATCTAGTATAATAAAGGCTGTATAGACATTAACTATGCAATGACTTATGTGGCCACACACATAACCCCCCGCAGTCTGCACCGCCGTCCTGTGGATTACAGTCATCCCGGGGATCATCATGGCATATTTGACCATCCTCATCACATACGGACCCTCCGAAACCACCACACATTCTGTCCTTCACGCAGATACCCAGTCCGTCACATGCAGGGCCACATCCAGGAGTATATGGGTCCGTGATGCAGGTCTCCCCAACTTCGCACGCCAAGGAATTTGCACGTCCGCCTCCGCAAATTTTGTGAATTTTGGTAGATTGCAGAGGGCTTGTTGGCTTAATCGATGGGGCTGAGTATTGAATGTCAGTGGTGACTGTGCTGATCGCTGGAGGTGGACATGTCTAGATCAAGTTAACACTTGGTCCATATTCGAATGTAGTTTGATGGCTGCACACCTTCAGCTTAGGTCTTCTTCCACCACATTTCTTATGACACCGTTTCGCAGCGGCATTTTCGCACCAGCAGGAATCTGGCCACATCTGTACGCATATGGTCTCTTCGCATGTGCACTTTGCAGCGGTCTCGAGCATCGGCCTAGGAACTGGTGTAGCCTCTGGAACGGCTGCACGGGCGAAGATCGTATTTGTGGGGCAAGATTGTAGTGTGGGTAAGGGGCCACCGCATTTGTCGTGACAGCTCTGTGCTGCTGTATTGGCACAAAAACATGAACCAGGCCAGTCTTGGGCGCATATTACTTCCTCGCAGACACACGGTGACGGCTGCAGACTCCCAGTTGGCACTGCAGATAGCCCTGCTCGACACGGCTTTTAATGCATGTCAGTCTAAGGTAACTAGTGCTAAAGTGTAGTACTCACCGTGAAGGTGGGAGCATAGTTAGGGCACGCCTCTCTACACTTTAGTTCTCGCCCATTGAGACATCTGCAGAGTGCCTGAAAACCCGTTAACCCTTTGTACAACGGAGGACTAAGACTCAATTGACGGAGGATGAATTTCACCATACCATAGGATCACCAGCAGGACATTCTACCTGGGGACACTGGCATGTACCAGCATCGGGAGACTGGGCCAAGGCGAGAGCGCCCAGCAGAGAGATGAGGAGTAATGGAAGCTTCATTGGCATCGCGGATCGCCCGGATTGCTTTCAAGAAGAGTCGAGTTCCAAGACGAAAAGTTGCTGAAAGCGGTCCAAAAGTGTTTGGAGGCATAGATTGAGAAAAGAAATCCGCCTTCTCCGGTACAGACCTTATACTCTGTGCCAAGACGATATTCCATCTCACGCATCGACACGTGTAGACCATGATGTCTCAACCCTGGCCGCACAGACACGAGTTCCCGGTTCTACCAATGTCCTCTTCAGGCTCCAGTCATCATGCCGCTGCGTGAAGGCTGTTTCGCACAAGCGCGGGTTGCAACATTCCTTGCTAGGATTGATCTTCACGCGAGAAACACTGGTGGCTGACGGCCACATGTCACACGAAGTAGTGACAGATTATCGCTACTAAAGCCAAGTCTGGGGTGAGGAATGAGAAGTTCCATCATTATTGCAGCAGTCAAGCTTACATTCAAGCAGCAATCTTAAATTAGCTCAGATTTCGGAGGGTGCATGTCGAACCAAAGGACGATGGCTCTCCGCTTCGATGTCGGTGCATATTGCCATGCATTGTGCACTAGACGACACGTCGAATCACGGCAGGAGACTGACGACACCAAGGCACCTGGCAGGACAATATGTGTGGAGTGTCGCTTCTCCTTGCATAAACTCAAGCAGTCCGTAGTACAGCCAAGTATCTTCTTCTGCGTGGAAGAATGCTTTAGGGTGACACCTTGCAACTCTAGATGCTGCTTGTGAAAGCGCGGATACCACCAGCAAGGCATTTCCATGGTAGGCTCTAGACATGCGCGGTATTAGTGACAGTATGACATTTGAGTGTATCTCCAATGCCAGGCTGACACATTGTTCAGGACAAAGGTACATAGCAGCTGAGTCGAACCCGTGCAGGGTTTTGCAAAATTGACCAAACATCATTGAAACGCCTGAACTTCGACTCTTGTTGAAAATGCATTACACTGAGAGTCAGAGGGTACGCATGCGATCTCACGCGAACGCCATACGTTTCAGACCAGGGTATACGAAAAGCTTCCATGCAGAATTTACAATTCTCGTCATCGTCAACGATCTCTGTCGACATCATCAGGCGGTGGCCGTCGTTGGAGACCAACCGAGGCCCTGACAGCGTCAAAACCTCGCCAAATGACAGTAGAGACAGTCGAGCTTAGTTCTCGATATGAGGTGCCTGGCAAGTCTTGTGACTCATTTCGAGTATCACTCTGAGTCCAACCGGTCTCAACGTCATCACTGAGCGGTGCGTGTTCATGTGGTACTGAGGCAGAGATAGGGACAGGTCGAGAGGCCGAAGGAGAGGCGTTTCGAGTCTGGACTGGTTGCACTTGTAGACCGTCTAAATGATCGAAAGGTTCTGGCGAACGGATTGTTGACGATGGTTGCAAGCGATCATGGTAGGACTGTGATAAAGATCGCACCACGTCTCCTTTGCATATTGGACACGTTCGTCGACGAGTGACCAGCCAGGGTGTTCTAGATGATGTCAATACATGACTACTATGTCGGACGATGCGACTTACATGCAGTCTGCATGGAATTCATGGCCACAGGGTAGGCTCATGACCTGACTAACTCCATCCTCGTACTCTTCCAAGCAAACGACACATTCCCTTTGTCGGCCCCCGTATCGGCGCCTCCATGCTGCCAAGCCTGTCTCGCGCTTCTCTTCTGCCCGTTCAGGAGATGTGTGCTGAACGGGAGGCAAAGCACCTGGTAGCTCAGAAGTTGAATGAGAGCCAGACCTTGACATTTGCTCAGTAGAGCGTTGAAGCAGCGGTGTCGTGGGCGATGAGGCTCCAGGCGTCGGAGAAGATGATGGCTCGCTAATGGTCTGGTAGGTTCTGACCGGAAGGCGCTCGACCACAGACTTGGGTGCCCTCCACCGTCGCCGCCTGATGCGAGACCGTAGGAGCAGGAGCGCGTACACAACAGTCAGCGTTACCAAAGGACTAACGACCAGGACAAGAAGCGTATCGAAGAACGGACTAGTGGAGACACTTGTCGGTGTCAGAGTTACCCATAGCCCTTCGTGTGAGACCGTCACATGTGACGACGTGGTATCGAGTTGCAAGTCGGCGCCGGAGATGGAAGTCACACTTCTCACCTCTGCACCGACAGAAGACTGGTCTCTACGGATCGATTCTCTGTGGCTTGACCATCTTTTCCACCAGGACGATTTGGGCCTCTTCGGATCATCCCGAATATACTCACCACTTCCTGGGAGCACGTTGGCTGAGGTCTGCAAGCGCGCGGGAGCAGATCCCATCACTAGACCCGGGGCATCAATAGTCGTTGGAGATGGTAAGAGGTCAGGGTCCCGCCAGTCTTGTTGACCTATAATAAAGCCATCTGAGGTCTTGCTGGAAGTGGCTGTTGGGACTACAGACTTGATCATGGAGTCCTCGTCATGATTCCAATCGCCGGCCACCGTCCAGTCGAGGTCGCCGCTGCTTGGTATTCTTCGACTACCAGCTTTTGGAAGCTTGCCCTGACTGTTGCGGAAACCCAGGGCAGACAGCAGAGAGACGAGCAGGCCCTCCGTGTCGGAGTCGTTCTGGAAAGTTTTTGTCGCTGAGGTAACGCCCTCGGACGTAAAACGAGATGTGGAAATTGATGACTTGGGCTTCGCGTGGAGCAAAGTCGCACGGCTCTTGCGGTCACCCTGTGCTTCGTCACCCTGAATCTGATCTAGACCAAGGTGATTGTGAATGGGTCCGGAGTATGCCGTGTTGCCTGGGGCAGGATTACGGAGCATACGCTGGGACGGTAACAACGAAGACAGTAGGTGTGCAGTAGTGTGTGAGGTGAAGAGGGATGGGATGGTGATGTTCGAAGTATCCCCTTTGGCGTACATACGAACTAGGGCCCCTCCACGAACATCGTCACCCACAATGACAGCCACCCCGCCGCGTCGCTGTGCCCACTGCACCTTGGCTAGGAAACCGCAGCCGCCGCGCTTGAGCAAGACCACTTTGCCTGCGATTTCGGCGCTCTCCTGGATGGACTGAATATCGGCGTGCACAGGTTCTGATTTGAACGTGGTCGAAGCGGCGATGTAATGCTCGTCGGTGCTGTCATCGAGGGCCACCAACGAGGCACCTGCCGTGGCTACGCTAGGTGAGCCTGCCGTGGCGCCGTCCTGCTCGAGCGTAGCCCTCGCCGCGTTGCTCCCGGCACGAGGCCATGTACGCGAGGACGCCAGCAGCGCTTCACTGCCATGGTCCCAGCCAGGGACGTCACCACAGCCCAACTCGCCGGCCCAGCCCAGGGTATCATCCCCAAAGCCACTGCCAATCCAGAGGGGGCTGCTCAGGCCATCTTTGGGGAGGAGAGGACCAAATGCGGCGGGTCGGGCGAGGAAGAAGGTCGAATTGTCATCGGTGAGGCTGATGATGGCGGAAGGGGGGAACAGCGAGCCGGGGGAGGTGAAGGAGAAGAGGGCCTTGATGTTGCCCTGCGAGTCGGAAGCCTGCTTCGCCTCTTGGTTGTGTGGTGAGCCCAGGGCGGCGTAACCGAGCAGCGTCACGGCGATCAGGCTCGTTGACACGGCGAGGAGCAGCCGGAGCGGGCGCATGTCGACGGCGGGGGGGCAGTGGTGGTTGTCGTGGATGGGGGGAGGCCGAGGAGCCGCCTATGAAGGAAGAGGCATTCGGCACGCGCGTGGGAGGTGGACAGCGCCGTCGATGATGCGGTAATGCAAGCACATGCACCCGCCTACGCCGCAGTAGATGTCACGAGTGCGCCGCGCAGGGCAGCGACAGCAGCAGCAGCGGCGGCGACGGCGACGGCGACGGCGACGATGAGGATGACGACGACGCGTTGCCACGGGATGGGGCCAGGCCAGACCAGACCCAAGACGCGTCAAAGGGACTGTGTAGGTAGGAAGGCAGCGTCGGTGGGTGCAACAACACCAAGAAGAGGTAGTGTACGGCGGGTAGGGGTGCGTGCAGTGCGGGAACCGTTGGAGTTGGGGCGCAGGGACTTTGCTCTGCTCTTGCGGTACCTACAGTACCGGTACTACCGACTCTACCTACATAGTACATACATACAGTAGTAATAGTACCCTGGGCTGCTGTGCCTGCTGTGCCCGGCTGTGCCCGCTGTGCCTGTGTGCACTGCGCAGGGCGACCCCGCCGCACGCGGTAGAAACACTGCGGGAGCCCCCGGTGGACACAGGGTCACGTGCACTTTTGGCCTCTAGCTGCACGTCCAGTCCACTGCATCTCCACCTCCAGACAGCCCTCGCGGGCTGCAAGTCTCCGTTGATGGTGACAATTCGTCCTCAGCCCATGCCCTAGGCTGCTCCTGCCTGCAAGCAGCTGTCTCGCCCTCTCTCCGTCGAGTCTTGCCCTGCCCAACCACCACCACTCTTCACCCCCTCCACCCAGCCATTCTGCATGCTTGCGGCCTCGTTAGCATGCCGTTGCACTACACCTGTGCTTGGCCTAGAGGGAGCCACCATGAAATGTCACCTCCATCTCCACATGTCCACATGTCCACGCCTCAGCCGGCCCTACTCCGCGGACGTCGTGCAATACATGGCCGCCCTTTCCCCAGCTTCGTCCCTGGGACGCTGCCAATGTACGAGTGGTAGCCACACCTGCATCATGATACTGCACACCATCGCGCCTTCCCATCCGCTCACGATCGCGTATCATGTCGTCACATTCCTTCTCGTCCACGTCTCTCCTTGTCAACTCTTCGTCTCTACCATATCCTCTCGCAGCACTGAACCTACCCTAGTCCTCCGTATCATCACGCTCCTACACGACACCTGACCACACTTGTCCTTCGTTCCTAATCGCCAACAAGAGGCCAGCCTCATTGCATCACATATCTGAGACGTACCCGCAATTCTCTTCCGCGTCCATTCATCTACAGAAACCGTGGTCTCACCTGCAATCGTCCACAGCACCCCTACCAACCCCTAGTGTTAAAACACGTAAAGAGCCGCAGTTATGAACGTCACACGACCTACCTACCAGCCCGCAGAGAACTTCATGGTTCTACCAGGCATGAAGCCTGTTTACACTGCGGACCCAAAGCGTCATGGCGAGACGCGTTTGCCAGGCTTCGAATGGCTACCCAACAGAGCCCGTCATCTTTTCATTGCATGCCTTGGTGAATTCGTGGGAACATTCCTGTTCCTGTTCTTTGCCTTCACAGCCACGCAGGTTGCCAATAACCTCCTCGGTGACAGGTCCATGGACATCGAGTCGCTCATGTACATCTCGTTGGCCTTTGGCTTCTCTCTAGCCGTCAATGTCTGGATTTTCTTTCGGATCAGTGGAGGCTTGTTCAACCCTGCTGTAAGTGGATTCAACAGTCAAGCCGAAGGCCACATTTGACAGAACCCAGGTCACAGTTGCCATGGGACTCATCGGAGCAGTCTCATGGATGAAAGCTGCACTGCTCATCCTTGCACAATTACTAGCCGGTATCGCCGCCGCTGCTATGGTCTCGACTCTCTTTCCCGGCCCCTTGTCAGTCCGTACCACACTAAGTGCAGATACGTCTATCGTGCGAGGCCTTTTCATTGAGATGTTTTTGACAGCTCAACTTGTCTTCTGTATCTTCATGCTGGCCGCTGAGAAGCATCGCTCGACTTTTATCGCACCAATTGGAATTGGTCTTGCGCTCTTCGTTGCCGAAATGGCCGGTCAGTACAAGTGCTCTCATTGACACGACCTGTGAGTTACTCACAGCGTTAGGGGTCTATTTCACAGGAGGGTCTTTGAACCCTGCGCGTACCTTCGGCCCGGCTGTTGTCCTTCATAGCTTCGATAGTTATCACTGGATCTATTGGATTGGACCCCTTCTTGGTGCAATCCTTGCCGTCATCTTCTATCGGCTCATCAAGGTGCTCGAGTACGAGACTGCGAATCCTGGCGCCGAAAGTGATGGCCAAGACGCATACCGGGCTGGATCAGTGGCAGCAAAGGGTCACCGAGAGTCTGGTGCTCCAAGTAAGTCACTTGTAAGAACGGGCTGTATTGAACTGTTAGTTGACGGAGCACCACACAGCCGACTCTAATAACGAGCATGAACTCGGGGGTCAGTTGCAAGGAGGCAAGCATCAGCCTACTAACCGTCTGTGCGAGCATTGTGAGTTAAGCTAACAGGTGGCAGCGCACACTCACCGAACCACCGATGGTACCGACGAACACGACTTTGGCAGTCAGCTACAAGGTGGGAGACACCAACCGGCTAGAATACAACGCCAGGTGGTTTCAACACTCAATAATGACCCCTCGACTCCCACCTCATTCGTAGAGAAACCAGAACATCCCTTGCCTGTTTTCGTCATGGGTATGGACGGCCATCGATCAGACAGCCGTACAACAGCCGTCAATCACCCTGACGACCGGCCTCGAGCGCACCATGCGCGGAACTCTTCGACCGACGAGCCCGCATCAGATCGCAGCTATCGCAGCGGCCCGAGCGCAGAGTCTGGCAGCTCGTAGAGTGGTTCGTCCTCTGGCTCATTATCTAGCCGCGCTTCGAGTCCCTGACATGAGAAGTCGTCGACGCAACGTAGTTGTGCCGACGGCATCTTGTATTGGCCTTGTTGTTTCCTCCCCGGTTTTGTACTTCAAGCCTGCTTTTGCCCAAATTAAGCGGGTTCCCTGCCTTCGTCGGAGTAGATAAGCGCGGTAGGCATCGTGGTGGTCCTCAGGCAGATGTCCATTTTTCGTAGAATATACAATCATCATTGAGGAAACGTTTACGTGCATCTCATGGGGTGACAACTTGACTCGCGAAAACTTGAATGACCTCTACTTTCCAAGGTTGCAGACAGCTCTCAAGTGATTGTCGTCAGGAGCTACATGTATTGTACCCTTGACCTCAGACAAGTCCCCTGCCTTTCGAGCAGTGCGAATGGGAGGTGGCATACAGTGTACGAGCCAATGCTAGTGGTTGTTGCGCTGCCTTCGAGAGCTTCAGAAGCGGTCAGGTCAAAACTAGCGCAGAGGCACAATGGCTTCGGCCTTTTCATAACGTACTTTATAAGCGAGCGGGCCATACAAGCGAGTGGGCCACCTAACCAACTTTGCGCACCTCTACAGGCGTATTTCTCAACAACGCGCTAATATAATATATAGATATTAACAGAGTAGATTAAGCAGTATCTTAAGTATCTTTCTTGCACGTACAAGAGTTATGCCCAGTCTCCCTGCACCTTGTACAGCGCGCCAGGGCCTGGCGGCTAAGGCCTAATTGCCCTCCTCCTTGACGCTCTTTATGAGCAATCTGCTGATCAGCCTCACGTTGAGCAAGTAGATCCTCTCCAGTACCCTTTGTTAATACTCCTTGCTTCTGTATACGCTTCTTTTTACGCTGTCTGCGCTTTGTTGCTGCCTCATTAGCCTTCTCAAGGCTAGTAATCTGATTACGCATCAGCTTAGCTAAGAGCATCATTACCTCTGCCCCCTTCTTAAGCTGGCTAATTGCCTCAATAATTAAGGCTGGTGATGAGCTCTTGTGCCTTCGTACGCGATTACGTATTAATGTTGATTGAGCCTCAAGCTCACGTATATTGCTTGGTGTACGAGCCTCCCAGGGAGCCTCTGGGAGAGAAGCTGGAGTAGGCGTACGCAGCTGTACGTCAAGCTTTGACAGGACAGCGTCTGGCTGGAGAGGTACAAGGCCTGCGCCTTGAAAGGCTGAGCTAATATTGGCTGGTGTGAACGCCTGTACAAAGGCTGTCTTAAAGGCTGGCAGAAACTTAAGCTTGGTAATGTGGTTGATGTGGTGGCGGATTAGAGCCTCAACCTCACGACTGTACGCGCGCTTCAACGGCGAGAAGCAGCCAACGTCAAGAGGCTGCAGCAGGTGTGATGAGTGAGGTGGCATACAGAGCGTGTAGATATTATTCTCCTTGCAAAGCTCTTGAAACTTAAGAGAGTGGTGGCTCTCATGGCCATCAAGGACAAGCAGCCAACGCGCACCTACGTTGCGAGTCCTTGTGTGAGCATTAAAGTGCTTCAGCCATGCAACGCCTATCTCGTTGTTTGTCCAGCCATTGTCGCTAACAGCTATTGCCCAGTCGCGTGGAATCTCTGCCTCCTCATACCAGGCTGACAGGTGATACTTGCCAGCAAAGATGAGGAATGGTGGGACTGACCAGCCTGCTGAGTTGATTGCCGCAATCAACGTCACCCACTCACGATTACCAGGCTAGATAGCCTTTAGCCTGCCTCTCCTCTCTAACGCTGTTACGACAAGCTGAGTTGTAATCTTCCCCATCATGAAGCCAGCCTCGTCAAAGTTGTAGACGTCCTCATCACAGATGCCATACTTAGCCTTCGTCTGCTCTACAAGCTTAAACCAGCCTTGTATAAGGACAGGATCCTCACACAGAGCCCTCTGTCTGTCGTACGCTCGATTGAAACGCGTTGTAAGACTGTCTGTACGCTTGACAAAGTTGCGCGCCCAGTGGACGCCAACCTGGCCTGCGCTACGCGTAGCCAGCAGTCTATCAGCCATATCGCGTATAGCTGCATAGGTAGGCGCAAATCCACGTTGGTCCAAGTCAAGTATATGATAGACTATTACCTCCTCCTCTACCTGGGTGAGCTTCTTTGAGTTAGGCTGACAATCGCGTCGGGCGCGCGTCCCAGCGCGTCGGCGTTGGAGGGTGGCTCGGGAGACTTCGTACGTCTGGGCAGCAGATCTCTCAGTTAATATTTGGCGTTGATTAAGAGCTGAGATTGCAAGGTATATATTAGGCTCACAAGAGCCCTTTTGGGTGTGGTTAGGGGGGGCCATAGTTGATCAAAGGTGTAGAGGTGCGCAAAGTTGGTTAGGTGGCCCACTCGCTTGTATGGCCCGCTCGCTTATAAAGTACGTTATAGGTCTCGTGAAAAGTGAACTTTTGAACAGGGAATTGTTGGTATCTTGGGTAATATTATACAGTGATAGTCATAATGGAGTCAAGTCAAGCGAGCTCCTATAGCCATCCACGCCTCTGTGTGGCGTGTGACTCTCCAACGCCATCCCCATCATAGCACGAAATCCTCAAAATATCCAGAGATGACGGAAATCAGTGTCCAAGTGTATTCACCGGAGAGATGCCCACTAACACCAACGTGGGGAGAAAGATGCCCATGGTACTTGCAGATACTGAAAGAGGAGTGCCGTGAGTCGTTATATATCGACTCGCTAGTGAACCTAAAACGCCGGCCCTATGCTGATAGGAAAAAAATGTCAAGATTCCTCGTAATAACTTTACGAGGTTAACTTGGCTGGACTGGAGCGAAGGGGCCACATGTGGGTGGAATTTCAAGCACAGATGTCAAGATATCTCCGATAGCGCACGGCCAGTCAATCCGTTCCAGTCCTAGAATACAAGTCAGCCGAACAGCGCAAGATGAACACAAAGCTGCTATCGTATGACGCCCCAACTGTCCATGCTACTAAGACCTCCAGTACGCTCTTTTTTCTTGAAGGCGTTCCAGAACCGCAGCGTCTCGTCCCCAGCGCCTGTGACAATGACTTGGCCATCTGGACTCATTGCCAAGTACAACACGCGATAAGTGTGACCTGTCAGGGAGACAACCTGCTGCATGCTCGGGTATTTCCAAACAATGATTTGATTTTGACTGTATCCGTGCGTGGAAACAATCTCGTTGCTGTTTTTCGACCATGCCAAGTTGCAAACTTGACTGCCGGTATCGAGGCTGCGAATCAAATTGGCTGGTGCTGTAGGTGATATTGGGACGTTTGCAGAAGTTGATGCTGATGCGGCAGCCGATGCAGCTGCAAGGGAGGACGGCGAAGGCCCGTTCGACGACGTAAGCGTATTCCAGAATTTGATCGTCCGGTCTGCTGTACCACCTCCACTAGCAAGGAGACCGCGCTGGTGGGGGCTCCAAGCTATTGCTTTGACGGCTGCTTGGTGTTCGCTCCATTTGAAAGTTGGCTCATCGTTCAATTTCTCCCAGACCATGAGCTTATTGTCGTTACCCCCTGAGGCGAGTTGCTGGTCTTCGTGATTCCACTTCAATCCGCAGATTTCTTGCTTGTGCCCAACAAGCTTCCGAAGCCATTGGTCTGGTTGCCGAACATCACGGTGGTAAATTGTGCGGTCTCGTGACCCAGAAGTCAGGATGTGCTCATTCCATGCAAGGGCGCCGACACGAGCTGTGTGACCCATCATGGTGCGCAGTCGACGTTGGGTCTGTGCGTCCCAAATCTGGACCTGGCCACGATTTGTTCCAATAGCAATGTGCGAGCCCTTGATGGGATTAGTATGTGCATTCGAGAAGCGACAGAGGGGCACCTACGCGTTGTATCCAATTGACACTGGTGACAGAGTCGTCCGCCAATTCGCAAAGCTTGGTAACGCGGCCAGACGCTGAGTTCCACATGTAGACGCACGAGCCCAGTCCGACACCGAGAGTGTTCTGGCTTCCCCAATCAACAAGATTCAAGTAGAAATCGTCGGCAAGATCTGGTGCGTCAAGCACCTTGTACGGGACTTTTGATACCGCCCGGGGCGCGCGTTGGGGGCTGAGGAGCATACGTTGGCTGCTGTATTTGATCGGTGAGAGACTGTAAAGATCAGAGTGTGCATTGAGGTTCAGGACGCCATGTCGACTAGAAGGTGTCCGTGATGGGGTCGGTTGACCCGCATATGAAAAGAGGTTCTTGTGCGGAGTGGAAGGGGTATGAGTAGAGGGCGGTAATGACGCAGTGGATCGCATCGGCGGTGTGTGTGATCGACCTCCAGTGCGCATGTTAGCACTGTCCGTGGGAGAGAGACTTTGAGGGAAGGCCTGTGGTACCGAGCCTTCGAACATTTCGTGCCGCAACACGGCAGAGTAGGTTCGATTCGCTTCTTCGGCTAAGACACTGTTAGCATTTGGTATAGAGCACTACGGAGGCTGCCATACTCTTCTGGAAGTGCAACTCGCTGTGGGGGGTTCGCCTGGCCTTGGAGGGTGTTGCGGGCGAGCCATCGTCGTGCAAAAGGTTGAAGCTTGCTTGCAAATCTTGGCCTGCACGATTCGGTATGAATCTGTCGCCTTGTCAGCTAAAAGGTCCTGACTACATACGGGTGGTAGCCGCACTCACCTGTCGCCATGTATCCGCGCACGCTTCCGACTTGGGCTTGCTATGGGTGTTCGTTCCCTGACTCGGCCGGCCTGTTCGAATTGCTCGAGCGCTTTCGAGAGGGCCGAGGGGTCTACGGGCTCCGAGGTGCCGTCTTGCGCCTTGGACGGGAACACATTTTGATTACGCTTGTGGGTGGCGGTGGGCGGCGTTTTGGACTCTGGGGGGGAGATGAGCGTGGGAGTCGCGATTCCGTCTTCATTGCACGTCGCCGCGATTGCAGCATCAGTGACAGCGTGCCGGACCATAGTGGCGCTTCCGCTGGATGTGAGATGGCCGGTGTGCGCACGCCAAATAAAGGCCAGACGGACCTGTTGGGGACTGGAGATTGAGGATCAAGAGGGGCGAGTGCTGGGGCGAACCAAAGTATATCCGCTGGCAGGGCAATGGACGCGTGGTATTGGGAGCGGCTCGCGTAGGGCGCAAAGTGATGTGACTCTGGCAGTGAAGTCGACTTGTCGAATTGCGATTGACAGCAGCCCCCTGGGTGGTATTGTCCTCGTCCTGCCTCGCGACGTTGGCTCGCGGCGCACAATAGGCCAAATAAACGGCGTGCGTCCTACTTGGGAGGCGTTCGCATGGCAGTATGGCTCAGACAGGCGGCGTGGTGGCGGGCGCGACTGGCGAGCGCAACAGGCGGCGGGCGGGGACTCTGTTGTAAGGTCGCAGCTCGTGGGTGACGGGCCGCAAGCAGCTGGGGGGCCGCAGAGCAACAAAGGCGGCGGGCACAGGCAAGGAGTGCGAGTCGCCGCAGGGGTCAGGCAGGTGCGGACGCAGGGCACGCTCGAGCAGGGTGCGTCGTGGTGAAGGGAGATGGGGCGGGGCGTCGGCGGAGCGATGGGCAGTGTGCGCGGTGCTGCGAGCGTGATCGTGGGCGTCGGCGCATGTCCTCACACTGTTGTCGCTGTTATGATGTGCGACGCGTTGTGGCAGCCCTCTGCAGCCAATCAGCGCCCGCACGCTATGCCCCCGCCGTCTGCCGTGTGGCTTCACCCGTCCAACCGATGTGCGCATGCAGGCGACTCTGCGGCACCCTACCAGACTTCCATCGACCTTCGTTGCAGTCTGTGCTCGCATCAAACTCACGCTGTCGTATACTCGATCCATGACGGCCAAGCCTTCCCTCAGAGCGGCCGAGGACTTTCTGTCCTTCGTCAATGCCTCGCCCACCCGTATGTGAGCCAGCATCGTGACGTCCTGCCCCTCACTGACCCTTATACAGCCTTCCACGCCGTCCGGTCGGCGAAAGAGCGGCTGGAGAAGGTAGGCTTCAAGCAGATCAAGGTATGTGCCACTCCACGGCCGCGCAACAGAGTCTGCATCGACTCGACTTTCCCATGCTACCAGGCAAAGATCACATGCTCAAGTCCAACTCATGGATGCTTCCAAGACTCCAGCTCTATTTGACACGCGACGCTATCACAAAAGCCCTCAAACTGCCTTATCTTGCAATCTACTCTGAACGGCCTGCGTGTCATCGAGGGCTTCCATCTTTGCTCCTCGTACTGTACTGACTACCCATGATAGGAGCGCGACTCCTGGGCGCCCACCGTCCAACCCGGAGGGAAGTACTATCTCACCCGCAACGGCTCTTCCATTGTCGCCTTTGCCGTTGGCAAGAAATGGAAGGCTGGCAACCCCATTGGTATGATCGGTGCTCACACCGATTCTCCATGTCTTCGTATCAAACCTGTTTCCAAACGCCAGAGCGATGGATTTCTCCAGGTTGCCTGTGAGACTTATGGTGGTGGTCTCTGGCATACCTGGTTTGACCGAGACCTTAGTATTGCAGGACGAGCCATGGTGCGTACGAAGGAAGGCACTATAGAGCAACGTCTTGTCAAGGTGGACCGACCAATTCTGAGAATTCCCACTTTGGCCATCCACCTTGATCGACAGGAAAACTTCCAGTTCAACAAAGAGACCCAGCTTTTTCCGATCGCTGGGTTGGTGGCTGCGGAACTGAACCGACAGGGCAAGACTGAGAACTCCAAGGACGAGATCACGGAATCCAAAGACGACGGCCAGATCGAGCCACTTGCAGCTCCACTCGCGAGGCATCACCCATACATCGTCGAAATTATTGCGGAGGAGGCTGGTGCAGTACCAGACGACATTGTCGATTTCGAGCTCGTGCTATACGATACTCAGAAGTCGGTCATTGGTGGTCTGAACAATGAACTCATCTTTTCGCCTAGATTGGACAACCTCATGATGACTTACTGCAGTGTCGAGGGTTTACTCAAAAGCCTCTCCTCATCTACAGCCTTGGACCATGCATCGACCATTCGTCTCGTCGCCTGCTTCGACCATGAGGAAATCGGATCCCAAACAGCACAGGGTGCGGACTCCAATCTGTTGCCTGCGGTCATCCATCGCCTGTCTGTTTTGCCCGCCTCAGAGAACAACTCAGACAACTCGTATGATAAGTTTGATGTTGACACCGCCACGGCGTACGAGCAAACTCTGTCGACATCGTTTCTTATCTCGGCGGACATGGCACACTCAGTGCACCCCAACTATCCAGCCAAGTACGAGTCCCAGCATAGACCTGAAATGAACAAGGGCACTGTCGTCAAGATCAATGCCAACGCTCGATACGCCACAAACACCCCGGGCATAGTGCTGTTGCAAGAAGCAGCACGCCGAGCAAAACCTGCTTCGTCTAATACTTCTTCAGCCAAGGCAGGTGTACCACTTCAACTCTTTGTCGTCCGCAATGACTCGTCTTGTGGCAGCACTATTGGACCAATGCTCTCAGCAGCAATGGGGACACGCACACTTGACCTGGGTAATCCTCAGCTGAGTATGCACAGCATTCGTGAGACTGGTGGAGCTCATGATGTTGAGCATGCCGTCAACCTGTTCGACAGCTTTTTCGAGAACTTCGAGGAACTGGAGAAAAAGATCATAGTTGATTGACTAGGCGGGCCGAGATTAGAAGGCGTTGGAGCAGGTTCACTTGCAAGTTTATAGTAACATGTAAATAGCACGAAGGCGAACCCTGATGATCAATCGGAACGCGTCGGCTTTGGTCCGAGCTTCAAGCTTCCAAGGTTCCCGAGGTTGCTGACTTCACATTCAATGCCAAGACCCCCACTAAGCACATCTAATGTCATCTTTCTTACTGTGAACAATTCATACATAAGTCCCAGGTTACGTGCAACTACCTGCGGTCCCGCTTCGTCGCTCGTAAAAAGCCATGTCAAGCTCCCAGTTCTTGTCTGGAGATAAAGAAGCCATCGACGAGTTCCTCTCCAAGTTTGATGTAAGTACAGCATCTGCAGCAACTGCCAGCGGCATTAGTAACAATATGAAGGTCTTCCTTTTCGACTGCGATGGTGCGTAGACACGCTGTGCCCTGGCGCCCTAGCGTTGATCTCTGAAACATATACTGATTGTGCAGAAGGATAGGCGTCCTCTGGTCAGGCGATCATCTTTACGAAAACGTCCCAGAAACACTAGAGATGCTCAGAAGCAAGGGTAGGATCGTTTCGTAGGGTGTTTAGAAGTAAGGGCTGATCTAGTGTTATAGGCAAGCAACTTGTCTTTGTGACAAACAACAGCACAAAGTCTAGAGCAGATTATAAGAAGAAGTTTGACAAGCTTGGGATACCAGTCGAAGTGGTGTGTGAAAAAAACGCCCGATACACTTGATGTGACTAATTGAAGGTCAGAACGAAGTCTTTGGGTCATCCTACAGTGCTGCGGTGTATATCGCGCGAATCCTGAAACTACCTGCACCCAAGAACAAGGTCTTTGTACTGGGAGAATCTGGCGTAGAGCAGGAACTTGAATCTGAGGGTGTTCCGTTCATAGGGGGCACAGATGCGGCCTTCCGCCGTGACATTGAACCAGAAGATTTCGAGAACATTGCCAACGGCACGTTGCTCGATCCAGACGTCGGCATTGTCTTGACAGGTCTTGACTTCCATTCAAACTATCTCAAGACGGCCATCGCGTTCCAGTACCTTCAACGCGGTGCACAGTACCTTGCTACCAATATCGACAGCACACTTCCTATGTCGCATACGCTGTTCCCAGGCGCCGGATCATCAGGCGCCAGTCTGACAAAGGCGATTGGTAGGGAGCCATTGTCTTTGGGTAAGCCAAGTCAGGCGATGATGGACGCTGTGGAGGGAAAGTTTAAGTTCGATCGCAGCCGCACCTGCATGGTCGGCGACCGACTGAACACGGACATTCAGTTCGGTATTGACGGCAAGTTGGGAGGCACACTGGCTGTGCTGACAGGTGTAAGCAAGAAGGAGGACTTCCTCGCCGTGGGAGCACCAACTGTGCCTACCGCTTACGTGAATGCTCTTGGTGACTTGCTCGGATGAGCGAGTGACAGGTTGGCATCACGACAGTCGAGAAACAAGTAGACATTGATAGACTCTGAACCAATAGATTTGTCACAGCCAAATGTAGACATGTCTGTGAGATGCGCGTCGGCCGAAGAAGGTTAGCGCAATATCTCACGCGCACTCGACGTGACGCGTCGCCCGGGCATGCACTTTACCCATCCATGTTCCTCATCATCACCAACTACGAGCGCATCGTAACAAAAAGCGCCTCAACACCATGATCCGCCACGACTACTCCAGAGTGGACCCTAAGCGACGTGCAAATCTCGACTACAAGAAGCGACAGTTTGCGCACGCGGAGTTCCAGCAGCAAAACTATGAACACCGACTTAACCTTTATCTGCTGCCACCCACAGCTGAGATCACTCTGGAGGAGTTCGAGACATGGGCTATCCAGCGACTCAAAGGTACCATAGTGTAACAGCCCAGCAGCCGACAAAACCTGGCTTGCTAATGGTGCACAAGTTCTCTCCGAACTCGAGGCATGCAGTTTCCGCAACCGCAGCCCTGAAGAGACGGCCGAATACATGAAGGGAATTCTAGACAAATACCTGCCCTTACGGTCCAACTCATCGAGAAGCCACAAGTCCCAAGAGGAAAGAAGAAAAGATCACTACTCACACTTCATCTTACGTCTTGCATTCTCGTCGACAGAAGACTTACGACGGCGATTTTCACGACTGGAGACAATGCTGTTCCGACTCCGCTTCAAAGATGACGATATACGTGAACGCCAAGACTTCGTGAAGAGTCTCAGTCTTGAATGGGAAGAGGTGGGTGAAGATGAGAAGAGGGAGCTCAAGAGAGCGTTGTTGGCAGCAAGCCAGCATCCAAAGAATGAGGAGCAGGAGTGGTTCAAAGTCGACTGGGAGAGGGTACCGGAACTTGTCGAGCAGAGAAGGGTTCTACTGAGAAGCGGCAAAGCTTATGTTCCGCAGAGAGAGCAGATGAGTCTGGTGGTGGCCGAGTACACAAAACGTCTGGATGAAGCGCTAGAGGTATGCCAACGATACTAGAAGACGGGGTGGATATTGCTAACATACTCCACAGCTAACAGCACGTGCACTCCCACGTCTTGATGAAGATGATCGCCTCGCCCCCATTCTCGCCCATCTATCCCAATCTTTCACAGCGCCCGACGCCGCATACTCATCAGCCGACGCCAACATCGATGGCCTATCCACAATTACTGCCAACAATATCGATAACCTGTCCCAAAACTTCCCTCTTTGCATGCGCAATCTGCACACGACATTGCGCGAAAACTCACATCTTAAACACTTCGGCCGCTTACAGTACACGCTCTTCCTTAAGGGCATAGGTTTGAGTCTCGATGAGTGTCTTGTATTCTGGCGTCGGTCCTTTAAACTCATGACAGACGACAAGTTTCAAAAAGAGTATAAATACAACGTCCGTCACTCGTACGGCGACGTGGGCGGCGATGCGAA
Organism: Plenodomus tracheiphilus IPT5; assembly: GCA_010093695.1. Lineage (NCBI taxonomy): Eukaryota > Fungi > Ascomycota > Dothideomycetes > Pleosporales > Leptosphaeriaceae > Plenodomus > Plenodomus tracheiphilus. The sequence continues at coordinate 1,486,282 of MU006288.1, read as the reverse complement.
CCGGCGTGGACGGGGCTATACACCTTATTCGTGTCAGAAGTTACTCACAGAGCCCCTACCCGGACCTGGACAGACACACGGTTGCCCGTATCGCACATTTACATCTGATAACCTGGTTTCGATCTTGCAACGTGTTGGCGTGAATGATCGCGATGTGCTCAAGACTGTCAGAGAGGATGTGAGCAAGCAACGATATCATGTAGCATGCAACAGAGTATTTGAGTGGAGTCACAAACGGGAGATTAAGAAGGTCAAAGATGATGGGAGTTGGAGTGCGACTGATTTGGATACAATTGTACATCCCAACACGTACTTCAAACGAAGTTGGTTACTAAAGCATCTCGACGATGGCAATGCAGGACTTGTCAGTGGAGCAGGAAAGATGGAAGAATAAGGGCGTCGTATTTAGCGCCGGGTGTTGTGCCGGTGAGCTGACGCTCTCGGCACAGCGTACATGAATTACTGTATATCGATCTCAATATCCTCATGACAGGGCTTTGCAGACAGTTGACTTACGTTGCGCAAGCGCATCTCACTTTCTTGGTCTGAGCATGTGATCGCAGAACGTGCAACGCAACGTAGAGTGTATAACGCGGAGTCTCGGCAAGTTTCTGTCATCATATTTTATCTGCCATGCCGACACCGCCCATCCATTCAATGTATTGTTCAATGCTCTTTTGCATGGCGTCTGTAGCCTTCTCGATCAAACCTGTCAATGGCGTTTTGCCCGCCTCTGTCCTCATGACCTCGATGAAATCATTGTTGAACGCATCGTTGATGTTGACCTTTGCAACACCACATTCTATGCACTCTTTGAGCAACTTCTCCTGGAACCACTCCTTGCCGGCACCATGTAGAACTAAACTGACTCGATCTCCAACAGCTTTGTGCACGCGCTTCAGACGCTCGTAATCGAGTTGTGGTCCTTTGGGTCCGTAGTTGCCATGTACGTTGCCAAAGGCGGGAGCAAGCCAGTCGATACCCGTGGCAACGAAATCCTCGGCCTGTTCTGGGGTAGTGAGTATGGCTTCCAGGCCCATCTCGCTCAGGTCGCCGACACCATCTTCCCCGCCGTCGATCCTACCGGGCTCAGCCTCTGTAATAATTCCACGCTCATTGCAATATTGCACCAATTCCCTTGTCTTCTCCAGGTTGTCGTCGTAATGGCTCATATCGACCATGATGCCATCGAATCCCTTCTCGAAAGTTGCCGCTCGCTTCACAATCTCCGGTGTTTGAGCGTGGTCCATGTGCAATGCAACCGGTACGCTAGCATTGTCAGCTGCTTCGCGCGCGGCATGGACTAGGACACCGTCTGCGTATTGGACCGCCCAAGGGAAGAGCTGAATGATCAAGGGAGCACGTTTGGCCTCTGCTGCTCTTACAGACGCCAGTATGCCTTCGACATTGTAACAGCAAGTCGCACAGATGGCGTAGTGGTTCGCAGCAGCATGTTTGACTAGTCTGACGGCCTTGTTCTGAGAACGGTCGGGAGCCATGGTGATTGTATGCGGGGGTGGTATTGTGGCTGGTTCACAGGCAGCAAAGAGTGGGAGAGACGGTGACTGCAAGAGACGTCTATGTGGATGTGCACCCAGGCCCATATGAAGGCAATGACGCTGGATATGCCCCTCGCGTTTCCGGCATTATTCCGAGTTTCCGAAGCCGCGGGCGTAGAGGGGTGTCGGCGTCTGCTCTGCGCCTTTTGCGGCGAAAGCACCGATTTTCGGCTCAACTCCCGCCTAATCTGCATCTGCCGGAAGATTATTGGTGCGAGTGGCGTGGCCTGAGTGGTCTGCGTCTGATTGTTTCGCGCATCACCGCGGTATTTGATGGCCGTATAGCGCTGTTTGTTGCTTGGAACAGGTCCTGTCTTGCCCTTCTCGACGCCGTTACCAAAGACATCGACATGTAGCCAGCCTGCCGCGATGTGCCATTCAGCCGCTCGAGAGTCGGGTTCGGGGTACAGAGCAGCTTCCTCCAGAGACGACTGCAGTCGTCCAGCCACGGTTGGTTCATGTATAGCGTGCCGACATGCCTGAGAGGAGAGCAGCTCACACTGTCCCAGCTGCGGGACTTGCTTACACAGTAGCTCCATCCCAGGTGAATCGAGAGCTGACCTCGGGAGACGGGTACCGTGCTGCCAAGCCTACCCACTCAACGCGGATCGCAGACTAGCGCGTCACGTCCGACGCGTATCCCCTAGGCGAACCGCAGTCACCCTCCTTCGTGACGCAACGTCCATCTGATCCAAGCCATTCCTCAATCTTCCTCGTGTGCTTGAATGCTATAAGCATGGTCCGCGGTGTCGAGGGAAACGAGATGTCTACGTCCAAGCCGTCACAGAAAAAGCAGCCGGCGTCGGCGTCGCAGTCCGCAAAGAACCAAAAGTCCATCTTAGGCTTCTTCCAGAAACAATCGACCAATTCGCCTAGTCCGGCGCCCTCCAAATCAGTGCCAGCCAGCAAGACCTCAACCTCCACTCTGCCCAGGAGGGCATTCGCCAAACCAAGCGCCGTCATTACTCCTGTGCCGAGCAGCGACGCGCCCGATTTCTCGAGTCCAATCAAGCAGGAACGTGAGTTGATGGTGGGACGGAACAAGGAAAATGGTCTGTTTACAACCAAGTGTTCGGCGATGCGCCAATGCTGACCATGACTTGTCAGAGTTTACAGGCGTTGCTCCCAACAGTCCCTCGAGAAAGGTATCTATGGGCCGTCCTTACGGAAGCACCTACATCGGCTAACTGTTTCGCATAGGCTAAGAAGACTGTTAATTATGCAGAGTCTGACGACGATGAAGACGAAGATGACGTCCTGGGGCCCATTGCCAACAACGCGAGGGGGCGCACCATAAAGCGCAGGAGAGTCAGCATAGAACAGGATTCTGATGATGAGTTTGGCTTGGATGCGGCCACACAGCAAGCCATGATTGATGATGATGCGGATGACTTCATTGACGCTGACGACTCCGAGGACGAACGGGTTGTGACTAAGAAACGCAAGCGGCCAGTTTCAACCAAGGCCCGGACCAAGTCTCCGCCTGCATCCTCTCCACCGGTGCTTGCTACAAAAGACGAAGTCGGTGCAGACGACGAAGATATCGTCATGACCAGTACCTCGACCACGCAGCAATGGATTTATGACCCCGAGAACCCTATGGTACTAAAGCCTCGGTCAGCTCCACCAGCCGGAAGCACTGCACCCAGGAGAACCAAGGAACGACCTTCTACTTCGGAACCAGAGACAAGATACTCGTGGCTCGCGCACATGCAAGACGCCGATCGTAACCCGGTTGATGATCCAGACTATGACTGTCGTACGCTCTACATACCCCCAGGTGCCTGGGAGAAATTCTCGCCGTTTGAGAGACAATATTGGGAGATAAAGAGCAAGTTCTGGGATACTATCGTATTCTTCAAGAAAGGAAAATTCTATGAGCTGTATGAGAAAGACGCTTCCATCGGACATCAGCTCTTTGACTTGAAGCTGACCGATCGGGTCAACATGCGCATGGTCGGCGTGCCAGAGGCCTCCCTTGATATGTGGGCGACTCAGTTTGTTGCGAAAGGCTACAAAGTCGCAAGGGTTGATCAAATGGAGTCAGCTCTCGCTAAAGAAATGCGTGAGCGTGACGATGTGGGAGAGAAGAGCAGGATTGCCAAAAAAGCAGACAAAGTGATCAGGCGTGAGCTTGCTGCTGTCCTGACTTCGGGCACTCTGGTCGATACCGGTATGCTGCAGAACGACATGTCAACATACTGCATGGCCATTAAAGAAATAGACCGCGATAATTTGCCTGCTTTCGGTGTGGCCTTCGTCGACACGGCGACTGCACAATTCCAACTATGCGAGTTCTCAGACGACATCGATATGACCAAGTTCGAAACTCTTATTGCGCAAATGAGACCTGGTGAGCTCCTTTTGGAGAAATCCTGCCTCTCCGCCAAGGCTCTGAGGATCCTCAAAAACAACACAGCGCCATCTACAATTTGGAACACGTTGAAACCAATCAAGGAATTCTGGCCAGCCGATGTCACCATCCGTGAGGTTGAAGTGAACAACTACTTTGAGTCGCCTACAGAAGATAACATCGAGGCATGGCCATCCGTGCTTCGGGAGGCGCGTGAGCGGGTGCTTGCTATGTCGGCTTTCGGAGCCCTGTTACAATATCTCCGAACACTCAAGATCGAGCGCGACCTAGTCACGCTTGGAAACTTTCAATGGTACGATCCCATCCGCAAAGCCACAAGTTTGGTCCTGGATGGACAAAGCTTGATCAATCTCGAGATCTTTGCCAACACATTCGATGGATCAGCCGAAGGTACACTGTTCGCTATGCTGAATCGATGCATCACGCCCTTTGGTAAGCGTCTGCTAAGGCAATGGGTGTGTCATCCCCTCGCAGATGCTCAGAAGATCAACGCGCGTCTTGATGCAGTAGATGCACTTAACGCTGACTCCACCATCATGGACAATTTCAATTCCTCGCTAAGCAAGCTACCTGATCTTGAGCGTCTCATATCTCGGGTGCATGCACTTCGTTGCAAAGCTCAAGACTTCCTGAGAGTACTGGAAGGATTCGAGCAGATTGAGTACACTATTAGCTTGCTTAAACAGTTTGGTGATGGCGAAGGTGTCATTGAAAAACTCATCTCATCCATGCCTGATCTCAATACTGCGTTGTCTAGGTGGAAGTCGGCTTTCGATCGCGAAATCGCTAAGAAAGATGGCATCTTAGTGCCTGAGCCCGGCATTGAAGAAGACTTCGACAATAGCCAAGCTGAAATCGAGAGCTGTAGAGCGGACATGGAGGTCTTGTTGAAGAAGGCGCGGAAAGACCTGGGCTCTAACACAATCTGCTTCCGTGACAACGGCAAGGAAATCTGCCAACTCGAAGTCCCAAAGAAAGTCACGGTTCCAAGCAGCTGGGACCAGATGTCTGCTACCGCAAAAGTTACACGATACTACTCTCCCGAGCTTCGCAAGCTGGTTAGAAAGTTGCAAGAAGCTCAAGAAACACATGGACAAATCACTCGTGAAGTTGCAACAAGATTCTGCAAGCGTTTCGATGAGGACTACAAGACTTGGCTCGCTGCTGTAAAGATCATAGCTCAGCTTGACTGTCTGATTAGTCTAGCAAAAGCCTCGGCATCACTTGGGGAGCCTAGTTGTCGTCCGGTATTTGAAGAGGGCGATCGTGCAGTTGTTGAGTTCGAAGAACTTCGCCACCCTTGCATGCTCAACACAGTTGGCGACTTTATACCGAACGACATCAGACTCGGCGGCGATGCAGCGAATATAAGTCTACTTACCGGTGCGAACGCGGCAGGTAAGTCCACCATTTTACGCATGACCTGCATAGCCGTTATCCTAGCTCAAATCGGCTGCTACCTGCCATGTATATTCGCCAGACTGACGCCCGTCGATCGTATCATGTCACGTCTTGGAGCCAACGATAACATCTTCGCCGCACAATCAACGTTCTTTGTCGAACTCTCCGAAACGCAAAAGATTCTCTCCGAAGCCACACCGCGATCCCTCGTAATCCTAGACGAGCTTGGTCGCGGTACTTCGTCGTACGACGGTGTCGCCGTTGCACAGGCCGTACTACACGACATCAGCACACGCGTTGGTTGTGTCGGCTTCTTTGCTACTCACTATCGTTCCTTGGCCAAGGAATTTGAGTTTCACCCAGAGGTCCAAAACAAGCGAATGAGGATCCATGTCGATGATGTCTCCAAGTCTATTACCTTCTTGTACAAATTGGAGGAGGGTGTCGCAGAGGGCAGTTTCGGTATGCATTGTGCAGCCATGTGCGGTATACCCAGCAAGGTTATTCGAAAGGCGGAGAAGGCGGCAAGAGAGTGGGAACACACTTCTCGGCTTGGTGAGCGTATGGAGGTTAATAAGGACGAGGGAGGCGTGTACGTGCCACTGGGCCTGCAGAGTGATATCGCCTGGATGCTGCGGGAAGGTCTTGATGGGGTCGGTGATCGAGCACTAGAGGTGTTGCTTGAGGCTATTACTGCGTTGTGACATGTTCATCGTGGTGTTTCACTATTTCAAAGCGTTTGCTAAAGCGAGGCCTGTGGTGTTCCAAGGTATAGCCCAATATAGGCGTTAGGGTGAAAACATATGGAGTGGAAGAGTACCTTCAACCTGACATTTGCGTTTATCAACGTTACATATCATTCGTTTATAGGCAGCACCGATGGCGTTAGCTACGGCAAATGGCTTGAATAATTCGGTAGTGCTCATAGTTTTCCAGCAGTGAATCAACTTAAGACTCAAGATCCATGTCATACAATTTAAAGGTTGGCCATGAAAGCACTTTATTGAAACACCCCTATTCTCCCACTTGGTTCCGCCAGGCTAGCATGGATTTCGTAGGTCTTTAGTTGTGATCACCATAGACCAATGCGCATTATTAGCATAACGAGTCCGAGAGTGTGTCCACCAACTATGAACCAGGACGCTGTGACGTCGCCCGCAACTTTCAAGCCACACATCATCAACTCCATCCTTCTCCCAAACATCCCTTGCCACTAGCCAACTCACTCTTCATGGCCTATCATCATCATAATCACCATCACCATCGTGCCCCACGAAATTACCCAAGCCCTCCAGCATCGCATATGCTTCCTCGCCTCCCTCTGCAGGCTCCTCCTTGACCAAGGTCTCGTCAGTTGTTAGCATCTCCTCGCCATCATCTTCATCTTCCTCCTCGTCACGCTGTTCTTGGCGACCCGACTTCTTCTGCCGCTTATTCGGAGTTTTGTTGGTAGTTGCGCCACGCTTGGTCCCTGTGGGTGTCTTCGGTGTACCCGTCTTTCCGCGTCCAGGGCCGCCACCGGTCTTCTTGGGAGTTGTGAGGGCGTTGGAAGAGAGAGAATCGCCGAGGACTTTGAGCTTGCGTTTGATGTTGCCCATGGTTACGGAGGCACTGCCGGGGGTGTACTAAGACGTGGTATTAGAAATTACGGATGTATGATAGAAGCTGGAACATGGCAGGACAGAGGGGAACAACGTACGCCGGTGAGGGAGGCAAGTTTCTGCATGTCGATCTTTGAATTTGTTAGCTTAGTACTTGAGAATGCAAGGAGAGGCACGTGTGACTGCTGTGAGGAAGCTGGCCAGAAGTTCGTCGGAAACGAGAGCCAAGATGATACGTACCTTGGGTTGCGTGTCCATGCACTGCCAGGCAAGAGCGAGAACCTCCATCTCGCGTGCCGAGAGGGAAACGTCTTTGTTACCAGCCATGTTGTGCTTTTCCGAGTGGACTGTGTCTATGTATGACAGTCTGGAATTAACTTTGCAGAAGCTGTGTGCCGGGGCGTTCGTTGTATTAGGAGTGTGTTCAGGGACCCAAGTAGGTTGGCTTTAAAACCGCGCTTGCTGTGCATCGGTTCCTTATATGGGAGGGGTGAGGCCCGTAGTGAAGTAACAGTTTCAACTTGTTTAGCGTTTGGGTGAGAGGTGAGCGGGCAAGGTGAAGGTGAATGCAACAGCGCTTTCAGTAAAACATGGCCTCAAATTCGCAGGGTCACGGTCACAGGCAACTAGAGGCTTGCTGGTCCTGAGAAGCCCTGATCAAAAGGCCGCTGGCTTCTTTGTCACTGTCATATATACAGGTCACGATGTGCTGTCAAATCCGTCTGACTTCCTTGCCCTGCAGCTCGGGCCGTTCTACATCAAGTTCATCCCGCAATGCTGCATAAAGAGAATCGCCGAGAATTACGGACAGTCCCAAACTCCATACTAGAGTGATGGCGTAAAAGAAGTTTGCGTTCCCCGAGCCAGCGTAGATCCACAGGTGATAAAAGGCAGGGCCGAGGAATGACGTGTACAAGATGCTCGAAGCAGCCAAGAACGTATAGCGCATCACTTGTCTGTGGTCAGCACGAAAGCGTCGTGACTGAAAAGGATAAGACTTACTAGGGAAGAGATGCCGGAACAATGGGACTACAGAAAGATACAATGCAGCATCAGCTATGCTGGGATACGGAGTGAAGATGGCGAAGACGCCCGTCAGGGTGCACGCAACGAACAAGGGCTGTTTGTGCAAGCGAATGGTAAGACCGGGCATGTAGGAGGCGGCATGGAGCCAGAAGACGCCGAGGAAGAAGTCGCGAAATGGATCGAACATCTCAATGAAGAAGTACCACCAAAGTCCGACATTTGGCGTGAGATCCGGTAGGAGAAGGCGGACACCGTAGGTGGCTGCGAGGAAATCCCACGAGCCAGTCAAGAAGGCGGAGGCCGAGAACAAGGCAGCAAGGGCGGCAGTCAGCGCCAGGGAGTAGGTAGCGGTAAAAGCCCAGACGTTTGGGGTGGACTTTGTCTTTAGGGAGCGGGCGTCATACAGCAGGATCAAGAGTGGCGGGAACAAGAGTATGGGGTGCATGGCGAGGTACGCGGCGAAGGCGAGGGCCAGCAGGCAGGTGAAGCCCGCGCCGTGCGAGGCCCTGGCCATGGCCGTCAGGATGAAGAGGTTGGTGAGCGCCGAGGTGGAGCGGGCCATGCATGTTGCGACGGTGAAGGGGTTGAAGAGGAAGCTAGAGGGGGTCAGTATGCCACTGCAGGCGGCAGGGGGACGGGGCGCAGGGCCACGACGACGTACCCGGCGGCTATGGCCACGCTGCTCCATCGCAGGTGCTTGCGGGGGGAGGCAAAGCGGCGGGAGACGGCTGCAAAGCCGCTGTCGGCGAGCTGGGCCAGTGCATGTGCGGCCAGCAGGTCGACGACGACGAAGAGCAGGTTGGTCGCGAGGGGGGCCTGCGCCGGGTCGGGCAGCAGCGAGAAGAGCGGCAGGAGGAGGGGCGCCTGGTGGAAGACGCCGCCGGCGTAGGGAGAGACGTTGTGCGTGTAGAGGAAGACGCCTTCTTGCACTGGCGGGCGGGCACGTCGCGCGTCAGCGGCGGCATCAATCTTTGGGGGAGGGGGCCTGCAGCATACATCGCTTGAAGCTCGAGACGGGCGTCGACAGCTCGACGCGGCCGGCCAGCAGGGCGGGGAGGGCGGGGAAGAGGGCGAAGAGCAGCAGCCTCAGGGCGGCGGCGGCGGCCCCGAGCAGGGCGCGCTGCTGCGTGGTCATGGCAGCGTGAGGGTGTGCCGTCGGCGGGGCACGACACGGAACGGAGGAGGCTCTGGATGCTCGCGAGAGGCGCTCTCGAGAGGATCCTCTATCCGCACCGCGGCGGGAGTGCTAGTCGCGGCCCCATGTCGGCTAATCTGTCGCATGCTCGAACTTTTTTGTGCACCCCAAACGGCCACGCCCATCACCACCGCCGCCACGCAGCCCCCCCAGCCTGCACCTCCTCCCAGCCGACCGACACCATGGCTGGCCGCTCCAAGAAGAAGGGTATGTATGCCGCCCCTCGCGCACTCGCGCCGGCTGCTTGCTGTGCACACCGCTGACCGCGCGGGCTCCCTGCAGGCACCTCGGGCGCCGCCAAAAACTACATCACCCGCACCCGCGCCGTGAAGAAGCTGCAAATCTCGCTGCCAGACTTCCGCCGCCTCTGCATCTTCAAGGGCATCTACCCCCGCGAGCCGCGCAACAAGCGCAAGGTCTCCAAGGGCTCCACCGCCGCCACCACCTTCTACTACACCAAAGACATCCAGTACCTGCTCCATGAGCCGCTGCTGGCAAAGTTCCGCGAGCACAAGGCCGTCGCAAAGAAGATTGGCCGTGCCCTCGGCCGCGGCGAGTCCGGCGATGCCCAGCGCCTCGAGAAGAACCTCATGCCCAAGGTCAAGCTCGACCACATCATCAAGGAGCGCTACCCCACGTTTGTCGACGCCCTGCGCGACCTCGACGATGCCCTGTCCATGCTCTTCCTCTTCGCCAACCTGCCCTCGAGCGAACACATTCCCGCAAAGACCATTGCCCTCTGCCAGCGCCTCACGCGCGAGTTCGAGCACTATGTCATCACCTCGCACGCCTTGCGCAAGTCGTTCCTCTCCATCAAGGGCATCTACTACCAAGCCACGATCCAGGGCCAAGACATCCTTTGGTTGGTGCCCTACCGATTTGTGCAGCGCACCGGCGGAGACATTGACTTCAGGATCATGGGCACCTTTGTTGAGTTCTACACGACCCTTCTCGGCTTCGTCAACTACCGTCTGTACACATCAGTTGGCCTCGTCTATCCTCCCAAATTCAGTGCCAAGAGTGACGAGCAGGGTGGAGAATTGGCTGCTTTCCAATTAGAGGGCAAGGGTGTTGCCACTAACAGTGCCACCAACGGCCACGCTCCGGATGCCGAAATCAACCCAGAGGCACAGGCCATAGCAGACCGCATCGCCACCATGCCTGATGTCGAGCAAGAAGAAGACACCCCTGCCGAGGCGACGGCAATTACAGAGGATGACGAGGAAGAGGCGACGGAGGGCATTGACAAATTTGAGCCAACGGCGCCTGACGCTGATGTTTTGCCTCAACCACAAGCCAGCAGTGCTGAAATCGCCTCCTTGTTTGCGCCCTTCACATTCTTCCTGTCTCGTGAAACTCCGAGGGCCCCGCTCGAATTCATACTGAAAGCCTTTGGATGTAAGAGAGTTGGTTGGGACGGCATCCTGGGCGACGGCGCTTTCACAACCAACGAGTCTGATCCTGCCATCACACATCAGATTGTGGACAGGCCCGCACTTTCAAACGGCGCATCTGCCCCAGACGTGCCAGAGACTGAAAATGGCGGTGCTGCAACTCCCAAGGCTCAATGGCCGCGATCCACAATGCCAGGCCGGACTTATGTTCAGCCACAGTGGGTGTGGGACTGCATCAACCAAGGCAAACTATTGCGACCAGACCTCTACTCACCAGGTGCCGAGCTTCCACCCCATCTGAGCCCCTGGGTCAAGCCTAAGAAGGGCGAATATGATCCTAATCTCCCTCTTGCTGCTCAGCAACCTGAGGGCGAAGCCGAGGCTTTTGAGGATGATGGCGACGAAGAGGAGACGACATTTGATGTCGATGGGGACGAGGACATGGAGGCCATTGTTGATCGCGAGGGCTCCGTTGAAGTCGGAGAGGGTATGGATGTTGCCGAGACCGACTCCGAAGATGACAGCGACGAAAGCGATTCGGACGCTCCTGACCAATTCGGCGAGTCCGAAGGCTCGAACTCTGACGCTGAATCTGACATGTCTGAGGCTGAGGCCGCTCGCGTGCAACACCAGCGCGAACTCGAAGCAGAGGCCACCGGCAAGAAATTAGAACCGGTCAAGCAGTCCAAGAAGGAGCAAAACGCTGCTATCCGCAAGAAATTTGACAAGAAGAAGCGCGCAGAGGAGGAGGAGCGCGAGAGGCAAAAGATGATGCTGTCCAACAAGAAGCGCAAATTGCTCAAGCGGATTGAATATGGTGAAAACAAGCGTGACAACGAGTCTGAGAGTCTGCGTCGGAAGCGTGCACGACTCGAAAAAGCGAAGGCCGCGGCGGATGCCTTGTAAAGCAGCCGGAGCATATTTTATCTACCCAAAATCTGGCGTTCCATGGGCTGGTGCTTGGGATTACACCTCGATACTTCATGTAGTTTGACTATTGAATGTTTTTTGACATGTGCATGACCTGGTCATGGTCATGGTCTTAGTGGCCAATCAGGGTGCGATTTCGCCGCGGCGGGCATGATCACATATGTACATGCATGAGATCTCGAGCTTCCCAGGTTCGACGCCATGCGTTCCCCGTTGATGTCGAATTTCCAAACAACGGCACAGAAGGGCGCAAGCTTCGGGTTGGCCTGTAGTACTGACTACACGCCACTTGCTATCTCCAATGGGAGGCCGCTCAATCATTGCCTTGGTGGCGCAGTGCACTTCTGCCATGGCTCCAGGCGTTCAATCATGGATGACTCCACAACCACGTCCGTTGATGTGACTCCATAAGACACAGAGCCTGACATACATTCTCACAGTGTGACTCTTGCCTGTGCATATTCAGAAGCTAGACACGGGCTTGATTTCTATCCAAAGCGCCTACTCACGATGAAGGTATAAAGCCAAAGCTCGCATGAGCTCGTCCTGATGTCCACATCCCCGCATCCCTCGGCGCAAAAGGCATGTCTGGTGTATCGATCGTGACGTGGCGTTGAACAAGGGTCGATGAAGGTACGCAGCTTGATCCTCGAGATCAGTCTCGTCGTCTCGATTTCACTAATCGCTAGCGCTCGCGCTCATGCTCGCGGCTCATGCTTCGTTGCGCCTTTGCGAATACCCAGAATTAGTACTGACAGGTGCAGACAGACTACATACAGTAATGTTTAAACTGCTGGGGATGGCATGATTGAAGACCAAACTGCGACCCTCGTCGCCCCGATTCCCTACCTAGACGCAATCACGCATCGTGCCGAGCCGTTGCCGACACTACCATAATTGATCCGCACACCAAAAAATTTGCTACTTCTTTTTCATCGACTTACGCAAGGCTTTCAAGAGGTACTCACAGTTTGATTATAGAGTCAGAGGATGTGGCTAACGAACTACCCAAGAGCCCAGCGGCTTGAAGATCTCACCTAGACTTGACGTTGCTTTCACGCCTCAGAGCTGGGGCAACAGGCAAACGCTTTCGCGTGACTTGGTGTTGTCGACTGCACAGTTACTACGACTTGCCGAAACGGAGATCGCTTAGGGTCACTCACCGAAGTGTAGTATTGTGCGTATCTTGTGAATCTAATGTCTACCATACACTGTCAAGCTATTGTTGCTGTTTACTTTCACATTGAACCCACCGACGGCAGCGGTCCGCCTTCCAAACCATCTTGCACGAACCAGCGCACACATATATCCTCTAGATCTTGGAGGGACTGGTATTCTACGACTAATCTTCATCATGACAACCACTACTTCGCGGCTCCTGCTCCCATATCTTCCACCAGAACTTCGGAACGAGGTTTACTCCTACCTCTCCAAGCACGATGCGAATTCAACCACCTCCATGGCTCAATTCCTGCCCTCTCCTCTCAAGCACTACGAGTGCAAACACACTTCGGTCAAAATCACACCCGTACACTACGGATGCACAAGTCTGCTCGCCTTGCAGGAACACCATTTCCTAGAAGGCCACGAATACTACACTTGGCTCAAGAACAACGCCCTAGAGATTCAAATCAGCATTGTGTTCCGGCATAGAGTCAATACATTCGCACAAGCGGATTGGAACCGAAAGATTGAATCACATTTACGAAAGTTGTTGAAGCAGCATGAATGGTTGAGCAAGGTAGCACGCTATGATGTTCTGATTCACTGGGAACCATCTGATGGTATGCTCAGGAGCAGAAAGAAGAAGGCTACGGGGCAGATACCACGGGATATGGTAAAAACGCTTACCATGCTCATGGATGAGAAGGTCAAGAGGGAGCATGGGTGTGTAAAGGTGAAGTTGCTGCTTGCGCATCGGATCGCTGTAGAGCATGTGCTTCATGGTACAAAATTCGGGCTTGGGTGGTTCGCCATGGCGCTGTCGGATGATGACATCAAGGAAGTTGTCACTGAGGCTTGGAAGACACAGCACCTGGTGGTCACCAGACATGGTGTCCTAGGTTCGATTTCTGCGCTCGTGCCAGAAAAGATAGGCAAGATCTCGGCTTCAAAAAATGGATATGGCAGGGAGATTGCTGTAGGTGCAGGCCACCTGTTGATGAAGAAGACTTTTAGGGCAAATGAGGTAGTTGGGGCGGTTTGGGGAGATGCGCAGATTGAGGGTAGTAGCGGGCCAGATCCCATCCTTTTTCAGATGATAGAAGACTGTCTGGGCAAGTGAGTAGGGCAAGGAGAGCTTATGATAGTTCAGATGCACCTGTGGGCTGTGTCATAGATTCCCTTAGTTGGTCCATAGCGGGGAGTGAGATATGCAACCCTCATATGGCATCTTGTGACTCATAGACTGTTGTCTGACTGATATAATGGTTCGACAAGGAAGCCTCCAGCCTGGTCGTCAGCATCATGGTGTATTGTTACAAACACCCGTGTAGTGCGATTCAGCATGCGGTTAGAGAGGGTATGGTATTGCGACACCAACAAATACTCGGGTAAGTCCGGAGAATTCAAAAAGATGTATGAAATAATTAGAAGCCAAACAAGAACCCAAAGAGACATTTGTACACAGCCAAACAATAAGAAAAGCGGATTACCGCAGATTACCCCATGATCGTTTAATAATACATGTCCTTCTTCAAGCCAATCAAACCCTCACTAAACCCATCCTCTTCCATTGCCCTGATCTCCTCCGCATGCTCCCGCCGATCCGCACTCCCCACGCCTCCCGATAAAAGCCCTGGATCCAATGCCTTCTCTTTCACATTTGCTGCCTTTGCCTGTGCTTTTCCATCCATCTTACAACTGAATGACCCAAAGTTTGGCAACCCACTCCCTAGACCAGGGAAGCTAATCGACTTGATAGCACTACCGGTGCAATCAAAGCTCCTGAAAAGACTGCATATAGTACCCGGATCCGGGCCGAGTGACTTGATGCCGGAGCCACCTTGGGCGCGGCAGCGTTCAGTGGGAGAGGTCCAACCACAGCCGTCGGGGCCGGCAAAGTTCTCAGACACGCAGGTGTAGTATGCACCTGGAAGGCCGCGACGATAGATACTGGGTTGTGCGGATGTTGGAGTGAGCAGGGCGGCGAGAATGGTGATGACCAACGTCACCAAGGTTATGAACGACTGCATGGTATGTGACGTGAATGTAATTAATGATTAGGCGATGGCGAAGACTTCGTGGGCTTGGATTGATATTTCGTATCGTAGGGGTGTTCCAGGATGCGCGATTGTATTTATCTTTGACACCGGGTTGTGGAAACAGGATTGAAGATAATGACTGGGCTATGATTCTATGTAATTGGTCAGATCGGTTCCCAGCAAGACAACGCACTGAAGGTCGCGCACAAAGAACGAAGTGATCATGGCTGCATACCTTGCAAGATACAATCTGTTGGCAAATAAACGACAAACAATGACTATATTTTTGTTTCTTTGTCTTCGTCCTGAGACACAAGGCACAGATGTACCGAACAGGTGACCAGCGCCATGTCGAAGACTGTGCCACCGAGTCTCAACCTCGGCCAGCCATGAGAAGGAAAGTAAAGAATGGTAGGAGAGTGATATAGAAGTGCCAAAAGTCGTGGAAAGTTAGGTGCAACGGGTGCAATATGAGGGCACGGGTGCGGTCCGACTTAAGGTGAAACAAGGGCATGTGAAACATGTGTGGCTGTTCCGTCCGATGATGCGACCAAGAAGGTCGCGGTGACGGGCATACTGCTTGTCGTACCCCGCTTCATCGTCGTACCCGCCCGTGCTGAGGGCTTCACAGAGGAGAGCAATGTCCCGGTGGAAGGGTGCCCCAATGTGGGTGCCGGGCTGTTGCTGAGTGTGGAACTCGGTCTATGTCGTATCAAATATCAACAGGGTAAACCGAGTATGATCGTCAGGTACAGAACTTCGCTTGGGAGAAGCACGATCTCGATACTGTTGCGCCAACGATCGATCTTTCGCCATGGACACAAAGGTTGTCATTTGCGACGCTCTCTGTCTGTTTGTCCTACGTCGCCTTTGAACCATGGGCCAGTTGCATCATGGTCGAACGAGCAGGTGGCACTGTCGAAGTAGAGGATCTTGCGCGGATTCAACAAGAGCCCAAAACATCGAACGAGGTTGCTCATGCTGCGTGCATTGTGGAGAATGGTTCGCCGAAAGTCGAAGCGGTATCAGACGCGCAAGTGCTGCGGAGCTTCAAACCGTAGGTGTTTGCCCTGGAGCGCTCACCACGGGAGACGCTTGGTGGTCGATCAAACATGTCCCAGTTGCGCCTGCGGAAAATACCTTGCACTGATGGTCCAACGACTGGCAGACTGTGGTGGAGCACTTGAAAGAGTCGGGAGCGAGAGTACGTTGTAGGAAACTGGAGCTTGGAGATTGGAGATGGCAGTTGGTGGTGGGATAAAGGGTCCGGACATGCGTCATCTGTCACACGTCGGATAGCAACGGCCCTATTTCGCAAGCAAAAGTGACCCCCGCTGTCGCTCCACCAAAACATGCCACCAGGCACGCATCCCAAGATGCCATGTTCATAGCACGCAGCCGCATCTGTTGCCCGCACCAGGCTTCCGTCCAGGCTTCCGTCCAGTCTTCCGTCGTGCGGTTGTGGTTGCATCGGAGCACCGTTGCCATGGAGCAGAGGGACTACGCGGTGGGTGTGCCCGCGCAGTGCCCAGCAGTGTACTGACAGCTCGCAGGCGGCGGTTGCGGCGTTGAACACGCTGCAGTCCAACTTCTCGATTGTCGATGCCATCCGCAAGTCGGGGCGCGGCATGAACCAGCAGGCGATTCCGGAAATGGTCGAGTGGTGTCGCAAGGCGGGCTACCAGGTACGGTGTGCGGCTCGCGGTGGTGTTGATGCTCGCCACTCACAGGTGCTGACGACGGACGCAGCCCCGCGACTTCGAGTGCCTGCGGCCCATACACATTGCCGGCACAAAGGGCAAAGGCTCGACCAGCGCCTTCATCTCGTCCATCCTGGCGCAGTATGCCTCGAGCGACGCCGCCCAACCACCCACCAAGACCGGCCTGTACACGTCGCCGCACCTGCGATTCGTGCGCGAGCGCATCCAGATCGACAACGAGCCCATATCAGAGGAGCTCTTCGCCAGGTACTTTTTTGAGATATGGGACAGGCTCGAAGCTGCTGCTGTTGCAGAGGATACGCCGTCGGGCGTTCCCACGAAGCCCGTGTACTTTCGGTACTTGACGCTGATGGCTTTGCATGCCTATCTCAAGCAAGGTGTCGACTCGGCCGTCATCGAGTGCGGCATCGGCGGCGAGTTCGACAGCACCAACATTCTGACGAAACCCACAGTCACAGCAGTGACGAGTCTGGGTATTGACCATACCGCCATGCTGGGCTCTACACTGCCCGAGATCGCCTGGCACAAGGCTGGGATATTCAAGCAGGGCAGTGTCGCCTTTACAGCGCCTCAAAAGGCGGAGGCTATGGCTGTACTACACGAGCGAGCAGCGGAACGGCATGCACAACTTCACGTCGTCGACATCCATCCGGCTCTGGCGAACAACCATGTCAAGCTTGGACTAGGCGCGGCCTTTCAAAAGATCAATGCCTCCGTGGCAATTGCTGCCGCTGCCGCCCATCTGCGAGCGCTCGGTCATACATCTGTGCCGGACCCTACCAGTACTCCGGCGATTGAGCTTCCACCCGAGTTCATTCGGGGACTCGAGAGAGTACGCTGGGCTGGTAGATGTGAAATCCGACGTGAGAAGAACGTTGCGTGGCATATCGACGGTGCCCACACGCTCGAGAGCATCCACGTAACAGGGCAGTGGTTCTGCGAACAGCTCGAGTCTGCCTCGCTGGAAGCCGCATCGCAACACAAGATGCCACGCATCTTGATTTTCAATCAACAGACGCGAGATGCGAACGCCCTGGCACAGGCTTTGTACACAGCCCTGCAATCCAGCATTGCGCTTGGTTTCACGTCGCCTTTTTCACACGTCATCTTCACCACGAACCAGACGTTCAACCAGGGATACAAGCCAGACCTGGTCTCGATGAATACCAACCAGCAAGACGTAGACAGCCTGGCAGTCCAGAAGGCACTTGCGAGCACGTGGTCGGAAATCGATGCCTCCGCAGAGGTGCGTGTGCTACGAACCATTGAAGAAGCCGTCGCTGCGGCGCGAGCTGTGGCGCGTGACCACGCAAAGGGCGCTGGTCGCGATGCGGAAGCCATGGTGTTGGTTACGGGCAGTCTTCACTTGGTTGGCGGTGCATTGGAAGTCTTGGAGACTGCGACTACAGCGCAATGATGCGACGATGCCCGGACCAAGACTACAACAAGCTCCCCGTGGACTACTTTGCAGATGACATGGGCATGGCTTGCGAGACCCAACCCGCCTTGGTTTTCTCTTGGGTGCAATGAGATGGGCTCGTCATTCTTTGATGCTGTTGAAGTCTGCCACATGGTGAGATGGAGTTGTACGGACCAGTTGCACGCTACCTAAGCGACGTGGGGTTGAACCATGCATGGATGACTGGGTGTGATAAGCCAGCCCAGGCCCAGGCTGCCCAGCTACCCCGGGATCCGCTAGGCCTCGTATGTATTGTGCTAATTGTAGGTACATACGGAGTACATGAAATCTAGTTTGCAAGTGCAGCCGTGTGCGGGCGTTTCCGGATCTGGAGTTGCAAGTGCTGAGTACATTGTGTGGCAATCCGAGGGCCTCTGTTGTGCGCCGGCTCGACTCCAGGGCTGGCCGTGTGCCGTTGGTTGGTTGTGCCAAGATGCCGTCTGCTGCAACTCTCCACCACCTGCGCACGACGTTTCGCAGACGGAGAGGCAATGGTAGCCGCAAGGAATGACACACCATACAAGGTCGCAAGACGTCCGCAGAGGCTTCGTATGCCCGTCGATCAACAGCAAGCATCTTGGCACACCAGCTCCGAGCACGACTTGGCGCTCGGCAAAGCGGTCGCTTTCCAAGGTTGGCTTCTTGCCGTCCACGGAGGGGCCGCTAGCCGACCACTACAGTTCTTTCAAATGTCATATGTCCCGGGCCTGCCCTTGCCCTTGGATCCTCACCTCGTCATCCTGCGACGCTACATAACCCTGCCGTGACCTCGGGCGTTGAAAAGCATCGCCTCTAATCGCAGCACATATCACCATGAACTGCCCTTCCAGAACCGACCATGACGTGCTCCTCAACCCAGGATGGAACCAAAGCCCCCCACGTTTCGCCGCAGATCTTACAACATGCCAGGACATGAATGGCATTGCCAATGCCAGGGAATTGGGAGAAGCAGATCGCTTGTCCTGCCGAGCACCGTCCTTGCGGCGTGGCGACGTCGAAGAAGCGGAAATCCAAGAGAAAGAGAGGCAGCGTTGGGCCCGGGGCGAGGGTGTCAAAGGGTTTCTCAAAAGTATGTCACCTACCAGACGATACAACTTTGTTGAATTGGCCATCAGACAAGAAACAAGAAGGGAGACTTGGTGCTGACAGATTGAAAAGGACCTTGCACCCAAACAACCGCGCATGTGAACAGTACAGAGTACCAAGCTGATCTCACAACCACGTCTAGTTGGCTTTCTTGGGCAAAGTGGCTATTGTCTGTTCTGTTCACGTCTTACTTCATCTCTTATGCTACTGAAAGAGCGCCTACCATGCGTATGACGACCAGTAAATTACACTTTTCCCCAAAAGCTTTTCTCGATAGTCCAATTTTTCCGACCAGAAGCTAACCTGGCGTACATAGTCACAGACCTACCTACCCGCCTCCCCCGCCGCTCAGCCTGTGAGTCCGGAAAAGCCCTCCCAAATTATGACCTTCCCTTCCACGTCGGCGGCCTCTTCATCATCCTCTTCGTCTCAGGCAGTGCGTGCGCCTTCCCCATTCTCGTGCTCAAATTTCCCCGCTTGCGAATCCCACCTTGCTTTCTCTTCGGCGCAAAGCATTTTGGTACTGGCGTCTTGATTGCAACTTCATTCGTGCATTTACTTCCCACTGCATTTTTGTCCCTTAGCGATCCATGTCTAAGTAAGTTCTGGACGTCGGATTATCAGGCGATGCCAGGGGCGATCATGCTGGCAAGTATTTTTTTGTGACGATGATTGAGATGGTGTTTTCGCCGGCGCAGCATATCTGTGGGGGAAACGAGGGCGTTGCTGCTGTTTCCCAGAACAAGCAGCAACAGCCTAACGTTGATGTCGTTGAAGAGCGTGCGACTCTGCCCGCTCTGGCACCAAGAGACGAGATTCGAAGAACGTACTCGGATGCCAGTTTAAGCGTCCGGGACCTCGGTATGCTGCGCGGCAGGATGGGAAGCATCAGTCGTACACTATCTCGGTACCGCGAGGACGGACAACGACTTGATGCCATTGCATCTGTAAGATCAGAGGCGGACATAGCAGCCGAAGCCGTCAAATATGCCCACAACGACAATGCGGTCGAAGAAGACCTACAGAATGTTCAGCATAGACATGCCCTTTCGCCCGAACAACGGCACAAGAAAGCGATCATGCAAGTTTTCCTGCTAGAAATGGGTATACTGTTCCACAGCATTTTCATTGGCATGTCACTTGCTGTTGCGGTGGGGAACGACTTTACTGTCCTACTCATAGCGATTATATTTCATCGTACGTAATCTATGCCACGAACTTCCTTCCTCCATCTCCACATACAAAAACTAACGCCCGATTAAGAAACTTTCGAAGGTCTTGCCCTAGGTGTTCGCATCGCAGACATAAGGTGGAAATCCCGCTCTCCTCAACCTTGGCTTATGGCACTCGCGTACGGTTGCACAACTCCCCTGGGCCAGGCCCTCGGCATAGCAACTCACACGCTCTACTCGCCCAACTCTGAGATTGGCCTACTCGTTGTCGGCATCATGAACGCCATTTCCGCCGGCTTTTTGATCTTTGCATCTCTGGTGGAGCTCATGTCTGAGGACTTTTTGAGCGACGAGAGCTGGAGGGTGCTGAGGGGGAGGAAGAGGGTCGTTGCGTGTTTACTGGTCTTTGGGGGGGCGTTTCTGATGAGTTTGGTTGGGGCTTGGGCCTGATTGATGGAATAGTGGAGGCAGGGGCGGCGGTCAGGAGGGGGTCGAGGGCAGTTATACCGAACAATAACAGAGGTCGTTGAATATTGCAGCTCATCAATGCTTATTATCATGCCATAGAATACAATACTGTCAATCTAGAACCACCTCCTTTCCTCAAGTTTGACCCACGATCTCCCCTTTTCACCCTCTTCGCGTGGTCCCACATACTCAAGAACCTGATCTGCACTACCAATCCGCATATCCAAATCAAAGATATCGCCCGCACTCCGGCCCTCCATCTTTGCCCCCAAACAGAAGCTTGCGCGGACTCTGACCCCTCCGGGTCTCTCCTTAGCCACAGGACTCAAGTATGGTCCAATATCGCGTGCAACACGATACGCTAGTGCTGAAGGCGAAAACCGCGTCTTGAGGGCCACAGCCCAGCGATTGAAATCCTGTGCGCGGGGCGCCACGCGTGGGTTGTTGAAATTAGGGAACTGTGCCGGGTCGACGGGATGATCGGGGGGCGGAGAGGCGGGTGGTGTGACTATAGTAAGGGCGGTAGACGAAGGCGATCGAGTATCAAGCCAAGATTGTATGATTTCGGAGTCGCGATGCGAGTCTTCGTACCATGTTACTAGCCACAGGGATATGACCAGCTGCTTTAGATTATCATAGTGCCGCAGCCCATTGAGGAGGGGACCCGTGATAGGGGTTTGAAAGGAGAGAATAGGACAACCGGTGTAGCCACAGATCTTCAGCTCTTCGATTGTACTGGCGTGATGTAACGCTATTGTTTGCACAAGGGGTGCTTGAGCTGGCCAACCGTAATTGGGCTCGAAAGTGAAGTCGGGTTGTAGAGATACGCCGCGTTTATACGACGCGAGAATGCCGGCTAAATCTTCCTCTTCCAAGGCGTAGTCTACATCGGGACCTTGGCCTGGGTCCAGCGCCTTGAGTTGAAGCCCTTGGTGGCCCCAGGTATTGCCAGCAGGAAACGACACACCAATCATGACGACCTTCTTCAAGGGGCACCAGTGCAAAGCTCGAAGGATTTCTCGTTTTTCGTCACGAGGAATACCGCCTTCGAGCTTGATATTCTCCACTTTCCGCAAGTGTGGCGCGAATTCAGCGATGAACCTTCTCCTTCGCAAGCGGGCTTGCACGTCTTCTGTACTCGTGCTCTCGTCTGTTAGCGGTTCTCCTTGCCCACCGTATTGCGTGTCGACGCGCAGGTCCGTGAGCATCATGGCAAGATGCGCAACGAGCTTTCGCGACCGATTGCGTACGTCGACTGTCTGCTTGACATGACTATAGAATCTGTCCAAAGGCCAGCCAAGGCATTGGATCTTGGGGTGGGCTTCCAAGAAGCCTAACATGGTGTCTTCGAATAAGAAGACATGGCGTGGGAGCTCGGTATGTGGTAGGACTGCGTTGCGAACCTGGAAGGCGCGCAATTGGGGAAATTTTGATGTCCTCAAGGCGTCCAGAATGGCCATGCAGTGATCAAGGGAGTCGTCCTCCCGCCGACGCCAGAGAACCCAGTCGAGGTTCAAGCTGGTCAGAGTGGATGCCGAGGTAGCCAACAGCCAGTGAAGCGGCTCCACAGGCGGGCATGGTGGCAATGGAGCTTCCATGTCAGCACGGTTGGCGTTGATAAAAGTCGCCACGTCCGGCAAGCCTTCCCAAATGGCATTGTCCCACGCCTCGCTCTTACTCTTGAGCTCTTGCACGTCATGGGGCGGCCAAAACGCGGGGCGGCCTTCATCTGACAGGTGAAGTGATGTTCCCACCCAGCCTCCAGACCCATTGTGCAGGGGGTGATGATTGCCGCCTCTGCAGAGCTTGAACTCGAGATATCTCATGCCCCGCGTCTGCACGGATGCCAAAGACTCGCTCACAAGGCGGCGGATGCGTATCGACTCCAAGGCGGATCCCTGGAGGTGTGCGAGGAACTGGGCGGGGTCTACCGAGAGACAGCAGCTCTCGAGCCACAGTCTGCGAAGAGGGACGCGGCGCGGGCGGCGGTGGTGCAGGAAGCCGGCGACGAGGGCATTTGTGAGCAGCCAGTGGCCGTAGACGATGCGGAGGGTGTGGACGTTGACGAGGTTGGGCAGGGCCAGGGCGAGCAGGGCGTGCAGGCGGACATCTTGCGAGAGGTGGGCGGCGTCAAAGTGCATGCGCGGGAGCTCGGTGAAGATGTTGGGCGTGGGCAGGTGGCAGCGGTGGGTGAGGATGTGGACCTTGGCGGCCAGGGCGGGGTTGGCGGCCAGGACATGGAGGCGGCGGGCAATGGGCGTGTCGTCGTGCTCGTCGGCCTCGCCACGGCCACGGCGGCCCCCATGCAGGAGCGAGTGCGCCGTGTGGGCGTGGGCTTGGGCTTGGGCGTGGGCTTGGGCGTGGCCGTGGCCGTCGACGTGCAGCTTCCACTGGTCGACGAGACAGACGCTGTGCCAGAGGCGGTCCGTGGCATGGTCGCTGAGGGTGCGCGAGACGAGGGCGACGTGCTTGAGCGCGGCCGTGGGCAGGCGGGCGACGATGAGCTGGAGCAGCTCGCTGGGCAGGTGCTGGAGACATGGCGCGAGCGATGGAGCGTGGCCGGCCTCGAGGTCAGCCGCGGCGGCCATGACGGAGGCCACCTGCAGATGCAGCAGTCAGTGCATCATGTGGCAGTGCGTAGTATGTAGTACATAGACACAAAACACACACTAACACACACACATGTATATATATATATACACACATATATATACACGCAGTACTCGGTACCAACCGTGCTTGTCGACGAGTATGGCATGTACTTATGTACCTACATAGTGCCTAGGTAGTGTGGACCTGACCCCACCTGCTTGCGCGGAGCCTGCATCCAGGTTGCCCTTCACACTACACTAGGTACCTAACTCCCAACACTACTGTGCATGCATGCATGCATGCATGCATACAGCCGCAGCCCCCTTTGCTCCGTCTCCATGCACCAAACACACTAGATTTGACTCTGCCATCGGCCCTCCCGTCTCCAATGCGCCTCCACTGACCGCTTCGAGCACAACGTAGTCACATCATGGCACATACCGGTACAGTAAGTAGTACCTATGTACCATTGCTGCTGCTTCGGCCCGAATCCACGGTTACCTATGTACCTCGACTGATCTCGACTGATCATGGGCGTTGCCCCATGACAGCTGCGACCAGTTCCCGCTGCTGCCCTTCCCAAACATCACCACTCCTTCTCTGCTGCCATGTCTTGTCGTGATGCGCCCAGGTGCCTTCAGCATGACGGGCGTCATGAGCCTTGCCAACGCAATATCCGTTTCCCACCTGGCCGGCTGCTTCTCCGCCCTGGCACCCGGTGCAACTCAGCCAGGAGCACCCCATATAGCCCGTATCGATCCTGCATTGCATTCTCCCTAGCTAAGCTGATGCGGCTACGCAACCTCTCCCTTCATCGAGTATGAGCCAAACTCCAACCCTTCAGGCCCCTGTCGCTGCCCATGGCCTGGGGCCACATCCATCTCTACCCTACATTGCATTCTATTCTCTCGTCGCCCTGGTCACTGCACCTTATCGTCGAGCCTTTCAACTCTACACTTGGCAGCCACTGCGAGAGTTCAGAGCGGCGGGGGCAGATCCTGACTTTCTGATACCTTTGGTAAGAGAGTGGAAAGCCGACAAGTACGCCGAACTTCAGTCCGTGCAGGTTGCTGTATGTTCACATTACTCCTTGTGTCGTGCTTTGAACAGCACCAGTAGCCATCTTGGCCATGTACACCGCCTATACTAAAGCCTTCAAGGCCACCTTTTGCGGCGGCGCCGTCTTCTCCAGTCTTCCGTTGTCACGAAGTGCAAACGCCATATGGGTTGCTGATGCCCTGTGGATGGCCGCGCTTATCTGCGCCATCTCCGCCATCATAACGGGTATCCAGACGAAGAGTATTCTTGACGATTTGCCTTCGCGCCAACAGCTTGAGTCTTCGCTATCGCTGCCGGATGTGGAACTGCAACGCATGCGGCGCACCATCTTGAGATATAAAAAGACCCCAGGCATCAAGCACTTAATCATGATGTTCATATGGCAGTAAAATCCAATGACTTCACGTCGCCTTGGAACCAGAAGTGCTGATTACGTCGTCCAGATTTCCTTCCATGACCATGGCCTATTCCTGGTGCTGCTTTCTCAGCGGACTGACCGTCTACGCATGTACACCTTTCTTGCAGGGCTCGCCATGGCAGGATCGCCACAAAGTGTGCATCTCTCCCGCTACGATATGCAATTGCTAAGATTGTACGAGACAGCCGTTACCTATTTAGCTGTAGGATTCGTTGGCCTCACCACCTACCTACTTTCCACAATATTCGTCTACATCAGCGAGAAAGACTTCGAGCGCTATCATGCCAGTACACGCACCGACACCCGCTATACCCGGTCCGACGTTGATATCAATCACATAACCCATGATGCAGGTACACAGGCAGCGCTATGCAAGCATAGGCCCGGAGAGGATCTGAGAAGGGTCTTAAGCAGCGTTGCGGAATTTGATGATTTTATCCAGGCTGCGCGTGCTACAAGTCTCATTGGTTTTCAGCATGTAGAGCGGAAGAGGAGGCATACTGCTGGTTCAGTGGGTGAAAGATCCGGACGGCAGCTGTTGTTCTAAAGACGTTTGGAGTCTGCTAGAGTGGTACATGAGGGATCCTGAAATCTGCGCTCCATTAAGAACAGAAAGAAGCAATTCCATAATGGCAAGCCATATCGCATCTATCGCCTGCAAGCCAGCATGCACTGCAGATCTTTACCATCTACAGCAGGCAAACACCAAGCAAGAGGCATACTGTACCAGAAACACTCCGTCTACGAACACCTGCTCATGCCTCTTGATCTGATTGGACCTTGATGCTCAGTTGCACATCAATTTAGCACTCACCTATCACGACTACGCTAATCCCTGTTTGATAACTGCCACACACCGACCAGCATCAGGAAAACGGAAGGTTGCCAGCCAATAAACTATGCCACACCGGCACGACAGCGCATCCCCGGTACAAGTTTTGAGGGAGCGTACATATGCATGTACCAGCAATTTGGCGGATGCGCTGAAACCTAAGCCACACCCCGAGGACGGGAACGAATAGGAGCGTGAGAACCATATCTGTCAATCCATGCGTGACTATGACCGGCGTGCGCGTGGTGAAGATGTAGGGATAGTTGGGGGAGCCCCTGATTGTACGGACGTTGTGAGCCATTGGGGCTGCAGCTGTCACGGCTTGTTGCAAACGAATGAGAGGGTATATGATCTAGGCGACACCTCTGCAGTGTGTGTGCAATCGAGGTCTCTCGAGTAAATTCTACTTCCCAGTCCAACCAAACAACACAAGTTTAATACACACCTGAACATGATGCTCTTCAGGTTAAGGCTATACGCTTGGCTACTTGCCGTAGATATGGTCACTTGCGCTCCGTTCACGCTTCGCAGTCGACAAACGGCAGACGAGGTTCCAGATTATGTGCTAAAGTACGGCAAGTAACTTGACTTCATCCACCACTCAAGTCTTCTTCTAACCAGATCCCATAGCCCCCCTCGTCTACCTTCACTCCATGGAACACTACTTTCCCACAGACCTCCGCACCTTCCTCAACAATACTACTCCACGCGTGAGTTTCAACGAAGTTCCTGGCCCCTCAAAACCCCTCACGCTCTCCAATGTCAATCAAATGAGCGCAGATGTTTTTCTGACATCCGATGACGACGTTACCAAGAACCCTGGGTGGATCGAGGGGACAAGGCCGGATGATCACGGTAAAACGGGTGATGCGGTAACTGCTGTTGTGATTGTAGCAGACAAGGGCGAGGGTGTGGTGGACGTGTTTTATATGTACTTTTACGCTTACAACTACGGTGGTGACGTGCTTGGTCTGCCAAGTCTCAATTTTGGTGTGTACTTTACACTGTGCCTCCCGTTGCTATCCTACCTACCGGCTTCTCGCCCCTTCCAAGACATCTTTCCTTCCAGTCTTTTTCTCTCTCTCTCTCTCACACACACACACACACACAAACTAACATGTCATCCAGGCAATCACGTAGGCGACTGGGAACACACCATGCTCCGCTTCCAAAACGACTCCCCCCAAGCGATATGGTACTCCCAGCACGCCAACGGCCAAGCCTTCACATATCCTACAATCACCAAGCACACGGATGGATCCCGTCCACTGTCCTACTCTGCCAAAGGAAGCCACGCAAACTACGCTATACCGGGGACCCACGACCATACAATCCCCAACCTAAACTTACCAGGCGGCGTGCTAGAGGACCACACGGACAAAGGTGTCTTGTGGGATCCATTGCTATCGGCTTGGTTTTATCGCTTTGATGCCCGGAGCAATGGGTTTACAGCGTTGGGCAACAGTGCCCCGACCGAGTGGTTGGGATTCAATGGAAGGTGGGGCGACGAAGAGTATCCGGGTAGTGATGAGAGGCAGAGGGAGTTGTTTGGGCAGGTCAAATTCAGCAGTGGACCAACGGGGCCGGCGGACAAGCAGTTGAGCAGGAAGGAGGTGTGTCCAGATAATGGATTGCAGTGTATTGTGAGGAGGATCCTAGTGCCTCGGAGTGAGGGAGACAAAGTCGCCTTTGAATAGCTACTGGTGCTCGGGTCTGCAAAACGTATGTATACGACGCCTGTTTGTGAGCATTTGGATCCGTCTGAGTGTGATGATTCATATCAATGGAGCCCAGTCAATTCTGAAATCATGTTGAAAATAATGTGCAACAGATTAGTAAAAGGCCAAGGATGGAACAGCACAATCTTGCCCAAATTCGACTTGATTGCTGCTTTGATTCGTGACAGAACATGATGAAATTTTTCCTTTATTCATGCCTCCAGAGCTATACGCTCAGACGGTGAAGACCACCCTCATTCATCATGTAGGATGGTAAGCAACCGGGAGGGGGATGACAGAACGCCCCATGCCGAGCAATACCATTTGCCTGTAAGAATCCGCTTTCCGATCATGCACCTGTCCGACCAGCCTCCACAATGCCGCTAGAACTTGGATTCATCTGCCTTCTGTGTCGATGTTTACGAAGTCTTGACGGTGGGGCCCTTGGCACCCGCGGGCGCGCCGGTTCGGAATCCGTTGCTGAACTTGCGGTTGACGGTCTTGAGATACCTCATGCGTCCGGTACCAGTGGTCTTCCTTCGCTTGGCCTTCTCGCCCCAGTTGACTGCTTCATGTTAACCAACGACCCAGGCGGGGGAGGGTGCTGTGTCGCGAGATCACGTACACTTGCGGGTCTTAGCAGCAGGGTAGCCGCATGAGGAGCAGGTGTGCTTCTGGATGTGGAGAGACCGACGACCTGTAGGTGTCCTGTCAGCCCATATTTCTTGACTGTGTTGCTCCCAATCGCAATGCCCGTCTTGCATCACCGGGCCATGCTCTGCCTGTCCGAATCCAGCGTTCGAGGGGAATAACGTACCGCAACGCCTGCAAAGCGTGTGCGTCTTGTTGTGGCGCTTTCCGAAACTGGAGGTACCCTTCGCTGTAAAATTGTTAGTCTGGGGGTTCCGTCTGGGGAGGCGGGACGGCGTCGCGGCGTACTCATCGTGGATAGTCGCTAGAGGCAGTCGAAGTCAGTACAGAGGCCTGCATTATGGATGTGGAGGGAGTGGTTGCAGGGGCGACATACCTCGTGACGCTGTTGTTAGTATCGAGGGTGGTGAAGTCGGCGAAGGTTGTCGATTATCGAGTGCGTTGCCAGCCGCACCAAGCGAGAAATTCGAATGTGGGTGTGTCTAACCCGAACGGGAGTGGCGCTGGTGCCTGCCTCCAACGCCACCACTCGCCACTCGGAGTGTACTCTATGGCATGGCACACCACACCAAGTGGATTGACTGGTCACGCAACATCAACTGCTTGCAGTACACGGTACAGTACATGCATCCATCCACCAAACGACCGACAGCCAACATGGACGAGAGGGTGGAGAGAAGGCGACGAGAGCTCTGGGGCCTACAGATGACAATGATGCGGGATGCAGAGGGATGTTCGTCTCCAGCACGCTCGTCTCCAGAGTCCAGAGTCCCACGCATACATACGCGTACAACGGTCAGCTAACAACGGGCCGTGTCATTTCCCTCCTCCATCGCAACCAACCTGTGCAGCTGCAGAGTGTTCCCCCACGATCGCAACTCGTGCGGATGCCCAGGCCCGAGACCACCCAAGAAACCCTCGGCCCATGGCGTGGCGACGCTCAACTCAGGCATGGCATGGTGCTGCCACGGCTGCTTGGGTGCCTCGAGTGCACCTGTCAATCCGCAGACCCGCAAGGCGTGCTATTTGCAGCCGTGAGATGCGTGGGAGCATTCGTGAGCCGAGGAGTAGTCTTCAGCCAATTACAGGCGGAAACGTGAAGGCGTGCACGTCTTCTGTGGTGCCGCTCTACCACCACCTCCCGCGCAGCACCCAGTACCAAGACCGCCCAAAGGCCTCGTCCGAGCCCCCTCGAGCCACCTTCAGCGTCACCAACCAATCGAGACCCTATGATATGACCGACCTTGATGCTCCCCGTTGCGCCGTGAACGCCAGGTCCACCCACTGTCGCAAAAGGGAGCAGTGCTTCAATCGACAGAGAGCTCACTTTATACCCGACCCGAGTACCTGTCCTGCTATCGCCGTCTGACCTACATTTGTCTCGCCAATCAGCCTGCTATCGTCAGTCTTTGCTCACCAACAACAACTGGTTCCACCTTGCACGCGACGAGCCACCTTTCTTGCACCTCTCTGTCGACTACATGTGCCTGAGCCACCACTGTTAGTCCTAATGGTGTCGTTTGGGCGCACCGGGAACGCCGCATATCGTGATGTTCCCGGGGTCTATGTGAGTGATGGGTTCTCGATCTCTCTCGTTCCACAGGCAACTCGCATCTTGGGCTGTCACTTATTTGTGGTTTTTCTGCAAATGCACGCACTTCTATCTCTAGAGCCTGACCACCATAGACACACATTGCAGATCCAAATGAGCGCCGCCGTATGGCTCTTGCCGAAGTTGACAAGGCTCCGTTCGGCTGGTATCATATCAGACTCGCCGTCGTCACCGGCATCGGTTTCTTCACAGACGCCTACAGCGTACGTGACACAATGAACCGAGCCACTTCCTTACTGATTTTGCATCTAGTTGTTCGCAATCAATCTCGCAGTCATTCTGCTAGGTATAGTGTACTGGCAAGACCCAGAACATCGCGGTGTCATGCCTCACAATGCCGATACCGCCATAAAGGTCGCTACCAGTGCGGGGGCCATATTTGGCCAATTATTCTTCGGCTATCTGGGGGACCTCCTTGGACGAAAGAGAATGTATGGCGTCGAACTCATAATCATCATTTCGACTACATTGGCTCAATCGCTGTGTGGGGAATCGAGTACGCTGTCCATTGTTGGCGTATTAATCTTCTATCGCGTGGTCATGGGGATTGGTGTCGGTGGTGATTGTAAGCCCTACGTCCGTTCGGTCATTGCATCTTCTACACCTTCCTCCCGTGTATTATTCCGTCTTTGGTGCTAACCACAGTTTAGACCCATTGAGCGCAGTCATTACCGCCGAGTTCTCCAGCACACGCTATCGTGGGGGCATCATAGCAGCCGTGTTCGCCATGCAAGGGCTCGGACAGCTTGCTGCGTCTCTGGTAACCTTGATCGTAGTCATCATCTACAAAGATCATTTAATCACTGTGGCATCCGTTGGCGAATGTGTGGGTCGTTGTGCTTCCACGGTCGACAAAATGTGGCGTATCATCATCGCATTTGGAGGAATACCTGGCTGGTTCGCTCTCTACTACCGCTTGACTATCCCAGAAACACCCCGTTACACATTCGATGTGCTCTATGATGTCGAAAAGGCTTCTGTCGATGCGCGAAAGTACCGCTACGGCAAGCAGGGCAACACGGTCAATCCCCTCACACAGGCCAAGGCTCGTAATGAAATGGCAAAGTATAAGACCCCAAGACCTACTTTGGGCGAAGTCCTCCGCTTTTATTCTCAAAAGCGGCAAGCCCTCAGACTCTTTGGTACATCAATGTCATGGTTGTACGTTACCCGCCACCTCTCCAGCCGGACATCATCCCCATCTGCGCTCTCTCTGACACGCGACCTAGTTTCCTTGATCTTGCCTTCTACGGCCTAGGGTTCTCCTCGGCCTCCCTGATGTCGACCATGGGCTTCGACCAACGCGACGATCTTTACTCCTACCTCCGCAACACTGCCACTGGGCAAATCGTACTCATCTGCGCCGGTGCGCTCCCAGGTTATTGGCTCACCGTTCTCACCGTCGACACCCTGGGTCGCAAACGCATCCAAATCGCCGGCTTCGCCATCCTCACAGTTATCTTCTGCGTCCTCGGTTTCGCGTGGCAAGGCCTAACGAAAACCCATCTCCTCGTGCTCTACGTCCTCGCGCAATTCTTCTTCAACTTTGGGCCAAACGCAACCACGTTCATTACGCCTGCGGAGATCTTCCCAACTAGAGTTCGTTGTACAGGCCACGGCTTCAGCGCAGGGATGGGTAAATTAGGGGCCGTGTTTGCTCAGATCTTTTTTGCACCAATGATTAAAAGGGGGGCTACGCATGATAATCCCACGCCGTGGATTCATGGGGTCATGCAGATTTTCGCACTGTTCATGTTTTTGGGCATGTTGACGAGTTTCTTGGTGCCGGAGTCGAAGAGGGCGAGGCTGGAGGAGTTGGCCGGCGAGAAGGACGATGTGTATGAGGTACAGATAAATAGTTGGAGGAATAGAAGGCGACCTGAGGTGAGGGGGGGTGTAGAGACACCGGAGGCTGCGGCGATTGCGAGGGGCAGTGGGAGTGAGAGGAGTGGGGATTGGCAATCAGAGAGGGGGTTGAGAGAAGGAGACTTGGAGAAGAAATGGTGGAAAGCACGACAGTCACCGGTCTGATATTCTTGTTTGAACTGTTTGTTATGACGTATAGTCTGACATTGCTCTTGTGTTGTGGCGTCCGGGAATTCTCTGATAGATTTTGGGGTTGTCTCTTGCTTTGTTGTAAGATGCTTTCGCACATCTCCTTACTCTATACCCTTGCCGATTCGACCTCTTCCAAAGTTCGCCATTTCATTGCACTCGGGCCAATAAAGTGTCTCCTTCCATCTAATCATCCCCACTAGCCCCCCTTTCAAATACTTTCACACTGCCGTCTCCCTTGACCTGATACAAAAACTCCCTCCCCTTGACCGTTTCCTCCTCTCCCTCCACCCCACCATTGAAACCCAGATTCAGCCACCCAGTCTTGTGCTCCGTCACCCGTAAAACCCCACTGACATCCCTTGCCACACCCGTATCTAAGACCCTCAGTCCCACTACCCTGCTGCTCATATGCGCCAACTTGACCAATAAATTGTGGTGTTCGAGTTGGAGAGGTTGGGCCGGCGTGCTGAGGCTCAGCAGCGGGGTATCGGCTTGGACATGTGTTAGTATATGGGATATGGTGGGAAGGGTGTGTAGGGTTAGCACGAGGGCGGTCAGGGCGGAGGGGGTAATGGCGGGGTTCATAGCGAGGAAAAGGTCAGGGTTATCTAGCATAAGGAGCGTTTTGCGTTGCGTGGGGGGTGGCGGGGAGGTGCTTGTGAGCTGGGTGATGGCGGCGATTATTGTGGACTCGAGATGCCTGAGGTCGAGCGATGTGAGAGTTTGCTGCACCGGTGTCCTGGTACTTGCAGCTGCTGTCCGCGTTCCACGTGCTGCTACTGTCCCCCCTCCTGGTGGCCCTCTGGCTGGTGCCGTTGATGGTTCTCGCGCTGATGACATGTAGTTGCCACCAAGTCCAGTTGCAGGCGGCTTGCTGTCAGTGCTGCCAGTAGGTCCTTCTCGAGCTTCGTCCAGAATGACGCCAGATAGCCCGTCCACAAATGCAAATCTCGCCTCCCTCCTCGCCCTGTCCAGATCGAGACCTGCACCCTTGCGGGCCTCGTGTTTCCAAAAGTCGTATTCCCGCATCCAAGATACAAGCACGACATTGTGGCCCTCTGCGCCGTCCCCGCCGTAGGTGGCATTTGAGGTGCTCAGCGCATCGCTCAGGTACCGTACTAGCAACCAATTCGCGCTGGCGCCGAGAGTGCTGGTGATAAGGAGGAGCGCATCGTCGCGTGGGAGGTGGATGCACGACTCGAGTAGAGGAGGTGTGAACGTTGAGGATGGCATCGTGACGCGCGTGAAGCCTTGAGGCTGCGAAGCGCCGCAGGACTTGTTGCGTGGTTATCGATAAGGCATCAGATCAAGTTTCGCAACCGTCGCTGTTCCTTCGGTGTCCTCGTTTGGCCATCACCACCCACGTTCGATACTCACAATATCAAATGCAACGTCAACTAGAAAGTCCTCGAAGGGTTTTTTGCTTTCTTTTTCAACAATCATTTCAATTTAGTATTATGCTTTTCTATCCGTTTGGTGCATGAGTGCAGCCGGGACTGAGCTGAGCTACGGCTCACATGACGATCTTTTCCACCAGCACTGGAAACACTCTACTGAGACAAGTAGACGGGAATCCCGCCCAATTTTACCCTAAAAGGGCTAATAGAGACCCTCCTTATACGTAGGATCACACATAGTATCAGCAATCATAGGCAGTCCCGAAATGGTGCCCTTTGCCCTGGCCAAATCCACGCACTGAACACTCGTCCCTGCTTTTTCCCACCAACTCTGATCATGGATGCGTGCTCGTACCAAATCGTCTGGTAAGACTTTCCAGTGCTGAAGGCTCCATGCTCTCAAGTACCACCTCTTCACCTCTTTGTTGCAGCGCATTGCTTGTCTGCTTCCCAACATCAGAGGTCGACACATGTCCAATTGACTCGTCGTTGGATAGAGCACCTTGCTCCGGAGGCGTCTGTACACGTGACAAAACTCTTGAAGTCCTAGCATAGCCCTCAATTGCTCTGGCTGGGAGAAACTGCTCCGCCCACCGTTCATGCTCCAGTTGTGTTGGACCAAAGTCCAACTTCAATAGCTCGCCATAGCGCGTAGTGCCACCCTCCGTCTCCACAACGCCAGTCTGGGATTCCGAGGCCCGGCCTGACTTCTTTTGACGATGAAACACATTTTGCTGGGATCGAACAGGCTCTGATTCGCGGGCTGCCTTTGCATTCGTTGCAATTGTACCTAGCTCGCTTGCAAAGATCCAGGGGAATGAGATAAGAGGCATGTGCTCTTGATCCATCATTCGCGCAGGCGTCTCTTTACCGCCCACTGTCTTGGTCGTTCGACATTCGCGCAGAGCAGTCTCCATCTCTCTAGCTGTGACAGTGTACATGGCAGCAACGAATGGTCCCAGGCGCGTCCAATCAGCTACGCCCGTTACTTCCGCAGATCGACGACAAATATCCCGATACTGCTCTTTCAAAGCACTCACTGTTCTGCCAAACTCTTCCGCGAACTTGTAATCACGACTCTCTTGATTGTGCGCGAGGACGAAGACTGTCCACGCTTCAAACTCGGTTCGAATGCCGTGCTTTGCCATCAGCCTTCTTAGTGACTCATCATAGGCGACTTTGATACTGTTCACTGTGCGCAGCAGTGTCTCATCGAGATTGTAAGCTTCGAGAATGCGTTTGTCGAAAGCATTCTCCCATTGCGGCTGAAAGTTGACTAATTGTACCTGATCATAAAGCATCCCAAGTATCTTCTTTGATATGTAGGTTTTGCCTGGAGGCAGATGCCTCTTCTCCATGAAGTGAGGGTACTTGCTCGGTCGTAGCTCGCGGTTCATGACAGCCGGAATGCCACTCTTTGGGTAGTCAACAGCTTGCGAATGGAGCTTCGCTAGTTCCAGACAAGTCGGGTCGTTGATGCCATCAGCGCGTAAATCCGCTTGTGCTAAATGAGCGTGTGCAATCTGCCCCAAAGAGTCGTTCTTCATGTATGTAACAAAGAAATCGCTAATATCACTGGATGTAATTGGTTTCTCTGTTTCGATTGGCTTCTCCGGTGTGAAATCCATGGGCGGCACGTTGATAATCTTGGGCAAAAGTTGGTCGTCCCAAAGAACCATGTAATCATCACCATCAAGATCTCCACCCGAGCACATATTGGCGAGATCTCGGTCTCCAGCCTGTGGAAGAACAACGACATTCTTGAGATGATGGAGTGCCCAGATGTTGACTGCCCGGACTATTCTGAGATCGCCTGGGTGTAGGGAAGGATTGCGTGCCAATACACATATTCCTTCGATAATTTTATAGTGTCCTGACTTCGTAGTGTCATCGACTTGCAGGAAGATCTCGGGAAGAGTCGCAAGTTTCTCGTCTTGTGTAGCGTCGAGTCTCGATTGCGGATCATCCATGTGACCTTTGAGTAGGGCTGTTTCGTCAACACATCCTAGAACAAAGGCTCCGTCTTCGATAGCTATTCGTGCCTTTTCTTTCAGGTTCTTAATGGTGTGAGAGCGCCAAAGCATGAGTAGAGACATGATGAACGGTTCCTGCGACTTCATAAAGCCGTCGAGTACCATACCAGCCATTGCCAGGGTTGATTGACTCATATCAATATGCTTTCGCAATTTTTGCACAGCAATATGCTCGTCCGACATCGCGTTTTCGTAATCATTGACCATCTCCTGTTGTTTCCTGATGAAGACTTGGTCAGGCACGCCGAGGTTTGACAGCACCATAATGATTTGTCGATTGAAGAACGGAGTTGTAAGGGCGGATGATCGAATGATTTCGAGACCTGTGTAATGAGCTACAAATTTGTGTTGGCTGGGTCGAACATGTACCTCACTTCCCTGAATTTTTGGATCAAGCGCAAGTACGCCTTTGCAGCCACCTAGACGAAATTGATACAATGTGGGAGGGTCTTCGAAAGGATTGGGCAAGCCAAGTTCTTGCGCTGCCATCTGAGCGATGAACAGAGACAACTTCCCAACTCCATCTGTGAAGTTGTACCCGTTTCGCTGCACATCCGCTATTTCCTTAAGTCCGACGGTAATCCTCATCGCACGGGTAGTCGAGAAGCACTGTCCGATTCGGGCGCCGAATTTGGCGACGGTCTTGATGTGTCGAAACTCACCAAGGGAAAGTCGGATGTCGTCTGCTGACTTGGAAGAGGTAGGCGCATAAAAGTAAGCACCATGTTCGCGAAACTGCGAATTACCAAAAGCAAGGAATTCGTAGTATCGACCTGCGACCACAATACCATTCGTCATAGCGCGGTGTACCCTACTGAAGACCGCCTCTGCTCTGTTGCCAGGCATATTGCGCAAAACACCCTCGGTCTTCTCATCGGAAAACTTGACGCGTATGAAACGGTCGGCGTCAGCGGCGTACTTGCGAATGATTCTGTTCGAGATTTCCATGACTGGCGAAGCTACATGCATCATGGTCGGCGTTACAATGACAGATCTTTGAAGAACGCAATAATCTGGGACTTTTCTTTCGAGACTGCCTCTGATCTTAATGCTGAACACATCCATTGGGTCATAGTAAACATGCTGTTTATCCACGACCTTTTCCAGAATGTGTACAGCGCGGCGAGGCTCCATTGCAGCAAGCTTTTCCAAAAAGTTCTTACTGAGGCTGTGCTCTTTCAAATATCCATTTGATAGGCATGCTTCAAGCTGATATCGTACGGGGAAGCTCAAATGCACTTGGGTCGCAAAGAGATCGTCGAAGATGGGGACAGTTGAGGCTGGTTGCAGGTGCGGGTGGGTACCAGAGATTTCTTCCTGCAAGACACTCCACAGCGGCGAGGCTGTCTTTGATTGGATACCGTAGTGACTCAGATCCTGAATGACGATACCATGATCTGCCAGAGCATCACGGAACTCCTGAAACTTCGCACCCGAAAGTGTAGTCGCGCCGAATGATATCTGATAAGTGGTCCAGCGACCCAGATCGATGATAGCCGTGTCCTTGTGATTCATCAACGGCGCAGTTAGTAGACGCTCGCTGATATGACTTTCCACAATGTCTGTCTCGCGGAACCAAGTGTTCCACGCACTCCAGGTCTTCTCATTCACCGTAAAGCTGGTATTGACAGAACCATCCTGAAGATGCTCACCTTCACCTCGTTGAATGAAAAACTGGGGCGGGGAATCGAATGGGATGATCAGATCAGTCTGACCGGCATGCTTGCTGGGGATTTTGTAAATCTGAGAGACAAGGGCAATGGGTAGTCTGAATCTGTGTCTCTGGCTCTGACCACTAACATCCAATGGAAACTGTATATCCAGCTCTTTCCGCTTCAAGTTCAGCACCAAGTAAATGCCATCGGATGACTGGGTAGTCTGCATGGCAGTCATGGTCAGATCTGCAACTCTAGCACCGAAACTGATGGCCTTTGCGGGAAGCATGTTGACCTCGTAATAATATTTTGAAGGTTTGACGGGACTCGGAATCGAATTGATAAGGGGCGAGAGGATCTCGTACTTTAGGAAAATAGCACCCACTCGTACGCGCGTGTCAGGGAGGGCTTTGGATGGTGGTGGTCTAAAAACAAAGGATTAGAGCCAATCGCTTGTTTAGGGATGATGACTTACTGGAATATAATCCAAGCGTTGTTGTCGCGTGACCCCAACTGCATTTCGATTCTGGCAACATTGCCGTACGGAGACAAAGCTAGATAGATATCCTTCGTCCACAATGCTTTGGGGATGCCAAGAATCTTGATCTTTGCTTCCTGCTGATACACCCAGTGTTTGTCTCCTCCTTTCATGACCGGCCTCTGTCTAGCGCTGTACCCGCCCAAGCTGTTGCGCTGCTGGGGTCCATACTTTCTCGGGGAGGGAGAAGGTCGCGAGACCAGCTTCGAAGGACTTGCCAGCGGGCTGGATCGAGGTGTAAACGTTTCGTTGATCTGATTACCACTTAAATCGAAGGAGGATTGTTGTTTGACTGGCGTGTTTGGTGGATCGTTTCCAGTAGGCTCATTCACGACCGTCTCAGTTATACTCATTGCACTCTGGACGTTCGCCGAAGGCCTCAGTGCATGGCGGCTCCGATCCAAAACCTCACTAGAGTTATCCGAACTCGTTGAGAATGTACGACTTCTGTCTCTCTTTCCATGGTATCCCCCACCATCAGCTCGCCAACGACCGCTAGGGCTCTGATTCATAATACCAA
This sequence comes from Plenodomus tracheiphilus IPT5, assembly GCA_010093695.1. Taxonomy (NCBI): domain Eukaryota; kingdom Fungi; phylum Ascomycota; class Dothideomycetes; order Pleosporales; family Leptosphaeriaceae; genus Plenodomus; species Plenodomus tracheiphilus. The sequence continues at coordinate 1,448,610 of MU006288.1, read as the reverse complement.
CCCGCAATATACAACCGCAGTGGTGGACTTTGTATGAGTTCGGTAGTATGTACACCTTAGGATTGGGTATGGGTTGTGAAGGGCTTGATCTGCCTTCGTCTGTTCGAGAAGTTTGCGAGAGAGAGAGAGAGAGAGAGTGTGTGTGTGTGTGTGTGTGTGTGTGGTGCTGAGGATGGGAGTAAGCTGGTGAGGTTGAACATCAGTGACAATCTGTTTGCTTGTTGGTCGTTGCACTTGCCAATCACTATAATTGGAAAGAAGACAGAAGTGAGCAAGTGTGGCGATGGCGCAGCTGACTTGTAGTGACTGCAGCTTTGAGAAGAGGGTTCTAGCGGTGACGACGACAACCAATGGACTGAAGACGGCCGTTTGCTCGCGTTTTTTGAAAGTCGTTTAGCTTTTGCAGGCAGACTATGGCGATTGTTTGTTGCTGAGAGTGGTGCTTAACGTCTGTTTGTTCAAGACAAGTAGAGCAAACAGACAGAGACATGACAAAGTAGTGGCGAGAGCCCCACGCCGCAGGTGAGACAACGCACGCGACCTACAAAGAGATTGTCCGCAGGAAGAACGCAAATGTTTCGAGAACGCCAAAAGAAATCGGTGAAACGGGTAAGGCGGTTGCCAGGATAGAAGGTGCGGCCCTGGGGGTCGATTCACGAGCATCAAGCTTGATCGGCCTTCAGGGCTGCCAGGTGGACACGATGGCACAGGACGCAAACAAAAGTCTAGACGAGTTGGGCCAACTTTCGCAACATCGAGCGGGTTTGCCACTGAGACTATGGCACGGTGCGCATTATAATCAGCAAGCGCAGTAGTTATGGTCGGGACAGTGCAGGGTAAGAGGCATACAGTCGTGTCGCTCAAGCCGAAGGAAAGGAGACGACGAAACCCTCCACGAGCACTGCGACATGATTTAGAAACGTGAGACTCATGAACGCGCACAAAGTGGCAAAAGTGATAGGGATGTTGGAGTGGCAATGATACTGTGAATCTTCAAATCTACATCAGAACGCATGCCGGATGTCTCCTGCGATTGAGTGACCGCTGAAGAAACTGGGACTCCCGTTTCATTTCATCAATACCTGCTCTGTACCTATACTTAGGTTCACAATTCAGTGACGGTCTCGTCATCTTCCGGCACTCGTCCTGTCCCTGCCAAAAAATTATCAGGTGTAAGAGGTGTACCAGCTACAAAGTCTTCTTCCATATCAAAGTCCACCTGCTCATAGTCTTCGAAACTGCTTCGTCTTGCCCTTGCCAAACGATCCTGGCTGCCTTGACCTTCCGGCTTCTCCGCAATGGCAAAGCCCACAGAGGTATGTCGACGGTTCGGGGACAGCTGCCTCAACGCCGAACACTTACTAGGCGGTAATCTCTTGGTCGCTGATTTGGAGGCCAAAGAGGGCTTTTGTGTAAAGGGGTTTTGCATCGGAGGTACCTTGAACGATGACTGTGGCTTAGACCGTTTGCGGTCTCGGTCACCATCTCGAGAGTGTACTTCTAATGGAGCAAGAACTGGATAGGCCGCAGCATCCTGCGCGACGTTTGCGATACCCTCATTACCAACAATGGCCTTGGACGCAACGCCTTGAAATTTCAGAGCTGATTTCCGGTGTCGCGGTTCTCGCGACCTGTCTGGTGTGTGAGGATCGATGTTGCCGTCTTGTGATCGAGATGCCGAGCGTATAGCCAGGGAGTTCTGCGGACCGAAGCCCATAGATACCAATACATTCCGGCGCAGATTTCTGAGCTCATCCAACTCCTCTCCTTGCTCAGAGCACAGATGTGCAAGCTCTTGCGTGCGGGTTTCTAAGGATGACATGGAGGATTGCAGAAGCTGGCACTCTCGAAGTGTGTCATCGTGAGCGATCTGGAGACGCAAAGTTTCCTGTTGGGCTGTTTGCAGTTCGGAACGTATCTTATTCTGCTCTCCATCAGCACGGGCAGCGGCGGCTACCATGTCGTTGGTATGCTCGTTTCCAATCTTCGTCAACGTTTCCTCGCAGGACCTCCTCAGCTCCTCATAGCTGACTTGGAGTCCACTCAACTTCGTAACGCTGAGCTCGAGCTCTGCTTCTGTACCTCGCAACTGAGTCTCCATGTCAAAGCTTTGGGTCTGGAGTTGGGCAAGTTCGTGGGCCTGTCTGGAGGAGGTTGTTCGCTCATCTTGCAGTTGCTGCTCCATGTCACTCGATCGATTCTGCAGTTGCATATACTGCCCGTTGAGAGCACGAAGCGCGTCCTCTTTTTCTCCTTGTGTTACCTTCATCTGACTCATGGTACAGTTCAGCTGCCGCAATTGCACCACATGAGCAACATTTTCTTCTTCACGCTTGAGTATAATAGATTGCAACTCTTGTTCTCTAGCAGCATGCGTCTGTTGCATATCTTTGTGCATATTCTCGGCTTTTTCGTTTGCCTGGGAGTATTTGATTTTGAGAGCGTCAAGCATTGTAGTCAGTCGCTGATTTACATCGTTCATCTCGCGCTTCTCTTGCTCAAGAAACTCCTTCTCATCATCGAGGCCTTGAAGATGTAGTTCATCGTCGGATATTCTGGACTGGAGTGTCGAGACTTGCTTAGACAGCTCAGCAACCTGCTTCTCAAGCCCGCGTGTGTGATCTTGCTCCCTGCGTAGTGGCTCTTCGACAGTAGTGCAACGGGCCTCTAGGTCTTGACAGATCTGTGCTACTGAACGCAAGACTATATCACGCTGATAGTGATTTTGACTCTCGAGCTCGGAGTTAAGACGAGCGCGCCAATCCTGTAAATGCTGACCCGTGTAAGGCGTGCTTGCTTGTTGGAACAGAGATATCGATGAACGGTCTACAGGGGGGACGGAGTGGGAACATCGCCCTGCATCGACAGTATGTTCTCGCTGCTTTTCGATAAGGGCCATGACAATAGCATGGGGTAGGACTGACTCGCTAGTGTGTGTTGTGGCGATTGTCATCAGTAGCGTAGATATAGTTGCAGACAGTAAGTCCTGATGCTGTGATGCTGCGGACGTGCCACACAGTTGGGTTTGGCGGTCAAGTCTTGTTTCGAGGAAAGTTCGTAGCTTCTCTTGTGCATCATTGGTCATTAAAGCACGCATTGCATTGCGACGTAACATCTCGGAGGTGCACATCGCAGTGGCAAGTGTCTTCATTAAAGCAGCCAACAACGAACTCTGTTGGATCGAGGGTTTCGACATGCATGCCTCGAGTGCATGGGTATATATGAGTTGTACTGTGGTTGGCTGGAGGTGGTCCTGTGCCCTTTCAGTAAGTTGTGTCTCAATGAGTGTTCTGCACCTACAGCAAAAATTGGGAGCGACTCTGATAATGAGTCTTCTAGGTCAATGTCGGGCGCCATGCAGAGAGTACGCGCCAGACACAGCTCATACTGGGTTACAGTATTAGGCTTTAGACCAGCTGTTCCGATGATCAGCGCGTGGAACCCTGCTGCCTGGAAGAATATTGCCGATTTCGTGTCAAGGCGTTCGATTTTCTCAACAAGCTTCAGGAAAGTCCCTCTGGCTCGAGTGTCAGATCTTGGCCAATTCTCCCGGACGTCTCGATCAGCAACTCGCAATACTCTTGAGGCTATACGTATCCCCTCTATCGCCTCTTCGTCAGTCACACCTACGCCACCTTTAATAGCCCAAATAACGCTCAAGCTAGCGAGCGTCATGGTTCTGTACAAGCTTGTTGACCCCAAGAACAGCTTCTGCCCCGATGCCGTCTTCCAATCCGGCTTTGCGCCTTGAGTGGGCACAATCTGACTGAGCCCCTTTGCTGGACTACGTTTGAATTTGCCGGGATACTCTACAAGTAATACAACACCGAAACACCAGAGCAACAACATTGCATCTTTACCAACATCACTCGATTTGAGGATGTGACGAAGCTGTTGGTCAAATTGATGCTGTGCATCGTGAGGAAGCAGACTGAACAGTTGATGACATGCTCCGTTGAGCATATAATAGACCGGCTTCAGTGTTTCGACACATGGGTTCTGATTCGACTTCTGGAAGACGCGAAGGAAGAAGTCTTGTGCGGACGATGGGAGTGGGACTGAAAGCGGAAGTGGGCGAGAAAGGATGAGCACACAGGTATCGGCGTACTACAGACTGTCAGCCTACTACTTGTAACCGGGACAGCATCATTACTTGGTCAAAGTCTTGTTGCGAAGAGTTTGCTTTGGTGAGTAGAGCGTCGAGTAGTCTAGGCTTGAGCAGCAACAGTTCATCCCGGAACTGCGGGGCATGGCCTGGCAAGTTGCTTGTCAGCTGGCATTCAAGTGCGTTCCATGGCAACAGACGTGCATACATAGTCGCTGTAGGACATCCAACGTGTACGACGAGAGGGGCAGTGCATCGTAGACAGTAGAAACCAGTTTCCGAGTAGCGCATTGTGAACGTTCGGCGATGCAAGCCCGGATTGATGGAATATCACTATGGGCCAAGACTGCAGCCAGGCCCTGGCATGAGATGTCGCGTCAGCAAAGATGGATTACAATGCATCCATTGCATATGCACATGCATCGAGTCATGCGTCTCGGTCCTCTAGTGTGGACAGTACCTAGGTACAGTATGTAACGCGACGGGGCCTGCAGGAGCAACATGCACGTGTTTGCACGAAAGACTCACAGCAAGAGACGGTGGGTATGAGCAATCGATGATGCTCGTCAGCTCTGATGCCAGCGGTTCGTCGATGTCGGCCATGTTTGCTGGTAGAGGCGAGTCTGTCAGAGGCGCGACGCGCTGTGGGTGTTTGAGTGTTTGAGTGTGTGGTGGTGCTGCCCTGACAACCGACGAGACAACGGGGCGCCAGCTGCAGGGCCCCGACTTGACGACGACTGTCCACCCGACCACGCTTCACCGCACATCTTACCATGTATGTACACGCGGAGTCGCGATGCACCTCGACATGTTTGCCTCTTGCCGTCAGCCACCGACGTACGCCGTGTGCAGCCGCCATGCGCAACGCCGTGCGCATCGCATTTCTTCCACCGGCATTGTGGGGCCTCAGCGTGCTCTACCTAACGGACCGCACATGGCATAATAGGGTACTCTGCACGCCTCCAGGGCTTGTCCACGGTACACGGTATACGATTCAGACCGCATCACGTCGGCGCAGTCCCGTCGTCGCTCACGCCTCATGGCCAGACAGTGCAGTCTTCAGAAGCCATTGCACGGCGCCAATTCACCGATCTGGGCGGCGTTTGATCTGGCGTCGTGACCGACCACTGACAGCCCGTAGTACCCATTCGGTAGTCGGAGTGGGATGGCCTGGCAGACACCCCTGCGAAGGGCGTCCCCCCCCCGAGTTTCCTGAGGGTAATCGTATCACGGCTGCCGGTCAAGGCTCGATTCGACGTGCCATTTGGCGCAGGCCCCGTCGTTGCAGCCCTTCCAGCCTTCCAGCCTTTGCTGTGCAGGCTGCGCTAGAGCCTCACGCCCAGGGGCATGGGCAGTCCTGCGCGGTGCACCTCACTGGCCAGCATAGGCGCCGCAGTCGTCAGTCACTCCAGGGCGGCATAGGAAAAGCAACCATCGAGTGCATCGCAGCGCGGACATGGCCCAGCTCCACAGCTTCGGTGCGCGTCTACGGCACTAACGTCGTGCAGGTGGCCATCCGCCTCGTCACGCGACAACATGCCACTCGGGATGACATTCAGCGTCATCTGCGGCGATGCACATTGCATCCCAAGCACAAGCACAGTCACAGTCGCGGCCCTGGTCTTCCCCGCAATCACTTGCTTGTGTTCTAGCCCTTGCAGCTGATCTCATGCATGCCATCTGTTTGCTGCGTGAGCCGAAAAACCACGAGAGAGTACCGAATATCCGAGTCTAGGTAGTCAGCTCCCACGTTGTCACTGGCTCATCCCACGTACGTTTCGATTTTTATTGCGACGTTACCTGTGCGCTGGCCTACGAAGCAGCAAGCGATGCCCAATAGGTAAAGCTGCGCCAACTGCGTTTAGACTCAAATACTTATCCCCGCTCCCACCTATGCCGTCAACTCAGGTTTGGCTCCACTTGATGGGTAGCGTAGCCGGGCAGCCATATAGTATTTGCCTCCATCCTCCATCCTCTACCCGTTCCCTTTGGTTACAACTGCACCGTGGTCCGTGACCAGCAGGAGACGGCGTCACACTGTTATCCTTCAGCCACACATTTCAACACTTAGCAATCACTCCGCTTCTTGTCTCAGGTTGCTCACTTGATCATGTTCCGCCAGCCGACGAGCCGATTTGGGCACATAGTCTCACCCTCGCTCAAGCGGAGGGGTGCTCGAGCACGATCAGGACCCGGACAGAACTTCAGATCCACAAGCCTACAAAGACCGTTTTGGAACTCCGGGAGGGTGATGCTTTTCTCGGCGTTCACGGGCACCACCACATATGTCTACGGCGTCAATGACGACCCCTACAGGCTTCAGCTACCATGGACGAAGGTGCCGGGGCCTCAGTATGCGAAGAAACGGGACATGGAAACGGTGCGTTGTACAGATCTGGCGATGCTCGCAGACCAAACTGATACTGCCAGTAGGCGATCGGAGAGCTCCGCCAGCTCTTTGGAGAAGATGCTATCAGTACCGATGATGAAGATTTACACAGACACGGTTATTCTGAATGGTCCTCTATCAATATTGATCAACTACCCGTCGCTGTTGCGTATCCAAAATCGACAGAAGAAGTTTCGGAGCTCGCGAAGGTGTGCTTCAAGTACAGGATCCCAATGAGTATGTACGCAACGATACACGCTAGACCTTGACTAACTTTCACAGTTCCTTATTCTGGAGGTTCTAGTCTTGAGGCAAACTTCTCTGCTCCGTTCGGCGGTATGAGCATCGACTTCTCGTTCATGGATCAGATTGTTGCCTTGCACGCACACGAGTGAGTAGGCTGTGCCGATTGTCGAAGGTTACTAACACTTGTGCTCCAGTATGGACGTTGTTGTTCAGCCTTCTGTGCCCTGGATGCGTCTAAACGATCAAATCAAGGATTCGGGCCTCTTCTTTCCCGTTGACCCTGGCCCGTCTGTAAGCGCTCACTGACGTTCTCCTTCAGCCCCCAGTATTCCAAAAGAGGCATCCCGGGCCAATGCTAACGAAAATACCAGGCGCGCATAGGGGGCATGGTGGGCACGTCTTGCAGGTAATGCCACGACCTGCACAGAAAGCGCAACCTGATTGACCCTTGACAGCGGAACGAATGCAGTGCGATATGGTACGATGAAGGATTGGGTCATCAATCTGACGGTTGTACTTGCAGACGGAACCGTTATCAAGACTCGACGTCGACCACGGTAACCAATCCTGATGGAACTGAACATTATTTGGAGCCTGATCAGTGACATAGGAAATCATCCGCTGGCTACAACCTGACAGGGTTGTTCGTCGGCTCTGAAGGTACGCTTGGAATTGTGACAGAAATCACATTGAAATTGGCTGTGGTACCGCAAGAAACAAGTGTTGCTGTTGTGACGTTTCCTTCGATACGGCTTGCGGCAGCTGCGGCGTCCAAGGTTTTGCGTACTGGAGTACCAGTAGCGGCCATGGAGATCATGGATGAAGTCCAGATGGGTGTAATCAACAAAGCTGGATCGACAAATAAAAAGTGGAAGGAACTACCAACGATGTTCTTCAAGTAAGTCGTGCAGGGATAGTTCGACATTCAGATCGTAAGCTAAGATCTTCAAACAGGTTCTCGGGTACCAAAGCAGGGGTATGTCTAGCCCTATATGTCGAGCAATTACCCGGAACGGAACTAACCGCATGCCAGGTCCAAGAAAACATACAAATGGTCAAGTCAATATCAAGAGAACACAAGAGTGGCGACTTCGAGTTCGCCGCCAGTCCTGAAGAACAGAAGACATTGTGGTCTGCGCGAAAAGAGTCACTCTGGAGTATGATGGCACTTCGCCGTGAGGGCGATGAAGTCTGGTCTACAGACGTGGCCGTGCCCATCTCTAGGCTGCCAGATATCATAGGTACGTGGACTGTGGTTTAGCAGCATACCATGATTTGAATACTGACATCCTTGCAGAGATCTCCAAAAAGGAGATGGATGATCTTGGTCTCTTCGCGAGTATCTTGGGACACATCGGCGATGGCAACTTCCATGAGAGCATCATGTACAACAGCAAAGATCCTAAAGAACGCGCAGCTGTCGAGAAGTGCGTACATGATATGGTCGACCGCGCCCTGGAAATGGACGGGACGTGCACTGTACGTTGAGCAGAATCCTATAGCACACTACCCATCTGCCTATAAATCGCTTTCCGGGGTCTGCGCTAACTGTAGATAGGGGGAACATGGCATAGGGCTTGGGAAAAAATACTCGCTCCAGAAAGAGCTTGGCCTGGACACGATCAATGTGATGCGAAGCATCAAGGGCGCCTTAGACCCGTATTGGCTGATGAATCCTGGGAAGATCTTAGATGCGTTACCTTAACTGTGGAATCAGCTATAGGGATGTGGGTAGGTCTCATGGCGCCCATTCAAGGTGTGGTGAATACTGCAGGTCCTAGTCTAGAGGGTGAATGTATATTAGAGCAACTTCAAAGATCGTGCCGAGGTGACTGGCGGCAGACTCATATGCTGTCAAAAAACATGGCTGTTACCTACCATGTATATAGCATGGCATGCCAGATTCATAGCCGTTCTAGAGGTGTATGTTTCGTTGCTATACGGTGTTTTAGTATTCCAAATCAGTCCAAGTAGCATTTGACGAAGAGTTGACTTTGATGCTGCATTGGAGGGCTTCAAGACTCCAGGGCTTGTGGTTACTCCTCGTTTTCAAATCCTGTAGCTTATGTTGGGCAATTTGCACACTAAAAGTTGTCGTTGGTCTGTCAATGTTGGTGCGGACCTCCGTGATCGGTGTTGCATTTTCTCCCCCACCCCCGCGTCGCGTCATCAAGTACTTGAAACCCTCTCCATTGGCACCACTGATTGTACATGTATTTGCACTACAACCATGGACGCTGAACACTTTACAGCCGAGAAACCTCAATTTCCCAAGAAGAAGTGCGGTGAGCGCACCGAATTGTCTAGATATTTGGACGGGATGCTAAATCAGTCGTAGGCGTCTTGGGCGCAACGGGCTCTGTGGGCCAGCGCTTCATCCTCCTGCTCGCCCTCCATCCACACTTCGAACTGTACGCCGTCGGGGCTTCTGAGCGCTCGGCCGGCAAGAAGTACAAGGATGCAGTAAGATGGAAACAGGCACTCCCCTTCACAGAGCGCATCGGCAATCTTGTGGTGAAAAAGTGTTTACCGGAGGAATTTCAGGATTGCGACCTCATCTTCTCAGGGTTGGACAGCGATGTAGCCGGCGACGTTGGTATGCAGTCGCCCCAACATCAAGCTTCATTCGCTAATCAAGCTTCAGAGATGGCCTTCCTCAAGTCAGAACTCGCCGTCTTCTCCAATGCGAAGAATTACCGTCGCGACCCTCTCGTTCCCCTCGTTGTACCTACCGTTAACCTCCCACATCTCGACGTGATCAAGCACCAGCGAAAACAACATAAGCTAGAGAAAGGCTTCCTCGTCTGCAATTCAAATTGCGCCGTCATTGGCATTGTCATCCCGTTCGCTGCGCTGCAAGATAAATTTGGTCCCATCCACCAGGTCTCTGTAGTCACAATGCAAGCAGTCTCGGGTGCTGGATATCCTGGCGTAAGCAGCATGGACATAATCGACAATGTAGTACCATTCATCTCGGGCGAAGAGGACAAGCTCGAAACTGAGGCCTCCAAGATTCTTGGTAGCGTGAACAACGATGTCACAGGCTTCGTTGATCAGCCCATGAAGGTCTCTACAGCCTGCAATCGTGTCCCGGTTCTCGATGGTCACACAGCATGCGTATCGTTGCGCTTCCAACGTCGTCCACCACCGAGTGCAGAGGAGGTCAAACAGGCAATGCGCGACTACGTCTCAGATGCACAAAAGCTCGGTTGCCCGTCTGCGCCTTCTAGGGCGATCGTGGTCATGGACGAGCCGGACCGACCCCAGCCAAGACTGGACAGAGAAACCGACAGAGGTTACGCTGTCAGTGTAGGGCGGATACGGGAAGACGAGGCTGGCATCTTTGACCTCAAATTTGTCGCCCTCAGTCACAACAGTGAGTTTGAATGACCTGGGCTCTTGAGAATATCGGGACTAACCAATGGCAGCGGTAATTGGTGCTGCTGGATCGTCGATATTGAACGCGGAGGCTGCAGTTTTAAAAGGGTTTGCATGATTTACAATGCTGGGTTACGCTCCATAAGATGAAAACCACCGTCAATGTCAAGCTGTGAAGATACCCTCGGGATTCTGTATTCTGGTCATGATGCAGAGAGAGGCAAACTGCTTCTTATCGCTCTCACCACGTTTCAACGGCCAATGCACCTGATCTCGTAATAATTATGGCTTGTCGTGGCATCCTCATCTAGTAATGCTCCTGATTCATGTCGATGCGCTTGCCTGAAGTCATAATCTAGTGACGTGATCAAGCACCGAGCCAAAAACTCGATGAATTGAGCCGTGCAGTGGATGTCAATGCTTTCACTTTTGACTTTCCGAGACTAGCGAAGTTATGCAATTTATCAATCTGGCCATGTGGTGAGGAAGCAAGACGCGACAAGTGGGGTTGGCTCAAATTGGCTTAGCCGATCCACTGCTCGCTTAGCAAACTGCTCGATAATCGAAAATGAATTTCGACTTCTGACCCGACAGGACCTCCGACAACTTCGACATCTAACCTCACAAGACAGTCAACATGGGTCGTGGACCAAAGAAGCACCAGAAGCGCCTCAGCGCGCCATCGCACTGGCTCCTGGACAAACTGTCTGGTACGCTCGATCCGCCGCGCTGCTGTCGCCGGCCCAATTGCGACACCAGTACGTACTGACAGTTTCCAGGTGCTTATGCTCCCAAGGCATCTCCCGGTCCTCACAAGCTTCGCGACTCGCTGCCTCTGATCATCTTCCTCCGCAACCGTTTGAAGTACGCTCTCAATGCTCGCGAGGTCAATGCTATCCTCATGCAGCGCCTCGTCAAGGTCGACGGCAAGGTCCGCACTGACTCCACATTCCCCTCGGGCTTGATGGACGTCATCTCTATCGAGAAGACTGGCGAGAACTTCCGCCTCATCTACGACACCAAGGGTCGCTTCACCGTCCACCGCATCACCGATGAGGAGGCACAATACAAGCTCGGAAAGGTCAAGCGTGTCCAGCTCGGCAAGGGCGGAATTCCCTACTTGGTTACGCACGACGCGCGAACGTAAGTTCCTGCCTCTATCAGCCGTTGACCATAGTGTGGGCTAGGTGTCTGAGGGAAACCTCTCACCAGGCATTGACCAGGGTCTGGCTATGTCAGAATTGATGCTAAAATTACGTGTAGTATCCGTTACCCCGACCCAGCCATCAAGGTCAACGATACAGTCAAGATCGACCTCTCCACTGGCAAGGTTTCAGACTTCATTAAGTTCGATACTGGTGTGATCGTCATGGTCACTGGTGGTCGTAACATGGGTCGTGTCGGAGTCATTACTCACCGTGAGCGTCACGACGGAGGCTTCAACATTGTCCATTTGAAGGATGCTGTTGACAACGAGTTCACCACTCGTGAGACCAACGTCATGTAAGTTCTATGTTCGTATCTACTTGCAGTGCTCTGCCTAACGATTCTCTAGTGTCATTGGTAAGGAGAAGCCATGGATCTCGCTGCCCAAGGGTAAGGGTGTCAAGCTCTCCATTGCCGAGGAGCGTGACCGCCGCAGGGCGTACGCCATTGCCGGCCACTAAGCGTGTCAGCGCGTGGTGCAGTAGGTTAGCATGTGAGGTTTCAACGATATCATGAGCATCGGTGCAGGCTTGGGTTCTACAAAAAGTCGGGCGTTGACCACTCGTGGGAAGGCTGATCAGACGTGTGCCTTGCACACGGATACGAAATGAAGAAATTAGAATCAAAACGAAAAAAAGTTCAAAGCTATTGTCGTGAACCAAAGTCGCAGTGAGTAGGATGTGGTGAGGACACTTGCAGTCTGGCAGCGATTGTGAGCATGTGGAAGAGGAATATGTGGCAAGACAGGAATGTACGATGTACGTGGCACATGCGTGTATGATGCGTGGTATACGTTGTTTATAGAGGAGCTTGGTGGCGTTTCTGAAGGCTGACGGATTGCGGATTGAGGATTGGGGATTGGGGTGCCAGGGTGGATAGGAGGACGTGATGACAGGCCCCTGGTCAAGCGATGGATTGGGACTGTACCGTGCTATTACACACTAAGTATGTGGGTTGGAGTTGTATGGGGGCGATGAGGGAACTGAGGCTCTTCATGTTTGAGCATGGACGTTTGACGGCGGCAGAAACCGCATCGACTGGATGCACCGACTGGATGCACCGAGTGCCCCGTACCCGTGCAGCTACGCGAAATGAGACGATGCGCACCCTTGTAGGTATGGGATTTGGGGGGTTTAGTACATAGTACGTTGTGACTTGGAACGCCTTCAGCAGATAGGACTCGTGGTCTCTGGACCTCCCCGCGACGAACGAGAGCAATCAGCCCAAGTGCAGACGGCCCTATTCCATCTACTGCACATACATAGTGAAGGTTTCTCTACCCAGCGTGCGCATCTGCCTCCCGTCGCCGCCATTGGCTGGGTAGCCCAGCGCCGTCGCACGTCTAGCCGGCACGCCCACACCGGCACGCCAACACCGGCACGCCCTCACCACCTTCCAGACCTGTCGCGCCCACGCTTCCCCGCAAGCCTCCAGCTGCCTGCCTGCCAGCCGGTCTGCCTGCCAACCTCGCTGTGCGCCTCTCGCCACGCCGCTGCACGCACTTGACGCTTCGTGGTCCCAATGCTGCACCAAGCACCGCCTGTCCAACTTCAATCGTCACTCGTTTCATCACGGCCTTGCGGCGCGTAGCCTCGTCTCCGCCTGCGCCGCGACATATTGTTGTTTGCGCACACCTCCACGCCGCCCCATCGGCTTCGACTGTTGCTCAACACCCCGCCGCGTATCGCGCGCCTGTCTCTCGCCAACATGCTGCGCCCGGCGACCCCCCTATCCATACTATTCTTCGTCGCCTTCTGCCTCTTGCTGCTGTCGACGCTGTCCACCCCCCTCATCAAGAGCATTCCTCTTGCCACTTATCGAGGCATCCACTTTGGCGTGCTGGGCTACTGCGACAATGGCGACTGCAAAGGCCCCATGGTCGGGTACAACACAGGTACGTCTCTCCCATGGAGTGGCCATGTCGTCTGGGGCGAGACACCACGTTGACATGCGCCCTAGAATCGCTGTTTCAAGACGCACCCGATACAGACTTCTCGCTGCCCTCGGCGCAGCGACATGCCCTCTCGTCCATTCTTATTGTGCACCCGGTCGCTGCCCTCATGACGCTCATTTGTTTTGGACTCGCCATCGCCGCACACTTCCACTCGCCTGCTCATTCGCCGCGCTATTTGCTTGCGCTGTTGATCTTCACCTTCCCGACTCTCCTCGTCACCCTCCTCGCTTTCCTAGTCGATATTCTGCTGTTTGTCCCGCACGTCGGGTGGGGTGGATGGATCGTCTTGGCCGCCACCATCATCATTGTTGCGAGTGGCATCGTCACATGCGCAATGAGGCGTACCCTAGTCAGTCGCAAGGCACGGAAAAGGCGCATCGCCGAGAACGACGAGATGAATGGCCAGAGCTACTATGCGAACCGCGCCAATCCCGCAACAGTCACCACGGAATTCCCCAAGGCCGAATCGCCTCCTCCACTATCTGGCGATACCATCATGTCCGGGAGCAAGGGTCACGACAACGCCTACTTCGACTCTCAGAAGCCGTCCCCGTCCGATGACATGACCCCACTGAACCAACGTAACCCCTCCCTCAAGACTGTGAGCAGTAACGGAGAAGCTCGACCAGATCCCATGGCGCCTCCAATGCGTGGTCCTTCCGGGCGTCGACAACCCGTAGATCAATACGGAAACGCCATTCCGCCTATGCCCAATGATCCATATGTGATGAATGCCGCTCCCCGTGGCCCGCCCGGTAGAGGAGGCTCGCAAAGAGGCCGTGGAGGACCACCACGAGGAGGGCCGTACGGCCGAGGGAGGGGAAGTGGTTATGGTCCGAGAGGAGGTATGCGAGGACCGCCACCGCCTGGCTGGAATGGCGGTGGTCGAGGTGGTCGAGGTGGTCCCATGCAAGGACCACCACCCAATGGGCGCGGCGCCCCTCCCCCAGGTTACAGCAATAATTTCTATGGTCAGAGCATGCCCCCACCTCGCGAGCAATCGCCATACGGACGAGGACCACCACCGCCTGGCCCCATGCCCATCGGACAAGCTATTGAAATGGACCACCGCACCGGTACACCTCCAGCAAACTTTGGGTTGAGAGAGAGTGACGGTGATGTTGCAGGCATGTTGGCGCTTCAGCAAGGCGGCTTTCCTGCAGGAGCGCCGCAAAGACGAGTGGCTGACGGAGTCATGAGTCCGACTAGCGAGTACTCCATAGAGTAAGCTGTAAGCATCTATCTTAACATGTCTCTGCTAATCATCTATAGCGAATCTCGCGTACAGCAGCCACAGCGACAACAACAACAGCAGCACATGCCTAGTCAGCAACAGTACATCCCAGTCCGAGCGGGATGGAATGGCCAAAAGATGCCATCTGATCAAAATGTCAGCACCCTAGACAACAGCAACCGCGGGCTTTCCCCGATACAGGACTCACCTGTCGAGCTTCCAGCTCAACTCTCGCGTGTCGGTGGGCCAACGTCAAATCGACTTGAGCGCAGCTCAGACTACTACGAAGACGTAGATCCAAGATTTGCTGAGCCCGTTCAGGCACACCAACTTCCACCCATGCCGCCATCACTGATGCCAGGCGGCTTCTCTTCATCTAATCCTAATCTACTGACTGCTCCCAACCTCAGCGATCCCAACCTCCCCCGCAATTCCTCCTATGATGACCTTCCCGAGGGTTCCCGCTCCCCAGCAGCGTCCGAGGCTTCGCATTTCACTTCCGTATCTCAACGCCCTGTGAATCCCAACTGGAGACCAGACATGGGCGCTCCGGCGGGTCAGTTCGCTCCATATAACGGCAATGGTCGAAGAGCAATGAGGCCAGAGGAAGTGATATTGCAAGCAAATGCAGAGAATCCAGACTTTGCCATCCCAGGGCGGGGTAATGGTCGAGGACGGGGACGAGGGGGGAGGGGAGGGGGCATTGCGCCACCTGTACCTGCGACTATGATGGGACAAGGACCCGGTCTAACAAATCAGTCGAGATACCCAGGTGCTAGTGCTATGTAGGGTCAGCCTCCCCAAAAGTCACGTTAGACAAGATGCTCCGAGATCTGAGGTGAATTGCGGCCGGTTGAAAAAGACTGTGAAGCAAATGCTTCCGATTGCACTCGACAATACCACCTCCTCGTCTGTTTTATCCATCACGGGATCGTCGAGAGCGAACGATGCTCATTATACTTGCCCGCGCCCTCGCCCGCGCCCTCGCCCGCACTGTACAATATTGCTCCCACATTCTCATCCAGCATGTCCGGCCAATCTCATTCTTTTAGTCAGCAAGCAACTGGTCCGAGTTACACCTAATTTCTAGTTCAACAGACCGTTTCCGTTCATGTACTCTCTTTCTCTAGACTCTCCAGTTAGTCCCCTTCTCCGCTGGGCCGGACCACGACGTCCAAACTTAGCGCTTGCTAGATTCTCCGCCCTTTCTTCACGTCTGCTCTGGCATAGGCAGACGATCTTTTCATTACGAATACACATCAGGTTTTTGCTTCGACGATATTTGGCGACTAGGTAACGATCGCCGGGGGTAGTAGGACGGGTTTGTCATTTCAAGTGCGAGCGGGTACACAAGCTGAAAGGCGAATGGATGGATTCATGTACATAGGGTGGTGTGTGAGAAGAGAAGGAGAGATGTAAACGCAAAAGGTGAACATAGAAAATGTAAGATACACTTCAAATCAACTTCTATAGTTTGTTGTTGCTATGTTATGCATCGAGTGTGGTGTGGTCGGCTCGTGCGATTCGTCGTTGTCTGTGGTGTACCTACATGTGTTCCTGATGTCGTTAGATAAGGTATTCGTAAGCAAGCGTACGCTAAATCCACACATGAAATGTGCACAATCCTGTAAGTGTCAAGTTGTATGTTTGATATCTTGGTAGACTGGAAGGGGCATTCTAGACCAACATTTGCGACCTAGCTTTTGGCACACCCTCGGTCGGGCTTGAGGTCGGTTGAGCTCGAGTCAGCTGAGCTTGAGGTGAGTCAAGTGCTGATAGGAAATCTCTTTGAGATAATGCACAATTTCGCGTGTCGTCCAGGTCCGCGCATTTCGTCCGGCTGGGCATGGATACTTCTTCGACATCATCGGTGGTAATGATGAGTACAACGTCTGTGTATGTATGCATCACAGCTCTCATCCTTGTAGCGTCCGAGCATATCACCGTACCAACAGTGATTGGATGTATAGTATCAAGGCTTAGTTACACCGCTTATTTAAGTAGGATAGCATTCCCTACTGCGTCAGCAACTGGCTATAAATCAGTATGATAGTTGATAATGCTGCTGACATACTAGTAGAGATGCGATCTGATGTGCCTACACCATGTAGGTGGTGGCACCAAGTGCTTACTGATGTCCTCGCTGACTCCGTACACTCCGCTCTCTATCTCAACTTCACTCGCTCCCACTGCTGTAATAGGCCAATCAGGTCAGCGCGCTGAGTCAATCGTCCAGTTCCTTGTATTTACTGCATTCAGCCCTACGCATCACATCTCCCGCACGCAGACTGACGGACCAAGAGCCTGCAGTTTTCCGCTACTATCTGACGCAGCCCAACAGACCTGACAGCTTGTGCGGACGAGAAAGGGAGGTATGCATGATGGGCATAGGGCTATATGATAGATATGAACCTCTACAAATCGTGTGCTTTGATCGACTCAAGCCAGGTGTTCTCTCCTGCTCTTTGTCTTTTTTTTTAAGCATAACATGCTAGCAAAGGGACTGTCACGTTTATTCTGAGATTACCATCGTAAAAGTCAATCTGAGCGGTACGCTTTGGTGCCACGCAACTACCTAACGGGGCCTGAACACCAGGTCTTCAGCTCGAGTATCAACGCCGTCACCTCCAACGTCTCTGCAACCAGGATGACATACCTGCTCAAGCACTCCTCAGTGGGAACAGTTTTCCACTACATCAGGCACCGTAAATTTGATTTCACCCGTCATCCAGGCAAAACTGTCTCAACATCTTCCTCCACCGACGACCTACCTTTGCCCGAAAGCCCGAGAGAAGATGCCAACGATGGCACCGCCACTAGTGCTGAGCCCAAGCAGCATCAGACCAGCCTCGTGGACTGGAGCGGACCCAATGATCCCAGCAATCCCCAGAATTGGCCCATGTCACACAAAGTGCTGATGACAGTGCTGCTATGCGCATATACATTCGCGGTGTATGTTGGTAGTTCAATTTATTCGAGCTCCCAAGACGAGGTGGTGCAGTTGTTTGGCGTCACGCATGTCGAGGGGAGTCTAGGCATGGCACTATATGTCTTGGGCTATGGTATTGGATGCCTTCTGTTCAGCCCGTTGTCTGAGATACCGGCCATCGGACGAAATCCGCCATATGCCATTTCAGGCTTCCTCTTCGTCATTCTGTGCGTCCCAACGGCACTGGTGAACAACTTTGCGGGGCTCATGATACTGCGCTTCCTCTTAGGCTTCATGGCGTCACCGTGTCTGGCAACCGCTGGTGCCTCGCTCGCTGATATCTGGGCAATGGCGGAGTATCCCTTCGCTGTTGCGTTGTGGGCTGCTGTTACGACTTTAGGTCCTGCACTCGGTCCCACGCTCTCCTCATACGCCGTGAAAGACCTTGGATGGCGTTTCTCCAGTTGGGAACTGCTCATTATAGCAGGACCGATCTATGTCCTCATCGTTTTCTTCCTCCCAGAGAGCTCGAGTCCCACGATTCTGTACTACAAGGCCAAGCGTATGCGAGAAGAGACGGGTAACGAGAGCCTCACGTCGGAGGCGGAGCGGAAGCAGGCTAGCCTACAAGTCAGTCAGCTATTGTTCAATGCTCTCGTCAAGCCGTGGGAGATCAACGTTTTGGACCCTGCTATTCTTTTCACGACGCTGTACATGGGTCTTTGTTACGGAATCTACTATTCATTCTTCGAGGTAAGCCAGACATAGACTTCGTCATCATTGAAGCGAACTCGCTGACTGTGAAACTATAGTCGCTTCCTCTCGTGTATCCCGTCTACTACAACTTCACTGCCGAATCAACCGGCTTGATTTTTCTCGCAATTGTTCCTGCTTGTGTTGTAGCCTTCTCGATACATGTGCTATACCTCAAATTCCGTGTCTTTCCGCGCCTGATGAACGGCAGCTTTGGAGACGTAGAAAACCATCTACTGCCTGGCATGGTAGCTAGCCCGTTGATCGTAATCGGCCTTTTCATTTTCGCATGGACTGGTAAGCTCCCGATGAAGCTCCTACCCTTCATCCCCAACGTACCATGGCCTTACTAACACGTCCTCCCAGCTCGACCAAGTGTCCACTGGATGGCATCTGCCTTTGGCCTTGGCCTTACCATCTTCGGCATCTACTTCATTGCCCAATCTGTATTGCTCTATATCCCCAACATTTACCCGCGCTACGCCGCCAGCATCTTCTCCGCCAACAGCCTCAGTCGTAGCGCATTTGCGTTTGCAGCGATATTGTTTGCGAGGCCCATGTTCCAGAGCAAGATGGGCATTGATGGCGGGGTGAGTTTGCTGGCAGGGTGCATGGTATTGTGTACGTTTGGCATATTTGCGTTGTTCAGGTTTGGGAGAGGCTTAAGGGAGAGAAGTCGCTTTACTGCTGGGTAAGTGTCGTCCTAGGGTCCCGGGCAGGTGGCGAAGGTTGAGGAGCCGGATGGAAGTGGTAATGGCCTGAACGTGTGCGAGATGACATAGACTAGATCTTTTAATTGCTTGTAATGTGGTCGGTATAACGCCATCGACGTTCATTATAGTACCTTGGAGCACAACACCCCGCTCAGTATGGTACGCTTATACACGCTTGGATTACTTTTCCATCACGAAGTCAGCAGTAGATGTATAAAGTATTTCAATTTCGAGAGCGCATGTGCAGACGTTTGTTGCACCACAGTACCTCGCTTCGCTACGAACACATCTGTACTCCCCAGCACAACGTGACTTGCTCCACAATAGTGACACGGCATATGCTTCAGCAGCGCCTCTTATCGCGTTCAAGCCTTTGCGCGGCAATTCTTAGCACACGGTACTTGTCTTCTAAGATGTCGTTTGTTTCGCCAAAGGCAAGATCTGCCTCGAGCCGAGGAAGGCGGGTAGTTTGAGTCTCCGCTTTGCGCTCTGCGCGGAGTGAGATGCGATATGTCCAACGATGCGGGTGTGGGGTGGGCGTCGGCACATGAGACAAGCCGTGTGTTATGTGTTGGTTGTGGGTGCTGGGGATGGGATGCACTCTGTCCGAAGGAGATTGGAGACACGAAGGTGGGAGTCTTGTCTGAGTCTGCATGTAAGCAAGGAGTAAGCAAGGAATGAAAGACAAGTTGCGCTTCTGGGTTCCAACCTTGCCCACAGTCGCGTGTGCAGGATCCCGACGCGTGCCTTTGAAGTGTCTATGGTAGATGTAATAATAGATTTACGCTAGACCCGTGGCGGAGGCTCGGCATGGCACCCGCCTCGACGGCGGATTCTAGCCTCAGGTACGAGACTGCACCATGCTCGGAACGTTGTTCGATGGTGGAACTGGTTCGAGGTCATCGCGAGAGTTTGTGTGTTGGCGCAACGTTTCGCGGTCCGCGTCGCGGCCATGGTGACCCTTCGCACCCTGACGGCATGTCACCGAACACCAAGGCTTGCGGTGGAATAAGCTCTGCATTCCCCCCATTGCGAAACCAGGCCCTATCACTCGTGCCTCCACGGCGGCAGCGGGCGACTTGGTGCGCTAGGACGTCAATCAAACAAAGGGCCTGCAACGTAAACTCAGTAGAGTACACAGCACCGGCAGTGATGGTGCCCGCCCGCGGCTCCCGAAGACGACGAGCAAAGATGCGCTGCGCGATCCCGCGCCATGCCAGGGGCATCTCCATGTACGGTGTACGGGTGACTGTGCATGCACATTGCACGCCAACCATGCAGACACACACGACGGCCAATTCTCACCGGAATTTGCTGACTTGCGCCTGTCTCGTCACCAGTTGCGCGTGTCCGGGGTCCAGAACCGGCCAGGCGTCCAGTACCGGTACGAGGCAGCCGTCTGGCCTCGGAAGCATCCGTGCATGACAGCCCCTTGCCTTTGGCGACACGAAACGGCGCCGCTCCAGGTAGTAGACTAGCTGGCCGGCGGTGTCTACGACCGGGAGCGGAGGTCGCAGGCTTGGGCCGTCAGCCGTGGCGTGGCATGGTGTGGTGTGGTGGCATGTGCTATACTGTGGAAGTGGACTGGAGTACATACATAGACTGGGAGGGGCGCCGTGTTGGTGGAGGGGGTGCATATTGCTTTTCTTTTTCGACGATATTGCGCCGTGGACCTGCGTACAAGCCATTGCAGATTTACATATCATTCTGCCTGCACTCGTACTCTAGACCTGCGATCAGCGTGTCGCCTGCTCCAGGAAAGAAAGCCAAAAAAAAAAGAGTCCCAAATTTAGGTGAGTCTCTTCACAGCGTCGGTTCATGCTATAGATGTGAATACCTGAATGCCTACATACAGTACACGGTGCAAGAGAGCGAAGGAGACGACAACTAACGGTCCGAATAGCAACGGCACTGCGCCCCATCCTCCGCAACACTGCAACCAACTCCGTCCCCATTGTGTATATTGGAACTAGCACAGCATCTCTTCTCACCACAAGATTGCTTCGAATCACAGTACCCTGTGCTCAAACATCGCGGAAATGCTCTTCTCCAAATCAACCTCGCTCTTGTTCTCCGCTGCCTTGTTTATATCAGTCACCCTGGCCGCACCGACCCGCACAAACTGCCACTGCACAATCGTCTCGGACGCCCCATCACCCGCTCAAGATACGCCCTCCACTGCGCACTGGATGCCCTCCGACCCCTCGCCAAGCTCAGCAAGAGCGGATGCATGTGCTGACCTAGGCCCAAAACTGGACGTGTTTAGACACACAGAGCCAGAAGTCTACAACTCTTATCTCCGTCAATCAAAGTTCAAATTGGACACTCAGGTCCCACAGCCAATACCGACAACAGTACTCTCAGCCCTTGCAGCGCACAGTAAAGTCGGGCATGGTAGCCATGGAGAAAATATGGAGAATGCAACGGCACGAGAAGTCTTGGAGCCGCTTGAGAGAATCGTATGTCGGTCGGCGCCAGAACACATGGACAGCTATCAAGACTCCATTCTCAACCTCTGGTTATCACAAATTGTAATGGCCGTTGCCATCCTCGCATGTGTGGCAGAGGGTATACACATTGGCATGCGCTGGTAAATCGTCCCCCCCCCCTCTCCACTCGTCCCCATTATCCATGTCCCACTGAATATTCTAATCCTTCTAAGGATGTCCCAACGCAACAGCGACAATACCCCGATCAGCCCATTGCCCGAGAAGAGCAGACTTCGGCTTCCAGGCGGCGAGAAAAGGCTGCTAGCGATCCCGCCGACCAATGCGTCACTAGACGTAGTAGCAAGTCCAGGAGCAGAGAAGAAGTCACGGGCGTATCAGAGTATGCGGTTCTTCGTCACGCAGGCGAGTAGCGGAAGGAGGGAATTCATTGCGTATGATGACGAGGATGATGACGAGGCGAATAGACCGGTAATGTAGAGGCTACGTACATCACGGGCTTTGAATGGACTGTCATTCCTCATGACACGTTTTGCGTCTTTGACCCGAGCATGCATTTTCAGCAATGTACGACCCTGAACCGCAGTGTGAACGCGTATTTACATCTGCCAACAAAGGCCCTCCCTTCCTTTGATGCTTAGAGCTTCTCAGGGACGTTCTGACCAAGGCAGAAGAAGAGGATGCCGCTTCAACTCTTGGATGTCACTCCGCAAGCCGCGTCAGAGCCTATTCCATCAAACCCCACGGAACCAAAAGAGGTTTCATCCTCTTCCCTCGACTCCTCTCCTCTTACGTCATCCATCATCCCGCTTTAGACAAGCCGCGCAACGCTCGCTCTCGATCGAAGGTTTCGACCAGACAAGAACTGAAAGGCAAATGGGTATCGTGAAACAAAAACGCCAAGGAAACATCTATGTACAGTCAAGTGAGGGCAGTCCTTCTTGAAGATATGTATCGATGGGTGTGGTACTGTTAGGGGTGGGCGCAAGGGTCGACTGGTATCGTGGGCGCAAGGTTGCATGGACAGAGCTGACGTCGCCGACAGCATATTTTGCATCTGCCTTACCTGGAAATGAATCTGCAATCCTACATGGGGGGATGCGCGTGGGTAGAATATTAATGTTGCTTGGAAGATGCGCTCGGGTTGTCGCTATGGGCATCTCGATAGATGTCATGGATCGGGTGAAATCGCAAGAGGCTGTCGCAGCATGGAACCGGAAAATGGATCGTGGAAGAAGCCGCTGGGGGAGATCGTGGCTTGGTATACAAGGTATCGCAGTGGGCTGATGGCAGCTGGACTGTCGTTTTGGGTTCTCGCTCAAGGGGTGTCGAGACAGAGCATCGCAGATGGTTGACTCTATTAGGTGTGTCGCACCAGGCAACGGGTATTGTCGCAAAAGGGTATCGTAACAGGCGGTCGCAGTAGGCCAGGGTCCACATAAACATCACCGGGATGCGGAACCAGGGTCTAGGTTGGAAGTCGTACATTAAAGTTCGTATCAGACGGAGACTGTGAGGACAGTTGTATAGGTGAGGACCAAATGGTGGTCATATTTGTCCAGGCAAAGATTGTAACAGGACGTAATCGCTCAGTAACGCCAGGTAGGTAACGCAAAAGGCAGTAGATGTCAAAGGAAATGACAGTCATGCCGCGATCTATCGAAGTATAATAAGCGGAAGATGAAGTCGAAGTGGACGCGACGATTGCCAGGATGGGTTGAAGGTTGAGTGCGCGCTCAATGACGGGTGGTGACAATATTACATGAGGCAGTGCCAGCCGTTGTCGTTCATGATGTCGATCCAGAAGGCATCTTTCCCGTCATCAGATTGCTGCCATGTCTCTTTAATCAATTGAATCATCTGGCGAAGAGGCTTATTGGGCAATCGAAGGGCAAACTCTTGGAGACGCCTTATCGCAAAGTCTCGGGTTGACAAAATCTTGGAGTCGTTGGCGTGGACATCGAAAAAGTCTACTGAAGATACAAATTTCAACTCAGATGCGGCCACCACAAGAAGAAGTGGCTGTACACAGAACGTGCCTGAAGATGCGGGAAGGGCCTCGAGAGCCTGAAGAATATGCATCGCCAATGAGTTGAGCCAAAGCTTAATATCGGTGTCTTCGTAAGGTGTCTCGTATCTGGGCATTGGAAATTTGAAATCGACGTTGTCAACACCCCTGAACTTGCCAGAGCCAAGTCGTTTGCGTAATATCGAAGGGAAGACGCGGTAAAGTTCGAGAAGGCCAGCGCATCGATATGCTTCTGCAAGCACAACAAAGTCTTCTTTGGGCGTTCGCTCGTCGCCAGTATCAGCAACCTCATCAACTGAAGGATACTCCACAGCAAGAAGGTCTTCCTCCAAAGAAGCAGCATTCTGGAGGTTTTCTTGTCGACGTCGAAAGTCCATGGCAGAGTTCTTGTTCATTGAACGCTCTCTGCGGACGAGACGACCGACCTCTGCGAAGAGAAATTGCACCATCGGAGCAATGCCAGTCCAGGGGTGTGGGACGATCTTCCCATCCGGCCTCCGAGCAGCAGGGGTGTTTTTCTTTGAGACAATACGGGGGCGCAGCCCGGAAGACGGGGAGAAGCTCATAGCATCCTCGGTGACGAAGCCCATCAACATTTCCCAGTGAATCAATGATTCCTCGAAGAATTGTGCCTCGCGCTGAACCTCGACCTCCTCTGATCGACTGAGAAGCTTGGGCAGAATCAGGCTGCGAGCAGTAGACAGGTACTCGGTACCGAGTGCAGTACTGTCATGCCATGAGGTCGTCAGGCCAAGCAACATGATGCTCAGGAAGGTCTTGGTAGCACTTGCTTGACCACTCTGAGCGAGTGGCAATTCTGCCTCTAAAGCATCGCGAGCTTTCCGTTGAAGCTCGATACCGACGGCGGCCATGTTAGGGAATGTATTAGCCAGGTGAGCTGCAGCCATGGACTGAATAGCAAAGTTGATTGAAGGTGAATCCTCGTAAATACGTCCAATGGTAGTCCGGAAAGGATTGAGAACGGAATCGAAAGAAGAGAACACTGCGCAAACGTCCTTGAAGTAATGCTGGATAAGAAGAGACTCGATATCATCCGACGATGTTGGGTTGGGTATAGGGCTTGGAAGACGATAAAAGTCCAAGAGCAATGAGCGAGAAAGCCTTGGGCTAGACTCTCGACCAGGTTCCCGGGTTGCAAGAGGCAACGATGAAGCAGCGAGATCCTGTGTCGGTGTGACATCAGAGCCAAATGAAAGCTCGCCCAAGGACCTAGAGTCAAATTCCAAGTTTTCAAAAGCATCAAAGTCGAAGTCATCATGGGGGAGTGGAACGGCATCCACCAGGCCGTCCAAGGACATCTGGTCCATGACGTCGATGTCCTCCATGAGGAAGGGCTCAAAGTCTCGGGGTGATTCACTGTCTTCGGTCGATGTCTCTTGCGCAGAAGTAGCTTCATCAAGGGCTGGGGGCGATGTGACGACGGGTGTAGACTCGCTTGGTTGGACTGCTGTGCTTGTCCTGCCTGCAGGAAGTACAGCGGCCAAGGCTTCGATGCCATTGGCGACGTTCTTGGGGAGCGTTGACTCTGCAAAGGACCGCTGAGTGGTGACTCCAGGGGAAGATGTTGGCCTTGACGGTAATGGCTTGCCCTGTGGAGGTGTAAAGACTTCATACTTGGTCGACCACTTGAGTGTCTTCTCGTAGCCTGGGCAGGCCACGTTTCGCTTCTTGCATTGGAGGCATCCAGGGGCAGTCTCGTCGCATTTGAGCTATGACGGCGTCAGCGAGGTGTTTAGACACGGGCAGAAGCACTCGAAGTAGTACCCTTTTCAGCTTGCATCGACCACAGCCGTTCCTGGACTTGGTCTTCTTCGCCTTGAGATCCCTTGCCATGACCTTGTCGTGGGCCAATGTGGGCATGCTGATTTGCAAGGTAGAGGAATAAAGATCCGAGGGGTCGAACGGGGCTGGGGTGATGCCCGGTGCAAGAGGATGAAAAGGCTTGTATAATGGCTGCGGATCCGAGGGTCAAGCGCATGCGACTTGTCTAAGAAGGCGCGTGACAGGCGATGACACAGGCGATAGCCCCATTGCCTATCAAGCAGGGGCCGAGATAGCAGCTGATAAAAGGACGCCTAGATGCCGCGCTTCGGCCCTTTGTACAATCGACTGTCCAGTGTCCACGTCCTGCTTCGTGTTCTGCATCGGCGCACGACTGATTGGCCCACCACGGCCGCCATAGCCCTGGATGGCCGGTACCGTGCCCCTTCGTGGGAGGACGCCCAGATCCCGCAAAAGTTGGACGCGTGGCGGAACAAGCGTCGGCGTCAGTTGGACGTGGTTGCAGTGCCAGCCTGGTCCAGGGCAGCGTTGGTGGAGGCGGGTCTTGGGGATGTTGAGACTGGACGATAAGCAAATGCGCGGTTACCCCACATTCACTCGAAAGTGGGAGGGGGGGACACAGCACCAGACCTGTCGTGGCTGGGACTGCTTGCCCGCAACCGGACTAGCGACGGCACTAGCAGCATCATCGTGCTGCTCGACACATGCATGCCTCCCCTTGGCCTCGAGAGTCGAGATACGGCGACGGGAATAGCACACCGATCGCCATGACGATGTCGGACGTGGACGCATAAGTTTTCCTCGTCGTGTCGTGGTCGAGATTCTGACGTCCTGCATGGCACAGAGGCCCTTATCGCCCCCCTGTGGTACAAGTATAGGCCATCGCTCTGAGATGACATGGTGTACATGTATGTCCCTTCCCATGTACATACACAGTACACTCGATGCTTATCAGCACCAACCTGGGAACTTCCCCCCATCGACGCGGCTCTGCGCAGATCGACATGCTCTTGAGTGCTTGCTGGGGCTGGGCGTGCATGGTCGTTGGGCCAGATGCTTTCGGCGTGGAGCGGCGTGGTTCCCTCCACGGACCGCCACGACTACTCTACCATTGTACGCATGCAGAGGCACCGTGACAAGACATGCGTCCGACTTCGCGATGCAACGCCGACGGAGAAACTGCTTTTTCTCTGTGCGGCTCTACCCCGCAGGCTTGGAGAGCAGCCGGTGGAGATGCCGCCCCCGATGCGCACGGAACCTGGGGTAAGGAGCGAAGTGGTTCCAAACAGCACGCGATGAATAATGCCAACCTGGGCAGCCTGGGGTCGTTACCCAGGCGTGCCCAGGTGGGCGCTCGTGCTGGCGAAGCGTGAGCATCATCGCGGCGTAACCGTCGGAAAACGTCGCACCTGTCATCCCATCGCCAGTGCAATTACCCATGGCATGCATCCATGGCACTACAGTAGTTCTCGATACAGTCAACGCGTGTCATTGGTGGCCGCTCAGCCAATCTGCGGCAGATCGCCTTAGCGCACTTCCATTCGTACCTACGGTGTACATCCCATGCTTCTATCGTATCGACAGAAGGTTTCGTCTGAGTGGCTGTGATCTGTGTGTGGCAGGTGGCGCGGCTGGAACGCAGTCTGAATCCTCTTTGATCCGGAAGGCATGACACCCTCTCAAAAGTGGGAGACTAGAGTACCGGTACTCGGCAGACCTTCTCATGGGAAGCGTTGTACGATACCATAGGTAGCTTTGATCGACAAACACGCCCTCACACAAATTGAAAATCAAAACACCACACATACTGTATGACATATGCTCTTCACATGGGTATCAAGTTACAACTAGCGTTGGTGTAGGAGAAATAAATCATAAAACAACATCCAACATACAACTGCCTATCATGCACCTCGTCTCAGACCACAATACTACAATACAAGGAGACCAGCAACTCCAGCCACAATAGCGGTCATTCCGACACTGAAACGGCTGGCTGCGCCTTCGAACTCAGGGGGCTATACGAGCTGGGCTTGGTGGGCTTGCCAGTGCCAGTAGGCAGAGGAGCGTAAACACTGGTGCCGTTTGCCGTACCTGCGGGAGAATAGGGAGCAGGAGCGGGAGCGGTCGGGTACGGAGCGGGGACGTATGCGGTAGGAACAGCAACCTTGCTCAAGGTAACGTGCTGAACCAAAGTGCTCACAGTCGTGCTGGTAACATCCTCGACGGGCTTCTTGGGGTACTCAGGGACGCCGGGCTGTGCTGGGTACTCAGGCGCCTTGGATGCGACTGGGTATTCACCGGCCTCGATGCCAGTTGCGACCGTTGGGTTCTCGGGCACGCTTGGGTACTCCTCCTTATCGACGGGCGCAGAAGGCTTGGGCGCGGTTGGGTAATCGACTGGGTAAACTGTCGGAACAGCGGTGGGGTGGGCAGGGACATCGGTGGGAGCGTTGACTGGCTTGGTCAAAGTGATGGTCATGGTCTCATCAACGTACACACTGGTAGTCCAGCCCTCGGGGTATTCGGTTTCCTTTGTAGGATGCGCGCACTTGCCGCAGATGGTCTTGGTGATGACCGTGGTAACGGTAGTCAAGCCGGTTGGGCAAACGTCAACGTAAGCGGTGGTGATAACGGTGGTGGTACCAGTTGGGTAGCTTGGGTAATCCTCGGGTCCCTTGGTGACAGAAGGAATACTATTGTGATCCTTTCCGGTGCTGGAAGGAGCATATTCTGGGTGACCCTTGGAGCTCTCTACAGGGTACGGGTATGCAACAGATGAGCTCTTGGTGGGATTGGCTTGGATGGAGCTGCTGCAAGATGTGGACGAGGCAGCCTCGGGAGTGGACTCAGAGGAGCTTGGGTGTTCGCTGAGGTATGGAGTCGACGATTCAGACGGATAGACCTCGCTAGAGGCAACATCGGTAGGATAGCTGTCAGGGTAAACGACACTAGCGCTGCCGGACGGGTTCATAATGCTGGAGCTTCCGGTTGGGAGGGGCACGTGAACCGAGCTGTTGTTGACGTAAATCGAGCTGGAAGCAGCCTCGTATACCGAGGAGGACTCAGACACACTAGAAACTTCGCTTGTCGTAGCGTAGATAGAAGAGCTCTCGAAAGCAGAGGAACTGAGATTCGAAGATGAGGCGATACCGCTTGGAACGTATACGGAAGAACCCACAGCAGTGTTTGTTGGTACGTAAGCACTGGAGACCTTGGAGCTCGATGGCACGTAAATGCTCGAAGAAGCCTTGGTGCTTGAAGGGATGTAGACACTGGAAAGGACCTTGGTGCTTGAAGGGATGTAGACACTGGAAGCGAGTTTGGTGCTAGAAGATAATTTGGTGCTGGAAGCAAGCTTGGTGCTCGACGAGACCTTGGTGCTGGAGGAGATCTTGGTGCTGGAGGCGATTTTGGTGCTGGAGGCGATTTTGGTGCTGGAGGAGATCTTGGTGCTCGTGGCAAGGGTGCTTGAAGCGGTCTTGGACGAGGAAATCTTGGTGCTGGAAGAAATGACCGCACTAGATGAAACAGCACACGCAGCTTGCGTGTGCTTCTTCTCGAATGTGCCCTCAAGAGAGGTCTTGGCCCAGTACCCGAAGGACTGGCAAAATTCAACATTCTCGACAGAAACAGTTGCCTCCCAGAGCATAACTCCTCCAAAGTTGGCGTTGTTCTTGTATTGGTTAATTAAATAGTCGGCCTGGGTTGGGTTCAAGTAATGATCCTTATGTGTGGGGAGGCCATCTGGTCCAGCTGGTAGACCGAGGTAGAGTTTTGCTTTCTTGTTGGCAGACTCCGTGGCCAACCAATCAAGCCAGGCCTGGAAGGTGAATGTGGTCGTCTTGGTCGTAGCACCACTCTTAAGATCCTTGTATCCCTTTGCGGCAGAGCAGTCATATGTGTTGTAGAATTGTGTGAAGATAAAGTCGAAGGGTACCGCCTTCAACGCCGGTGCGACGCGTGCATCAGGCACGACACACTGGGGCGCCGCTGAAAGAAGCATTTTCGACTTCTCCTTGACACGCTTTCCGAACACGTCGTAGTTCTTGTAGAGCAGGTCGGCGGCTCCAGTAGCCCACTCCTCAGCCTCGAGGTCAAGATCGAATCCATCCACAACGGCGGAGCCGAATGGTCTCGGCTGCTTACCCCAAGCTTGAGTAACAGGACCGTATGCGCCGATGAGCCAGTCCGCAAAGTAACTGGCGATGTCTGCAGTAGGGAGACTGTAGTTCAACGGATATCCACCGCCCAGGGAGAGTAAGACCTTTTTACCAGCAGCCTGGCAATCTTTAATCGACTGCTCAACGCCTGGGCAGGTTCTCAAAAGCTTGCTGGGCTTGCCTGTCTTGGGATCAGGGTAGTAGTCGGCTTGACAAGCGTTGGCTTCGAAAGGATCAGCTTGTTAGTTCTGCACCGTGGTCAGATCTACATACCATGATTTGTTCCAGGGTAGTCTCCGCGGTACGTGGGGAAGGCATTGACGAAGCCAATGTTGACAATGTCGATTCCGGGGTCCGCGCAGACTTGGGCCAGGGGGATTTGGTCGGAGCCTTGTCCCCAGTAAACAGCAACGTTCTTCTTGGAATTGGTGTCAAATTTGGCGGAAACGGTCGAGGCAAGCAAACCAATAGCGATGGCAGTGCGGGAGAAGGTCGAGGGAGACATGATTATTGAATTAACTGGTAAAAGGCACTACGGGAGTGGAAGATAGAACGGACGGGAGCCTGTAAAGATTGTGATGAGTTGACCTCAACGAAAGGACGCAAGCAAAATGCTGCAATTAGACGGAAACTCGAAAGAATGACTGAGGTTGAACTGGAAAGCAGTGCGGTTCACGATACAAAAGCTATGGGAGATTGCCATGTATTTAGGCCCCCTCAAGGAGTAGCGGTACCTGCATGGCGAGTCGGGGGACCGACCCTACCGTTTGTCGGCATGAAGCCACCACGCACGATGAGACGGCAGAGGCTCATGGTGGTGCCAACGAGTAGACGCAGGAACAAAGAATAGCCTATCGTCTGATGATACCATTGGTGGAGTCTTCCACCAACTAACTGCATGTGGTTTTAGGATTCCAAGGCGTCCAGCAGTGTCTGCGGCCTGGCGAGCGCTAAGCTTAAATATGGCGTTCATCGCACGCTTTGACATGGCGCCTACCCTAGAATGCTTGACCGGTCACTCTGCCGTGCTTGAGTATCGATAATATCATCTCGGTTAATGAGCAGATACTTCCCAGAAACCAGTCATCGTGTGGATGAAGCATCCAGATTTGACCCGGACAAACGGCCAGGGTATCCGACGGCGTAGTGTCCCTCTTTTGTCGTCGAAGGATCATGAGCCGTCCCCTAGTTATAAACCAACCGTCTCATCTCCTTGGAGTTATTTGGCACGGTCACCCGCAGCTGGCGGTCTGGACTTGGGAGACAACAATCGGGTTCTGTGTGTGCTCCTGAGAGCGCAAAGGTTGCCAAATTGGTGTCATGGACGACGATGGCTGCCTGCGGGAGTGCTTCTCGCGGCATAGACGAGGTGATTTCATCCGGACGGGGCATGCTTGGTAGAATGGTGTGTGAAAAGTGATGAAGAGGCTGCCTTAGCCGCGGCTTGGCTGAGTGGACTCTGGATCAGGGGTCAACCTTTCCGCTTCAGGTTGACAACATCCGCCACCAACCCCCATTGCAATGGGCACTCCTGAGCGACTGTAGATATTTTGGCGACAGCGCTTGCGGTAAAAATAAACTGGAGTTACACTAAGTGTGTCTCTTAAGCTCGTCGTATCCCACGTCTCCTCGTAACTGCCATGTCAGTCGGCGCCTTCTAAGAAGGCTGTCTTTACTGTGTACATGATGCTGCACAATGCACTCTCTAGCCGTCACACCTAGATCTGGCGAACAAACGACGTCGCGGACCCTGCCATACAACAAGTGTATACGCGCTGCTTGCCGCAAAGGGTTTTACGCGCCAGGTTCAATAGCTCGAAAGCACGCGACTGCTCCGCTCAGTAATCATGCAAGTAGTTCTACCGCTGGCTTCGACTGCCTCCAGAATGCAGCGATTTATGACTTGAGAAATTTTGGTAGCAACATCTGTCATTGTGGTGGGCGTAGGGAGAGAGGATATAATAAGCATGGGAGGAGGTAAAGTACGAGCTGACACTTGCAGATCGTCTATTAATGGTGTTCGTGTTTGGCTCCATCTAGGACCCAGAATTGATGTGCCGGCCCGCTGAGGATGTGTGATGGGTTCTGCTGCAGATCCTCAGGTTCGGTCGCCGATCGTCATCAAAAAAGTCCGTCGCGCAATGGCTTTACGAGCTCCTAAGTCAACGTCAGTGTGCTAGAAAGACACGAAGTTTTTTTTGTTTCGCTTGGTCAGGAACTGGCGGGTGATGAATGATCAGGTATGATGGTCTTGACGAGGATTCCCTTGCTATGGTAGGTCGCACCTTGTTCATTTCCGCGGATCGAACCTTGTGAGCTTCGGGTAGGGTGAGAACAATGGTATAGAAGTGGATCTTTGCGTTCACACAACAATGAATAACTCGATCCTAGCGTATAATTGCTGTCAGCCAACTATTCACAGTCTACTTCATTGGATCTTAGTGTGTTTGTGTGTAGCTTTCGTAACAGTGTATCTGCCAGTCTGGCAGAACGTTCTCAAAGATGTTGCAATGCAGATGCGACTTCTTAGGCCTTCATTGTCATGCTCCAGCATTTTCATGGCCTTGTCCTTGTGGACACGAGTGATACATCTGAAGAGCCGAAGGGCGATTGGCGAATTTGGGAACATGTAGGTGTCGTTAGAGACGGGTTGTATCCGTCGCGCTGTGGCTCATTGATCGTAGAACCGAGATAGACAAGGTGCAAGGCCCTAATCAATTATCGTTTTTTGATGATATAGCTGTGCTTCTGAGACAATGAGATAAAAACTGTTTGTTGGCATTGGCGACATCACGCCATGTATTTCAAACACCCCTGATAAAAGCAAATGGCTCGAGTGAGAGAGCACAAGACGCCACATCGTGTGTGAACGAATATGAGGAAGGAATATTCACTGTGGGCTGGAGCGAGCGTTTGCAGCGCTTCAATGCGGTTTAGGTGTTTGTTTTGTGACGTCTTTGCCAAGTTCATAGTTGGCCAAAGGTCCAATGCCTTGATCCCTTCGCGTTGACGATGGTTTACCAGCACCCAAGACAGCAACGTGGCACGCTCCTGCTTCTTCTGACATGGACATCTTGAGACGATGCGCTCGTTGAACCACTCTCGGTCGTGGTAATCTGTATGAAACTCGAAAGTACCTAATGTGCAGATGGAACAGCACGCTGCCCGGCGAACACGACCGTGTGGGACCCTTCCAAGGTTCTCGTGGCTGTAAGGATTTGGGGGCAATCCTCTTTGAATTCCTTGCCAGCATGGCAGTCGACGTGACTGAGAGCCAGGGCGTTTGTGATTCTGCATCCAGCGCGCGTGATGTGTAAGTCAACGTCACGTGTGGATCCGGCATCCATCCGAACATTGCAGGTGAAGTCGCTAATGGCCGCTCCGGGCCGGGCCCTCTTTCGCTGTTGCGGCGGCGGCGGCCACTGCTGATTGTGGCATGGCAGAGTCCACCTGAAGACAGCAGACGTGCGTGTGTTTGCGCGGCTTCGAAGTCCCTGCATTCCCCTCTGCTTGGGCGGGCCAGACGAGCGGCCGCTGCGGTGCCAGGTTTCTGCTGAGGCGGGCGCCGGCCATGACCGCATGTGCGTTAGACACGACGCGATGATGAGCTGGCACTCCCCTCGCAACCCCATCGCCGTCACCACCGAGTCTCTTGGAGCCGCCGCCTGTCGCCTGCATGCACGTCTGCTGCACGCCGCGGTCCATGCTCAGCTGCACGGCCAACCGAAGCCGTGCAATTGTCCTCCGCAACCACGTCGAGTAGCCGCTCCCGCCGCTGCGCCGTCCTCGCCCG
Organism: Plenodomus tracheiphilus IPT5; assembly: GCA_010093695.1. Lineage (NCBI taxonomy): Eukaryota > Fungi > Ascomycota > Dothideomycetes > Pleosporales > Leptosphaeriaceae > Plenodomus > Plenodomus tracheiphilus. The sequence goes on along the minus strand of MU006288.1, from coordinate 1,415,468 downwards.
TGGTGCGACTATGCATACACGTCGAATAAATCCAATTGTGCCCGCTCCCACTGCCGCCCTCGCATCGCGCCTTGTCGACGGCTGCAAAGCCCGCTGTGGCTGACGCCGCTGCTTTGTCTGCGGTCCCCTCGACCTCCCCCAGCCCGCCCAGCAGCTGCAAAACTGGCCCGGTCGCATCGCGACAGCGCATACGCAACCACGAATCGCGCATGCGCAGCGCACGTCTGCGCCTACTGACAAGTTGCGGTGAGAGGTACGTTCGATTTGCTGCGGGCGGTTGCGTCTTGTTCAGAGATGGCTGGGTGCCAGCCTCTCCTCGGGCGCCCAACCACCCTCCTCGTCGCCCGTGTGCTGCGCGACACCGCGGCCGCAATGGCTCCACGCCCAATTCCTCCGCCTTCACTGTATCTAACACTGCGCAGTCCAGCCATTTTCGCCGCTTTTCGTGCATACTATAAGCTGCTTGCGCTGCACCACCCTGCCTGACACGCCCAACCGCCGGGCTTCCCCCCCTCCAACCCGGCGGGTGCCATTGCGCCTTCGTCGAGCGCGACTCCACGTGTGGTGACAGGCCGCGACCAGCTTCAAGGTGACGAGCAGGGATCCGCCACATCTCGCAAACATACTCCCTTACATAGCACCGGCGATTGACGATACCACGACTGCTTACGACCCGCACACCCCATACCGCACCTCTCTCCAGCTCCGCCAGCAAGAAGCAGACGCCTTCTACCGGTCGCAGCACAACCACTCCCGCACCAGCAGTTCAGTGGGAAGCAGCCTCCGCCGCACCCCCAATTTTGAACGCTCGCGCTCTGTCGACCCCGTCGAGCACCAACGCCTGGTCCGCTTTGCGACACCCCGCCCTCGCGCAAATTCCGCCTCTGAGCCCCATCCCGCCCTTCGCATCAGCCGTCGCACCGCTTCTGCCATCCGGTTCGTGCTGGAAGAAGCTATCCGTGTGCCCCACGCATTCACCCCAGACCTGGTGGAAGAAAACGCCTCCATGTCGGACCTGACTGGAGCACGAGCTGCCAATGGCGGCGCGCGCACCACAGGTGGCCCCGTTCCCGTCTCACAGGCTGAGCGCGCCAATATACGCACGCCACAAATGATTATGAATGCCCGACGACAGCGCATAGAAGCAGAAGAGCAGAGAAAGGCGGAAGAAGAGCGCCGGCGAGTGAGTGCCGAGAGAAGAACTCAAGCCATCTCTGGCGGAGCTGGCCCTCCTACCACCACCGAGCCAGGCGCTCAGAGACAGCCACCATCGGCTCCTCTGAGGTCTGGAGATCCATATGTACAATATCCCACATCGTCTGGTGGCGTCCCACGCCAGCCAGAACGACTAATACCAACCTCCAACCCCACACAGGAGACCAGTGTAGGTGCATCGCAAGGAAGGCCTAGGGCTAGTTCGCAGTCGCAGCAAGCAGCTCGGCCTGCTCCTGCAAATAGTGGGGCTACTACTACAGCAGATCCCTCATCTAGACGGCCGCCTCAATCACAGCACGCCCGACGCCCCTCTGGTGCTGCAGGCTCCTCGCAAGCGGGTCCCCCAGGAGCAGCTCCCCAACGGCCACCCCCGCCAACTTCATCAAACACGCAGCTTCGCGAGTCGACAACCTCAAACTTCCCACATGCCTTTGAGCGCTGGGAAACACTTTCGTCCCATTGGGAGGGCTTGACCTCCTATTGGATACGGCGGCTTGAGCAGAACACCGATGAAGTCCGCCGGGAGCCCTTGGCTCAGCAGATGTCACGGCAGATCACAGATCTCTCGGCAGCTGGCGCAAACCTCTTCCATGCCGTGGTGGAGCTGCAGCGCTTGCGTGCTTCTTCTGAGCGCAAATTCCAGAGGTGGTTCTACGAACACCGTCAAGAGCAGGAAAAAGCACAGGAGCGAGAGGCGCAACTATCGCAACAAATCACGACTGAGCGTGAGGCGCGTATCGAGGCTGAATCCAACATGGAGCGTTTGACTACCGAGAAGAAGAATGCAGAGCGTGCGGTGTCAGAGATGAAGCGCGAGCTACAAATCTCAAAGGAAGAGGCTCGCAGAGCGTGGGAGGAGCTTGGAAGACGCGAGCAAGAGGAACGCGATCGCACTTTCTCTCTACGCGAAGGTCAGCCTACCCTAGTGGGTGGCGTTCAAGTAGTACCAATGGCTCAGAATATGAGTGGGCCTGGAAGAGGACACAGCGAAGACGCTTATGCGGGTGCACAGAGCGTAGGTTCAGGCATTGAGCAGCACTATTCCTATGAAGAAGGTCAATCGCCTACGGACACTGACCCATTTACCGAAGCCCGCCGTCACCCTGAACGGGAGACTGAGCTGCCATCGCATGTCGCACATGGCACCTACATTCCATCAGGTGCTGCACCCACTTCATCGTCTCGCCCAGCAGCAGCCCACGCAGATGCTGAGCCGGTCCAAGTCCCTGCTCCTTTACAATATCCGTACTACACATCACAGTCACAGCAGGCGCCTACACAGCCTGCTGCATCGTTGCCAGAAGCGTTCTATCAACAGCCTGCTTCGTATCTGCATCAAGATCCCGCAGGCGCACACGAAGATGAGCGTTCGTACGTCACCTCACAGGGCGAAGCTACCTCGGAGGGCGATGAGGAATATGCCATCGACCAAGAAGGCAACTTCATTCGAGACGAAGCTGGCCGCCGCATTCCGTATAGATCTCTTCAGTCTCCGGTGTCAGATGAGTATGATGTGCAAGACGACCGACGCCGTGAGCTCGAGCATTTGCAACGCTATGGTACGGCTGCATCAACACAGAGTGGCTATGTCGCGACTTCAAGCGCTGGCCCTTCCCATGACCAGGGGCAGCCTACTGCGAGTGGTCGACCGGACTATAGTGGAGATGGGTACGGCGACGAGTGGGTGGGTATGAGGCATCATCATCCTACTAGGCTGAGCGACGTTCCCGAGGAGGATGAGAGAAGTCGGACTTCTCCTAGCCGAGCAAGCCAAGCCAGTCGAGGAAGATTATACTAGATGAAGTGCCTAGTAACTCTGCTTCTAGCAAAAGTATCCCTCTATGATGCACTTGCCTTGAAAGGCACAGTAGCTCAATCCAACACCAGCTTCGCTACAAACCCACACATACGGTCACCACCTGGTTACCACAGCGTCAACCTTTCGGATGACCATACCATTGGCCGCTTCAAAATTGCATGTGTATATGTTATACCGATATCCACGTTCTACCGCGAGCATGAGCATGAGCATGAGCATGAGCATTTTATTACCTATTCTTCAGAGTCTCGTCTTCGAGCAATTTCAACCGAACCTATGGCTGCGGTATCTTTTGTTTTGCATTGTGGTTTCCAGTGCGCTGTCTCGAGCACAGTATCTTGTACTAGTACTCGTGGTCTTGTTTCCATTACAAGCATGGTGTTATGAGGGCATGGGGATTGAGTTGTGTGGCTGGCAGCCTTGCACGATAGGGTTGACGAAGTAATGGGGTGGGGAGGGGGCTTTAATAGTGCGGTCGTTCATGGGTAGGGCTAGGATGGGGCAAGGCAGAAAGAGCTATTCAGGATATCAAGATCGTCATAATTCTGATTACCGTCTTCTATGCGCGCCTTGTGTTCCCCCTATTTCAAATACCTGCATGCACCTCGCCCTTGTCGAGTACTAGGAGCAGGGGCGTCGTTCCGTTTTCTCATGCACTAAGGATCGCATCTTCCTCTCAGGTCGCCTCACTCACCCTCATTCCAAGACGCTTTTGCTTCACGTTACCCAGGCCCAGCGTCCTTTACTTCATTCTTGCTCCGCTAGCTGCCCCGTACCTCACAAGATCGTCATGACTGCAGTCATATCCGCAAGGATCGGACGGAGATTACATCAACCTGGTGTGTAGCAAGAACATTCTTCTGTTTGATGCTGGCGGTAAAGCTGAGCTTTCAGAGATTGCTAGTATTTTTGGGCTCAGACGTTGTTGATGGTAACAATATGTCACCATCGAAGAGGGTCTGTCGCAATCGTTGCTACTCTTCGTGTCCTTGCTGACGGGCGCAGACGGGAAACTTCTGCTGAAGCGATCTATATCTACCATGAAACCAATAGCTTCGGACGAAGAGCCTCACCAGCTTATGCGACCTGTAGCCCTAAAAGCCCTCGATTCATTCTTATATAAAGACCTGGATCGAGTAGGTCATGCTTAAGTTCGAGTACTTGGAATCACACAGGTTACCCCTCGATATGCAACGACTGGAGGCAATCGGAGGAGCTACCAATCCCAAGGATAGATATTTATACGAGTTGGGTGCTGTGAAGAGAGGTTCCGAAGCAACGGCACAAGCAGAGTACGCACGAATGCTGAACCCTGTGGAAAAGCGCGAAGCGCAATTGCGAGCAGATCAGTCGAGGGTCAAGCATGCAGCAACTAATGTGAAAACCTTCCGAGACCTGTGCAATGCTCTTGCAAGCGTTAGCATGAAAGTTGTTAACGCCAATCGAGATATGAGAAACCTTGCAGCTCGTAAAATTATGGCGCAAGCCGCGTACGATTAGTGCGTGAAGCATCAAAGTGAGCCGCTAACGAATACTATCATCAAGCAAAGCATTATCGCGAGGAGGCTGGTCAGCAGCTGACCGATCAAAAGCTGGCTTTGCAAGAGCGCGGAAATAACAATGGAAGGGCTCATTAAGCAGAACAAAGATGGCATAGCCATAATGGCGAGCGAGCGGGAAAACTATGCGGAAGAACAACGTGAAGGGCGTCTACAGAAGGGCAAGGAGCTCAGCACATCGCAGTCGAAACTGGCCTTGGAATCATGGTTTGGGCAGAAGGTTGAGAGCCTCAAGCCTGCTATGTTAGTAGAGACGCGACGATGCAATCGGTGGCTTTAGAAAAGCGGCATTGGCATCTGAAAATGCGAAGGGGGTTGCAGCTGTCAAGGAATCGGGTCTGCAAACTGGACGCTAGAAGGGTCATCAGGAAGGACTCGCGCAAAGAAGATTGAAGGGCTATTAAGCTGGTTGTGAGAAGAGTACTGAAACAGCTGAAAGGACAGCTGAAAGGATTTCAAGAGTTGTTGCTGTGAAAGTGCAGCGTGCAAATGCTGAAGGCATGCACGTGGGCTATAGCGAGGCTATGCAGTATGCTACAAAGAAGGAAAAGAGAAGACCAAGGCAGCACGTCTACAGCTTGAAAGCACGTACGACAGAGCGTTCACGGAAGAAAAAGCTGAAGGAAGAGAGGAAGGCTTTGAGGCTGGCAAGGTTGATAGCTATGCGAAGGGTCGCAGTGCTGGACATTCGCAACGTCATCAGAATGGGTATGCAAAGAGGCTCGCAGAGGGATAAGAGGTTGGGCTGACTTCGGGACGCGAAGCTTGTAGGGAGGGATATGCAGAATATATGATGATTGTCGAGAGGCTGGATACGACCGAGAACATGGTGATGGTAGGGATGCTGGATGCGGCCAAGGATACGAAGATTCACGAGGAGAGAGCCAATTAAGAAGGTTTCAACGAGGGTCTGACAGCAGAACGCACGGAAGCAGCTTGTCAGATTCAAGAGCAGGGTATAATCGTGTCAGCGCCACCAATCCAGTCTACACAGACCTTGTAGATATAGAGGTAGATTCGTAATCACAATCTACAGCCTCGCCTCCCTCAACTTGACACTGTCCACCCTCCTCCCCTCATCATCATGCTCCTTGACCCTTAGATCTGGGAATTCCGCCGGCATGATCCTCCTCGGCTGCAACCCAGGCACCACGTTGTACTTTTCAAAATCCGTCACCCCCTTTGTCCTCAAGAAGTCCTCATCAAGCAACAACTCGCCGTTCACCTCCTCTATTGGTGCCCTAGCGATTGCCAACACCGCATCCGAAAATATTGTTGCCTTTCTCAAATCTTTACGAACCTCTTTTGCCATGTTCTCCGTCGCAGCAGACTGCACAGCCGTAGCAGGCCAAATACTAGTAACCGCCATTCCCGTCTTCCCTTCACGCTGAAAGTCCATTGCAAGTCCCTTTGTGAGAACACTCATACCGACTTTGCCCACCGCATACGCCGTCTTTCCTCTAAAGAACCGCGAGTAAATCGGCGGACTAACCACTATAATCCGTCCTTTCCATCCTCCCTTCGCAAAATGTGGGAAAGAGGCCGTGATGACGCCGTAAAGTCCTTCGACGTTCACACGCTGCATGAGCTGGAACCGCTTGAATGATGTGTTTTGAATGGAACTCCACCATATCGCGCCAGAGTTGTAGATGAGTACGTCTAAACGGCCATAGGTGGAGATGATCTGTGCAACGAGGCGTTGAATGGACTCGTAATCCCGCGTGTCGACGGTAATAGCGGTAGCTTCACCACCTACGGAGCGTATCTCGCGTTCAACGGTGGAAATGGTGGAGGCCGGGGAGTTTGGGTTGGGAGGGAACGGTGTGTTTTCAGAGGCGTCGGAGGTGGATTTTGCGGCTACAACGACTACCGGTATTGGAGATTGTTAGTTGGTATTGTAAGGCTGGGGTGGAGGGCGGGGATGTTACCTGCGTAGCCTTCCTTTGCGAAATCAATGGCGATCTGACGACCGATGCCTCGTGAGGCACCGACAATGAGTGCGACTTCTTTTCTTGAGGTGGTCATTTCGGGGATCGGCGTACGCGTGTGACGACGTGGTATTTATATGTAAACCGACAGAATCAAAAGTGCAAGATACCATAGGTAATGTATTGTGGAATGTGTAGAAGGTAAGTCAGTACCATACTCTGAGCCTCCATATTATTACCTCGGCACCACCGGTCTTGATGTTTCTTCTAATACAATATTAGATGCTGATCCGAAACCCTGGGTAATAGTCAACAAGGCCGCGGTGGACGTTGAAGGTACCGGTACCCATGCATGATTACTGATAAAAGGGAGCTACCCCAGCTTTGTCCCAGACCTCGGTAGCCAAGACGCATCAGCATACAACGCCAGTGCTCAGCTGTCAACGAAAAGCTGATAAAAGCAAAAGTTCTTGCCCTTTCTGGGGACAGAGATTGCGACAATGCCTGGCCTAATTACGTGTTATTTGGACTGTGGTATGTGGTGATGCGTAACGTACGAAATTAGGGACTACGACTGATACACGCCAGTATCGCCCTATTCTTATTATTCCCTTCTGCATCTCGAGAAGCATCGAGAGATACTCAAGCAGCACAATGTGGATATTGAGTGCGTTTTCCCTTTTGCTTCTGCTTGTGACAAGTCCTATCTTTTGGACTGCATCGCTCTGAGCCGGGCGAGTAGCAGAAATCATGCCATATTCTAACGCGACGTAGTATAGTTCCTGTCTTTCTAGGCGGCATCAACGTGGGCAGCGGTACCCGACATCCTTCCCCTTCCCACCACCCGGAGCTGTTCTGACTCTCAGCGCAGGTAACAAACCACCTTGGAATCTGCCCGCAAAGGCAGCCTACAGCGTCTACGACAGCGCGCGAGCCCAGCACTACTTCGGTGTGCCAAGCTTTCAATCACCGTCCTTCTTCCCAATCCTATCACTGCTTCCTCAACGAGCCTTGGGATACATTAAAGAGGCACATCCCGAGAAGCTCGTCGATGTATTCCTTGGCTTATTCGTGGCGATGTGGCAGAACGGGAAAGACGTTAGCAAGCCTGACCTACTTGGTCAAGTCCTCCTCCAACACTTCAACGACTCGGAGGTGAAGAAAATCCTGGAAAGTGCAAATAGTCCTCCATACAAGCAACTTCTAAACGACAAGACAAAAGAAGCCCTCGACCGCGGAGCTTTCGGCTGTCCCTGGTTCTTCGTGCGTAACTCGGAAGGAAAGGAGGAGCCCTTCTTTGGTAGTGACAGGTGAGTACTCTACTATGCACCCTGTATCCTTGTTATTTCTTGTATAATTCCCTCGCTGCGGAAGGCTCGGTCCGCCTGGCAGCGTGCCTCTGATGAATTGAGATTGGCTGCCGTCGCGGAAGCGGAACGGGCCATCTCGCGTTTCAGACGGCATGCGAACCATAAAACATAGCGAACAAGACGGTCGAGAAGCGTGGGACGCTAACGGGTAATCGTATAGGTTCCACTACATGTGGGAGTTCTTAGGGCTGCCGTGGAAGGATATTGAGTTGGAGCCGCCGGCGGGTGTAAAGGCGAAGATCTGATATATACGCGAATCATCATATTGCCGACAAAGTCATGCATGGCACTGCAGAAGCTGAATGATACAGGCCGCTCGTGCTTGGAAGTAATACCGTCGACCACCTAGGGCCCTTCTACATCTCTCTTGTTCTTACGATATACAAGATGTTTTGCTACCCTTGCCGCACATGCAATGACACTCGCACCATATGGCACGCTGCACCTTCACCGTTACGTGCGACCTGCGACGAAGTATGGTTTGTGCTCCTGTCGGGCACGGGCATAAACGTACCGGATCCCACTAATCAAGCAGACATATCGAGACGAGCGTCCAGAAATGCTTTTCTTCGGCATTGAAGCGTAAGGCGCCGAGACCAGGTCTACACTTTGTGCGCTGCGGCCGCGCCATACAGGTCGGTCGTACCGAACACGATTTCACGCCAACATGGCGAGATGGAGGAACAGGTCGTGGACGCAGATGTTTCTTCGATATTGCGGTTGGCAGTCTAATGTACTATTACAGCTTCGTCCGAACGATAATTACACGCGAGTCCGCGTCGTGTGGAGGCTACCCCCCACACTGCTACTGCCCGTTTCATATTGATCATGGACGAACGGCCAATTCATGGGCTCCGCGATCCCAGAGGATAATTGCCAGCAACCAGGGTTCTGGTCGACCAGCCTCCGGTGCTCCGGTTCTGCCTAGCATAACGGCATCCAGCCCGGCAGTGGTGAAGCTCCCCAGTCGAATTGTCGGCTGTTGTAGTACTGTGTAGAGACGTAGGATATGGTCAGATACGCCACGTCTTCTCGGCTGGTCATCTACTGGCAGCTCGGCGCAGCAGGCGAGTGGACCGCTAAGATGTGGTGTGTTATGCAGACACCCGAGAACGCAGCTGCACGGAGCCAAACAAGACGACGCAGGTACCTCTGGCCAACTCAACTAGCACCAGAAGAGCAATCCGTTCGGCCATGGCTATTCGTTTTGATAGGACATTGCCCAGGCGAAGTAATACTGTGGGCAGGGCTGAGCATTTGCGTGTATGCGCAAGCTAGCCACGTTGGACGTCTGCGTGCTATCGTCGTCACCACCATCTTGCTTGTCAACGGTCATGCTCCTTCACGATGCCCTGCCTACTTCGCGGAATTGCTCAATCTGATCTAGGTGACCTAGCCCATCTGCCAGCCTGACGTTTTCCCGCGTCATGTCCAGATTATGCAGGCCTGCAAGTCCGTGGGCCTACCCAACTACTTGGACCCGTCCTCACGGTGCTTGCAATATAGCGACATGGCCCGCCCAAACGCGAGCCGATGCAATTCGAAATGGCAGCGGGAATCGAACCGAAATCGAACTGCCTCAATCTGTGAACGTTGCTCAGGATCTCATACTTCTCTGTACCTCGCGCTAATGTAATCGGATTGCTCCATCTGTGGCATCGGCTTTCTACCATTTGCTTGTTTCGTCCCTCGACCTGTCACTCACAGTGGCCGCTCTGGTCTGGTGGCGCAATTATCGAAAGCGCTCATTTCACGAATCGCCGACGCTGAGGTTCCGCGTTAGTGTGTTTGTGCGTGCTCAGGCGACCGCCATCTGCGTCTTGGGGGTTCTCCAATCGTTTCGAGCACTCGTGGTGTTCTAGTAAGGTCCTTTCACCTACTATTTCCGAATTAGCGTTACTGATGATGTGTATCGATTAGGTCCTTCGCGTGGTCCGCTGTGCAATTGTATAGATAGTGGGGCTGATCTCGTCTCTTCCACTACTGCCATTGTTCATTCACATCGACCTGACGTAAGCCTGTAAGGTTAGTGCTGTTCCTAACCCGCCGAGCCAAGACATCAGTCACCTGTACTGAGTGGAGTCTTGCGATCCACCGCTCCGATCTGTGAAGCGGTCGACATTCTTCGGCGAATGAGCGAGCACCACACCGTTAATGAACTCTATGCTTGGCACGGTCCTCGATACTAGACGAGTGTAAGTCACTTCCACTTCACGGTCGCGGAACCCGACATCGCAGCTGTTCACCCAGCATTCACACAGACTCGCTAGTGGTGTTTCCAAGATTGCGAGTCCCTGTGACTGTTGAACAGGCGCGCACCGCGAGTAGAGCAATGGCTCAAGCACAAATACTCTGCACTCCGCGCAGGTGCAGCCAAACTCAGGATTTCCGACACCAATTCCCTCTTTTGCAGTCTGGTATTGAATACACCCCGCACTCTTTCGGACCCTCTCAGCAACCTCATCACTTCACAAGCGGCCAAATGATGGAGCAGCCGATGCAAGCAGCCATGGTAGGTGACACGCTCTGTCGATAAGTAGCACGAACTGACATTGGTGAAACAGCGTCAATATAGACCCGAGAAGCTCACCCAACGTCCACAGTGGGCCACCCAGCAGCAGCTTCCACCAGCTCTCAAATCGTCCTTGTCCATGAATGACGGAGCCGCCGACGCCTACTCGATTGCACTTGGCCAATATTGGGGGAGCGCATCCGGAATCGACCCATCTGGCGCCTGGAATAATGCGCAGTTCATGATACCCGAGTTAAACAGCCAGTTGCGCCAGAACAGCAACTTCATATACAACCATGATGCAGCGCAACATGTAGCAGCTCAGCGTCATAGCAGCTACGGCGGTCAACTAAGCTGGACGCCTTCGGCATTGCGCGGAGCCATCGCAAGCACGAGTACAAGTGTTTCTGACTTCGAATCGAATCATTCGCTCTCGCCCCAGAGCTACCTGAGCGATGGGATGGGAGCTTCGTTCAGTCCAGGTTCCGTTCCCGACCAAGCATCTCCTCGTGGAGATTGGAACGTATCTGGATCCTCTGGACCCATGAAGGAGTCCGCACCGCAATTCCCGTCGACGTTTTCGCCCACAAGCCTTGGGTCAGCTTTTAACAACAACTTTCGGCGGCGTCCGGGCGTCGCTGGCCTGGCTGATGATGAGTCTGGTATTGCGGCTTCATCTCTCTCTATTGAAGCGGGCCGTCCTGCGCGTGCTCCCGTCGCGACTTTCAAAGATTGCGATCACACCAGCCCTGATGGTTCACTCACATCCGCAAACAGCTCCAACTCGTCATGGTATACGCCTGGCTACTCACCGTCTTCGTCAGGTGCGAGGTTGGCGCAGCAGAACACTGGAGCTTTCAATGCCTCATGCGAGAGCGATCTTGGCGCATCCCCCACAGGCTGCGGATCCTCCTCTTTCTATGCACCAGCATCTGGGAGGGGCTCTCACGTTCTTTCTCGTCCTCAAGACAATCTCCAAGCTCGGTTCCAAGCTCCACGAACTTCAGATGTCGAAGCACAGCGACAGCACAACGACGATATTCTTGTTCAGGGCAAGCAGGATGGTATGACGTACCGAGAGATTCGAAAGAAGATGCTGGGGGAGAAGCCTGCCGAGTCGACTTTGAGGGGTCGGTATCGCTCCTTGACCAAGGCGCGAAAGGACCGTGTGCGAAAGCCACAGTGGCACCGGTGCGATGTGAGTATCTACAACGCATTGTAAGGTAGTAAAACTAACGATTCGGTAGATCGAGCTGTTGAGTAGTTATGTCAACAGAGAACTGGAGCGCATCGAGAAAACTCTTTCGAATCCGCGAGCGACCAGTATCGATCAAAAGCTCATCAAGGTCCGCTGGAAGGAGGTTGCCGATTTCATCAAGGGCAATGGCGGCTCCTACCACTTCGGCAACTCTACTTGCAAGCGAAAGTGGAAGGAACTCAATCCCCAGGCAAAGTAAATCTTGCGCTCCGGTTCTGGAACCGACGTCTTGGCTCCTTGGGACAACGGCTTCACCTTGGCTCGGTGTTTTCATCTAGGCCAGAATCCTTCTTGATATCATATCCATGGATGCATATTGCTTGGAGTTTGGGCTTGTGCCTTGTTAGGCAGTCGTGGTCTTGATGGCCAGCTACCCGGGTACAACACAGCCGCTCCCGCTACACGTGTTGGCGATTGGCACGGCTTTTCCTGCGGCTTCTTCAAGCCTCTCTCCGAGCTTTGGCGTTTCGAGTTTGTGTTCCATGTACTATTACCGTGTTGCGGGCACGTGTTACGACTACTGTGTATTGTATCGGCCGATTGACTAGAGATCCTTGCTGGGTGGCTAAGTAGATGGGAGGCAGCAATGCAGGGCGGCTCCATTGTCGTCACTCTGGGTGCTCTATTGAGCGAATTGAATAACACAGTTGTCGAACAGTTACAGCTTTCAAAGAGCGCCCCATATGCTTGATGAAGAGTCTGATGGAGTGATGGTGGATAAGGTTGACGTCTGACGCTAGCTCAGGTTGCAGGGCACCCGTGGACTGAGCGGCCCTCGCGCTAATTTCTTAGTTGGGAACGTCTGTCTGTCTCGGAGGCGCTGCAACACCAACCACCCTGGCGGAGGTAACGTGTAGCGATCAACATGCTTCTCGGGCTTTCCCAAGGCCTCCCAAGCCTTGTTGAGGCCAAGTTCATCGCAGCAAAAGCATCTGCGAGCTTGTTGTTCTCGCCGACGGAAGTTGCCATAATTCGTACGTCGGCCGGCATTCCTGTGAGTGTGTCCAACACTGCCTTGATGTACCGGTATTGTTCACAGACATACCCGACTCACGTGCCAATTAGTTCCAACTACGCTATTGTCCTACACTTGCAAAGAAGCCCATTCCAAACCAAGGAGACTCTACGCCCCAGCAAAAGATTGATCCATTTGAAAATCCCCCTGCAGCCCTCCACGTTGCTGACGTTCCAGTCACGCACCCAACCCATCTACTTGTGCTCAACAAATTTCCTATCATTGCAGAACACTTCATCCTTGCCACAAAGCCGAACAAGAAGCAAACGCATCTGCTTGAGCAGGATGATTTAGAGGCGACGTATGCTTGTCTGAAAGCATGGCGAGATGAGTCTGGCAGCAAACAGAAGCGCTTGTTTGCCTTTTTCAACTCTGGCGAGCATAGCGGAGCCTCTCAGCCGCACAGACATCTGCAGTTCCTGCCTCTGGAGAGGATGCGCGAGAAGGAGAAGGATGCGGCTGGCAGTTGGGGCCTACTCGTCGATGAGATTCTGTCTGCCCCTACGGCTGATTTGCAGGGTTAGTCTTCTGCGCATTGGCAAACAGGACACAGCTAAGATTGCGTACAGGTGGCGATGATGGTTTGTTCCAGCACCCGGAACTTCCCTTTGTACACTTCGCCCACACCTTCGGATCCGAGCCATCTGGAGCTCAATTGCTTCGTACTTACACGTCCTTGTACAGCGCAGCACAGGCAGCCATACATGGATTCATCGCCTCGGATCCCGAACGCCTAGCATCGCATTCTACCGAAGGCGGTGACTCATCCTTCAGCTACAACCTGGCAATGACTACCAGCGGTATGGTCATTTTACCTAGACGTTGCGAAGGCACCATGCTTCGCCACGAAGACGGCAATGAGGCTGGGTTTGTCGCACTAAACGGCACTGCACTGGGAGGTACTATGATGGTCAAACACCGGGTAGAGTGGGACTTGCTACGCAAGAGGCCTGAGTTGCTCGATTACATTCTATCCCAGATTGGCCTCCCACGAGAGTCAGCAAGCCCGAGACCACACGTCTAGACAGCCCGCGGGTCGTTCATCTGTAACCGAGAATAGAAGTCGACAGAACTTCAGAAGGCTCAAGCGCGTGGCAATGTAGAACGTCAAGCTGCACACTTGCACTGCGAGATTATACAGTCATGGTATTCTTGAGACGATGACGTGCTGAGTTTCGTCCTATGCTAGCATGAGCGAGCGGCTGGTACGTGTTGTTAGGAGTGTAGCCAGCCATGTGACGTGAGGTCTTTGTTGCAGGGATATCCATGGTGAAATTGGCTGATGAATTAATGTAATGAAATCAGGGCGTCGTGGGTGGACGTGGTGTTGACTCTGTAGAGTAGTATGTAGAGTATGCACCAAGTACCGGTACAGTAGGTACAAGGGAGCTCATTGCGGGGACGTCTCGGAGGTGCCCCAGCTTAGGTAAGTCAACTCACTGGTAACTAGCGACATCGTCATCCGCCCGCGACTTCTGAGCCGCAAAGAACTCCCAACCGCTAGTCTCCCCGCAAACGCGACACACCACAGGCGAACGTGCCGCCATGCTTGTACGAGAGAATCTTCACATCGAAGTCGACCCGCCAGACTGACTCTACCTACCTTACTGACGCTAGCTGGGATCTGTGAGCTTCGCCTGCCAAGGTTGTCTACCATACCATAGGTATCACCTTGTTCGCCGCTCCGTAGCTCCTTAGCCATTCCCGCTTGCACGGCGCTCATCCCACCGCAGGGCTCTCCGCAGGGGCTCACTATGAAGTACACAGTGTACGACCGCTTGCTAAAGCGGGAAGTTGGCCAACAACGCCGGAAATATACCGACATTCGAGGAATATACGGTGACCGACGCTGGGTGGACGATCTGGACATTGTGAACGAGCTTGAGGGTCACAATGGCTGTGTAAATGCTCTGAGGTATTGTGCATCTGCCCTAAAGCCTTAATAGCTACGGCTGACAACGTACCTAGCTGGTCAACATCGGGTCGCCTCCTAGCCTCTGGTTCCGATGACCATCGCATCAACATCCACTCATATCAGCCCGAGTCGTCGACTTCACAATTCAGCCTCACTACCTCAATCATGACAGGCCACCGATCGAACATCTTCTCCGTCAAGTTCATGCCCTATTCCAGCGACCGAACAATCGTCTCCGCTACAGACGATGTCCGCATTTTTGATATCGAACACTCTGGACATTCGGCCTTCGGCTCCGACAATACCAGACCAGGTGCAAGTCGTCGCAGTATGGGCATGACACGAGACGGCCTCACATTGACCGAGGGCGACACCAACGCGAAAGCCTTTCGTTGCCATACAGACACGGTGAAGCGCATCGTCACCGAGGACAATCCATTCTACTTCCTTACGTGTTCAAACGACGGTGATGTAAGGCAATGGGATATCAGGCAGCCGTCAAGAGCATACCCACCTGCGAAAGATACTATGGCTCCTCCTTGGGCTAGAGACGAGGACGCCTCGGATGACACACCAGCACCGCTCATTTCGTACAGTCGATATGGTCTGGACCTCAATACAGTGTCTTGTTCGCCCTCACAGCCGCATTACATCGCGCTTGGTGGCGCGCATCTTCACTGCTTCCTCCACGATCGACGCATGCTCGGGCGAGACAGGAACAGAGAGCGCGGCTCAAGACTATCTAGTCCAAGTAACTGGGCTGACCATGACGATGAATTGCTAGGCCAGGCCACACAGTGTGTCAAGAAATTCGCACCCGACGGCAAGCAGCGGATGAAACGGAGCGACAGTGGCCACATCACGGCCTGCAAGATCAGCGACGCTTATCCGAATGAGCTTATTGTGAGTTGGTCTCAAGACTACATCTACAGTTTTGATATGCTGCGAGCCCCGGATGCGAGCGAGAAGGTCACACGTACAAGACCAGTCGGTGGTAACTCAAAGCAGCGTGTAAAAGAGCAAACTAGGAAGCGTAAGCGGACGAAGTCGGGTGTATCGTCACAAGAGGCTGCGGAAGGAAGTGGATCAAGACAGCGAACAGAGAGCTCAGATGATGATCTCGCATTACGGGTGACATATGGTAATGGGCAGAGCGAAGATATCCGCATTGAACCTCCGAACGAGACGAGAATGACCCAAGATGAAGTGAATGACCTCCGTGCGACGAACCACTACCGGATCGCGAAAGCTACTATCAAGATCGCAAAGAGCATTTTTGATTTGGGCGAACATGGAGAAATGGGGCTTCGGTTGGCCTTGACTTCCATCCTAGGCCTTGCGAACTCGATACTGCCAGACATGGATGAAATCGACCGGACATGGGGGTATCCTATAGACCCCAATGCTGTTGATGTGGCCGTGCAAAACAGGCTCCGCGCCAAACGTGCATCTTCCCGCCGCTTCGTACAGGCTGCTGGTACCCTTGCGCGAGTATTGGGTGGACAGCTCCTAACGGGCGAAAACTCAGATGCCCTCATCTCCAAGCACTTTGCATCCATACAATTATCTCCACGAGAACGCGATCTACCCCGCCACGAACAGTTTAGTTACGACTTCCTTAAGGCACTACTCCTGTGGATCGACAGCGGTCCCAGCGCCGTTATTGAGGGCTTTTCAAGTCGTAGCAATGGACCGCGTCGTCCTATCCCGCATGGTTCTGACATGGATGCCATAGATGAACATCTGATACCATATCTTCTTGATTTGGCCAGCGACGTTCCCGTCTTCGATGTTGACAAGTCAAGGTTCGAAAAGGATGAGAACAGACAATTCTTTCCGACAGAGATCGAGGCTGTTAACGCGTTCGCGTCTGCCATCAAGATACCTTTTGCTGATCTTGTTGAGACATCCGCATCGGGGGATGGATTTACACAAGTTCCTGTGCAGGACCGAAACACTGTGAAGAGACAATGGGCCTTCCACATTGGTCGTGGTATACTGCGAAACGCAGCCAAGGATATCCGATTCGCCTTCGTCGACTGCGCTTATGGTGGACGTGGACTCTCCGACAAAGAGATGAAACAAGAAGAGGAGGCGTTGAGGACGCGACACAAAGAAATAGACCCGCAGATTGAGGAAGAAGCCGCCATAGATGTTGACTTTGCCACTACAATGCCCGCACCCGAAGGTCTGGATTCTACAGTATTATCTGTAAATTCTTCAATAGCCAGTAGTTCCGAACGCGCAGGGATCGCCACAGAGGACGAACACAGCTCCCAGGAGCTTGAGGATGAAGATGATGGAGCAGACACTGACGGTGACCTCGAATCTGATGACGCAGAGGATGACGATGAAGAGGACGAAGAGGACGAAGAGGACGGGGATGGATTGAGACGAACTAGAAGTGGTCGCATGCTCTGGCGGTCGGATTTTGCTCGAAGTAGGTTTAATAGAGAGAAGGTTGAGCTCGATGTCTCTTGTGCGCCGCACACAAGAGTTTACACGGGTCACTGCAATGTCAAGACGGTGAAGGATGTGAATTATTTCGGGCTACAGGACGAGTATGTGGTCAGTGGCAGCGACTCTGGCCATGTCTTCTTATGGGATCGAAAGACGGCGGAGTTGGTCAACATACTTGAAGGCGATGGTGAGGTCGTCAACGTTGTCCAAGGCATGTATTGCTTTCGCCCAATCAACGTGCCTCATACTAACTGATCACAGGTCATCCATATGAGCCTACAATGGCTGTATCAGGCATTGACCATACCATTAAGATCTTCTCCCCCGATACGCGGCTTCAACGAAATGCGCGCAAGGGTGTCGGTGTCCAGTCATCAGATCCAAACTCCTTTTCAAGTCTCAATTGGGGACGCCGGCGGCGCACAGAGGCCCCAGTCTCTGGTACTACGCATTCCACTGAGGCTGAGGCCCTCAGCGACAGCGACGATGAGGTCGCGGCGCATGGTTTGAGTAGTAGGAAGAGAATGCATGAGGCATATCAGATCACGAGTAAGAATGACATGGATCGCAAAGGCGGACGCGACGACTACTTCATCTCGCAAGCCGTACTCGCGCAGCTTGCCAGGCATGTTGCTGCACGAAGAGGTGGAGGCGAAGCTGGTGGTGAAGATGGCGAGGAGGGCGAGCATGGTCCAATTGTGATATCAGATGAGAATTGCGCGACAATGTAGCGAGTCTGCACTACGATATGGTCGGATAGACGGAAGTTCAATCACAAGAAATAGAGTATTATCGAATGGAACGCAATAGCGAAGTTCCTCTTTCAAATCCTTACTTGATTGGTTCCTCCGGTACGCCTGTTCATGCCCCTATTGTACACACCCAGAAAACTTCAAGCCGGTCGTTTCACGAGGCCTTCTTCTGCTTGGCCTTGAGAGCCTTCTTTCGGTTGCTCCGTATCATGACAACGGATAGGAAGCTGCCCACGACGGTGCTACCAAGGATGATCAGGATGACCGGAATGCGAATAGCCCAGACACGCGGGAGGAAGAGCGAGTGGAGGAAGTGGTCCTCATCCACAAAGGGCTGCAACGTCTGTGAGTACGTGTATTGATTTGTGTCTCCCAGAAGCTGCGTACCATGAAAAGCGTCCAGACAGTGTAGTAGACGAAGATGGCAGTTGCTGCGGCAAGCATGCTGAATCCCACGGCGCGGTCGAGCTGTTTCTGTTAGCCATCGTGATCGCGCCTCCTTTTCCGCATACTTTCACTTACCATCTTGAAGAGTGGTGCAGAGGCGAAGGATTGAATGTAACCGTACTGCTTGTTGATAGTCGCAGTCACCTCGCTGTCCCCTTACCCAAAAGCAGGGGCTCGTCGGCGAAACAACGGGCCGTCCCCCGAGTGGCTGGCCGCCGCCGTGCAAGCTAAACTTTCCTGCTTGCGCGTCACTCACCCTTCACCTCGACGCCCATTCTTCGCTGGAGGGGCCCTCAGACACCGTCACCCCACACGTTCCCGGCGCGACACTCGAGACGCGATGATGGAGGTTGCATCTGCCGTGCGCCTGCCGTCGCCCGAGCCGGACCTCGAGACAGCGGACCAGCCGCGCAAACGCGACCGCTCGCCATTCGATGGACCAAGCAACGGGCCTCCCAAGCGGAGCAGGAGAGATGCCGACAGAGAGGATGACGAGCGAGGCGGGCGGGGCAGAGAGAACGGGCGCCAGCACGACGACGAGGAGGGAGGGCCGTCACGCCGGCCGCCGCCCAAGCCTACCACTGCGGACCTTCCAGCCGACGACTCGCGCATGAAGCTCTTCCAGAACGCCTTCAGTTCGAGTCGCAAGCTGCCTGTCGATGACTCCAAGACACGTGCGGGCGGCGCATACATCCCCCCGGCGCGTCTGCGTGAGATGCAGAAACAGATCACCGACAAGAAGTCGGCAGAGTTTCAGCGCATGGCCTGGGAAGCGCTGAAAAAGTCGATTCAGGGTCTCATTAATAAGACCAACACAGCCAACATCAAGATGATTGTCCCCGAGCTGTTCAGCGAGAATCTGGTGCGTGGACGGGGCTTGTTCTGTAGAGCCATCATGAAGGCGCAAGCTGCAAGTCTGCCGTTTACGCCCATCTACGGAGCCATGGTCGCGATTGTGAACACAAAGCTGCCGCAGGTGGGCGATCTGCTGACGCGCCGGCTGATTGTGCAGTTTCGCAAGAGCTTCCGGAGAAATGACAAGGCTGTGTGTTTGGCGAGCACCATGTTCTTGTCACATCTTGTCAACACGCAAGTCGTGCATGAGGTCTTGATCGCCGAAATCCTCTTACTTCTGCTCAACAAGCCCTCTGACGACTCGGTCGAGATCGCAGTCGGCATCATGAAGGAGGTCGGCGCTTTCCTTGATGACATGAACCCAGCTATCGCGAATGCTATCTTTGACCAAATGCGCAATATTCTTCACGAAGCCGACATCGATAAGCGGACGCAGTACATGATCGAGGTGCTGTTCGAGGTCAGGCGGACAAAGTACAAGGACAACCCGGCTGTTAGGGAAGATCTGGACCTGGTAGAAGAGGAGGATCAGATTACGCACAGACACACTCTAGAGGACGACTTGAAGGTCGAGGACGGTCTCAACATCTTCAAATTGGATACCGAGTACGAAGAGCACGAGGCTGAGTACCAGAAGATCAAAGCTGAGATTCTGGGCGAAGAGGAAGGAAGCGATGACGATGGTTACACAGACGCATCTTCAGAGGACGAGGAAGACGAGGAAGAAAAGGCCATGGACATCAAAGACCAGACCAACGCCGACCTCGTCAGTCTACGCCGCACAATCTACTTAACAATCAAGAGCAGTGGAGGTTTTGAAGAATGTTGTCACAAGCTTATGCGTATCAACCTACCCCACGGTCTCGAGAGCGAACTCACCACCATGATTGTCGAATGCGCTAGCCAAGAACGTACCTATGAGAAATTCTACGGCATGATCGGCGAGCGCTTTTGCAAAATCAATCGCATGTGGACCGATCTCTTCGAAGAAGGGTTCGCACACTACTACGAAACCATCCACCGCTTCGAGACCAACCGCCTGCGTATCATTGCCCAGTTCTTTGCCCACCTCCTTGCCTCCGACGGCATCAACTGGCATGTCTTCCAAGTCATTAAGCTCAACGAGGAAGACACAACATCCAGCTCCCGTATCTTTATCAAAATCTTGTTTGAAGAGCTGCTCGCGTCGCTTGGCCAGAAACAAGTGGTAGAACGCTTCAAAGATCCCATGCTACAGGAATCCCTCACAGGTGTCTTCCCCACCGATGCAGACGACCAGTCCAAAACCCGCTTCTCCATCAACTTCTTCACTGCGATCGGCATGGGCGTACTTACAGAGAATATGCGCGAGTGGCTTAAGAGCAGTGCGCCGAAGCCTAAGCCCTTGCCTGAACCGGAAAGTGACTCAGAAGATTCGAGAAGTGTATCTTCGCGCTCCTCTTACACGTCAAGTTCATACTCACGCTCGCGATCACGCACACGCTCCCGCAGCCCTGTTCGTAAACACCGCGACGACTCGAGATCAAGGTCAAGAGGACGCTCGTATACACGCAGCCCTTCGCCACTTCGGAAACGCGTCCGTGGCCGTAGTGAGAGCTATTCTGTATCTCGGTCTCGCTCACGCTCCCCCGCGCCTCGCAAACTCAAAGCCAGACACAGTCGCAGTCGTTCCTCTTCATACAGTCGTTCGCGTTCTCCCACCCCGACGAAACGCCGTGCGCGTAGTCTGTCCGACTCGGTTTCGCGCTCCCCGCCACCGAACCGCAAGGTGCGCAAGGTGCGTAGCCCGTCGCGATCAGTGTCGAGATCACGATCTAGGTCTCCAGCGCCAACGAGACGAAGGAGGTACACGAGTAGTGTGTCGAGATCGTGTAGTCTGGCGCCGAGGCGGAGGCGGGGAAGTAGTACTCCGCCGCCATCCAGGGAGGCAAAAGGCAAAGGGAGGGCGAAGGAGAGGAGCGTCAGTCCCGAGAGCAGGGGTCGGAGGTATGATTCTGAGTCGAGGAGTCCGCCTCCGAGGAGGAGGGATTAATGAGGAGTTTGGAGCGGCCTGTTGGTTTTGACAAAGGGAGTTCTGTATCAATGTATAGTAGCGTTGGCATGACTTGGTAACTTGCATGAAGAAAATGGTGTTGTGGCATAATATATTATGAGGGCTTCAAAACACTCTCCTACATTTACTAGTCTTCATGATACAGTCTGGTGATGACTGGCGTGGCAAGATGTATCTATCACTTTCAGGTGTAGGGATAATCTAAAAATTATCAAGAATACAGCGTATCAAGAGGACAGAAGATGAGACAACAACACAGCGTAATGGATGGTAGGCGATGCAAATATTAAAGTAGAAACATGACAGTGATGTATGATGGTCATGCTAGGTATTTACGACAAGCACCTAAGACGCATCACGCGGTATGATGCCTACACAATGTTATGCAGACGGTATAATACCATATCACAATCACTCAGATCAACTGCACGAACGCCAATGTCCAGAATTTCATTTCATCTCATATACCGTCAAATTGCCAAACTCCAAGCCCATACCCTCCTCCCCTCCCCTCCCATCCCAGTCCAGATGCTTCTGCCCAAGTCCAAGACCCCTAGTCCATCCATCCCAGCATGGATCGCCAGGAAATCAACAAAGCAACGCCAGTGAAAGCAAATGCACCTCACTCACCTGCGATAACCTCGGTCGCGGAGTAATAGATGCTATCATCCGAATCGTCCGACTCAGAGTCCTCCATTGAAGCTGCCATATGCCCAACCGTTCCCAAGTAATCATCCTCGAGACCCTCATCCTCAGTCTCGGGGAGAGGAATCTCAGCCGCAGAGAGAGGCTCAGCCACCGGAGTCGAATCCATTTCACCAGCAGGACCGACATCACCGCTCTCGTCACACTGGTGACCACTTGCGTCGAAGATGCCGTTCCAGTTGGGCCACATGATCATGCAATGCGTAAGCGTGTTGTTGACGACGCCACTCCAGCGGTTGTGGGGTGCTTGACGGGTCTCCGGCACGCGGACACCGGCATCGATGCACATCTCGCCGCAGATCAGAAGCTCGAGGCTGGTGAGCTCTTCTTCGAAGGGTAGGTGGTCGATGACGAAGCCATTCAGCTTCAAATACCTAAGGAGCGTAAGCAAAAATCAAGCTCGAGGGTGGTATCAAGGGATGTACTGCAGGGGAAGGGGTTTGGTGTGGTCCAGCTTCGCGGTGATACGTGCTTTGCGCATGCAGAAGTGGTCGAGATATTCGCCGGTGCCGAAAGAGTGGTATAAGACGCCTTGGCCTTCGATTCCCCTACAGGCTGTCAGCAAGAACGATCTTCCACGGTGGGGAGGGGAGACTTACTTGTACTCCTTGCCGCAAGCTTCAGCGATCGCAACAGTCAAGCCAGCGACATCATTCGCCTTCTGCCAATGCTTGGGGCGCACAAGAGGAGGTTCGGCCATGGTCAGATCTAACAGACGCATACCATCCTCATTAGTATTGCGGTAGACAGTCTCCCAGATAATATTTTGGTAAGAATCTTGCATGTGAAACAGCCGGAGTTCCTCAAGTTTGGTCTGCTGTATCAAAGGCTTAAGCTCTTTGCAGGTGATGTACGACTTGTATATATCGTCGAAGCCATTCACCTGCAGTCGAACGGGGAAACCTATATCGATGATGATCTTGGTCATAGACAAGCTGAGACCTTCCCAGACCCAAGCTGTAAATGGAAGGCTGGAGATCCAGCTGCGTCTTGTAAGAAAAAGAGATTCAAAGTATAGTGCGAATACTCACGTTAGCTCCTCTAACTTAGGCATCAGAGCAACGAATTTGGCGATATTCTTGCCTGCTTCGTGCCACTCCTCTTCTTGCTTCGTGAACAGATGTGGCTTCGGTCCTGTTAGTAAGCAATCATATAGTATCCGCACTTCGGTCGATTGACCTGACAGTACTCACCTCTCCTTCATGGCGCTTTGTTTCTTCGCCAAATCCCTCGCACTCTTCTTTGGAGGGGGTCAAGCGCCAAGCGCCGATGATGTAGAGCTTGCGAATAGGCCTCAGCTCCTCGGTGTTACTCTGATGGCACTCCACGACATTGATCAGATGCTGCAGTGAGTCTACCTGGACTCCAAACTCGTTATGACCAACGTCGACTACGAAACAGTCGCGGTCATGTTCGCCGCAATCAGCTTTGATTGCTTTCTCCAACGAGTACGGGTACAGGTCGGATGCGTACTCGGTCATGATAGCGATGCTGTCTCTTTCTTGTTTGTGTTTGCGCGTTGCAATGGTCTGCACGAAGTATATGATACGACGAGCTGGCGATCTTTGATGTTTGTATATGTTAAGAAGCCTTGTGCGATAGGCAGTTGAAGTTCGGTAAAGCTTGTTTGTCTGTCATAGGGGAAAGTGCGCGAGGTGAAGGCGAGTGGTGCAAACGCAAACGTGCGAGTAGTGCGGCCATACGCAGAGTAACCGTATAATCCTCAAGGCCTGGGGTCTGTATCGCCGACGTCGGGTAAGAGAACATGATTGTGGCCGCTCTGTTGCCTGCAGGTGATCGAAAGGTTGCACATGGTTGGTAGGTGCGGTCATTACGATCCGTAAACAAGGAAGAAGAACGGTGATGTGGAGAAGGTCTGCAAGACCTTTTGTAGAGAGTTGAAGATTGCCGCGTGATGATAGTGGAGCCCTGACTTAATCAACTGAGTGAGGAACAAACAGAAGGTGAACCCCCTTGACCATCATGGAGGCGGTATGGGTGATCACACTACGCCTCTCACTTCGACCCATGCATGCGTTGAAGTCGCAAGTGCCTTCGAGTTGTGGAAACCCACGATCTTACTAGTCCTTGAAATAGTGTATGCTTTCCATATCGTTGTTGGTCTGTCAGAGTTTTTGATAGGACAGAGAGGGCGAGAGCGCGTGTGTACTTGACAGACATGGGAGTAGAAAATGGAGGAGATGCGACGGTCTTCATTTATAGAGATTTATGGATTGGGAATCTTTGACTATGTTCAACAGCTATAGCCTACTCTTTTGGCATTGAGCAAGTAATCAACCTGACGTATGCATCTGTCTGACATCGCGAGTGAACTAGGAGCTTTGGAGGTGACTAGTATATTTATTGAGCGAGTTCGAGTAGGTGGCTCCCTGCTCAGAGCGCCCGCAAGACAAATTGATAATGTTCATTGTGTTGTGAGGAAGGACGTTGATGAGTCGCGGATGCTTGACCTGGTTAACCATGTGGCTATGGATGACTAAGCACGGCGAGCACCCAAATGGCCGATGACCGGAACCCAGATGCCTTGTTGCCATTGACATCACCGTATCAGCCATAGTGTGATCTATATCATGCGCTTATCCCATCCTCAAAACCTTGAATACTCCGCCATCGCAGTTGCAACTATATTGTTGGCGCGTTCGCGAGCATAGTAAGCTCTAGTCGTTGAGCCGACCGTATCAGCTATTTCGCACTCCAACTCCAATCTTTGACTTTTCCACCCTATCGAATTGTTGAGATTCTCACATGATCACTTGAAAAAAACAGGAAATTATTCGCCATGTCGACGCCTTACCTTCACGGCCATCACGAGTCAGTCCTCCGCTCACACAGTTGGCGAACCGTTGAGAACTCTTGCCCTCATCTCCTCCCCTACCTCCACAATCCCTCTGCCACAATCCTCGATGTCGGCTGTGGGCCTGGCACAATCACTGTGGATCTTGCGACCCGTGTACCACAGGGGTTCGTATACGCTATCGACCCTTCAGCCGACGTCATCGAGAAGGCCAGGAAGCATGCAGAGGAGAAGGGTATCACAAACGTGCGATTCGAGGTGGGAGACATCTTTGATTGGGATCAACTTGATGGCATCAAGGAGGCTAGCTTCGAAATCGTGCACGCGCACCAAGTCCTGCAGCATCTGCAGGATCCATTAGGCGCCATGAAGCAGATGAAGCGGCTCGTCACGCCTGGTGGTGTTCTCGCAGTGCGCGATTGCAATTACTCGGCCATGGATTGGTATCCTGAGCACCCTGGGATGCAGAAGTGGAAAGACACGTATATCAAGGTCGCGAATGGGCTCAAGGCTTACCCCACCATGGGAAAGATGTTACACGCTGTAGCTTTACAGGCAGGCTTCTCAAGAGGTGACATTGATGCCAGCGTTGCGGCTTGGACATTTAGCACACCGGAAGAGAGGGCCTTCTGGTGTGATCTTTGGGCTGAACGCACCCTAAAAAGCGACTACAAACAGAGGGCCTTAGACGGTGCACATGCAACAGAACAGGACCTTGAAGAGATCGCAGCAACTTGGCGAGAGATGGAGAAGAAAGAGGATGGTTGGTTCGCCGTTATCAACGGACAGATTATTTGCCACGTCAGGTAGGACACAAGTGTTAGGAGGCTTACTATGTATTCCTCACTCACCGGCGCCATTCCGTCCTTTCTGTTGTTTCCTATCGACAGACCCCCGGTCTTCTCACTCACTTGTTACAACACCCTCTCCAATGCTGTTCACTTAATGTGCCCAATTGCAACACTCACCGCACTTACCGCGGCCCAGTCATCTGACAGTACATGCATTAGCTGCCTAGCTTGACCGAAGCTCTCGTTTGTCAGTCGGAAGCTGTTATATCAACCCCACCTTACCCCTCCAAAACTATCCGTCAGCACAGCCCTCACAATACTCGAGACACCACCATTTCCAGTACATACACACAATCCGTCAGAGGCTCACTCAAGCAAGAATTATGCAGTCAACCACCGTCCTCATCGACTTCCACAACTCGTGCCCCAAATGTGGCGCTGGCATCAGCGGAGATAGCAAGAGCTGTGGATCTTGCGGCAGCGTGAGTGTTTCAATCAAGTGTTACCATGCTAAAAGTCTGACATTGAAACAGTCTTGCCCTGTCTAATACTCAGACGACATGTGTGGGATGGTACAGTTGATGTGGGGGCCTGCGTTTGATGTTTAGGAATCGGTCACAACTGTTCCGATGGCTTTTAGGCGGGCTGCAATGGGTAGCAATCGAAATGCATTGATGGTCAACCTTCCTGCTTGCTGCTCCTCCTTTACCGGTGTACGTAGATCAAATGTACTTTTGTGACTGTTGTCGTTGCTACTACTGAACTGGTACTGGTACTGGTACTGCTTACTCTACGCATCTAACAGTAGCATTGAATCGTGCTGTCCTAATGACTATACGCCCTCTATCCTCGCGCGCCATATGGGTTCCTCATACGTCTGAAAGCCACAGCAGCAATGCCTATCATTGTGACAGCCGTCAAAAACATAAACGCAGCGACCGCCGTACCTTCTCGACAACGGCGGTTCAGCATAGTGGCATCGTCCTCCTGATAGTAATAACATTCGACTTGGTTTTCCTCGATGACCTTAATTTTACCACCACAGACGATGTCGTTGGTGCCCATATCCCACTCTTGCAAACCAGTATATTTCAAGTCAAACTTGCACTGGACGCCTTTCATCTTCATCGCTATCCACTGAACGATATAGAGTCAGTCTAAACTATCCCAACGACATACGAATGATGCAGAACTTACTATCCCACCAGTTGCATTCGATAACAAAACCACACCATCAATGATCAGAGTCAGCTGATCATGCAGGAACTCGAGGAAGCTTGAGGCTAAATTGAGAATGCCACCGACCAGCGAGACAGCGCCGATGATGACTGCGAAAGCAAGTGCAGAGGGTATTGGGCCTGACTTGTGGCCCTGAATAAGACTGATGGTGATGCCAAGAACAACGAGTGAGAAGAGGATCTGAAAAGCACGGCCGATTATAAGAGGGACTGGGTGAGTTGCGCGTGTCATACTGAATGTTGGGATAATTGCTTTAGGGGGTGGATGTTGTTGAGCAGACAAGAAGGAAAGGATGCGTAGAAAGTAGATTTAAGCACGTTGGACCTGCCCTACTATCCCAGTGTCCAAAGGCAGGTTTGTGGTGCGTTGTACCCAACGGGAGTGTAAAGTGTCGAGCGGCTGCAGAGAAGGTACAGGATAGTGATGGTGTGACGCCGTACTCAGTGTGAACCCAAACAGCGCGAGTTATAGCTAGAGAAGACAAGCAGTCCCACAACCCACCAGGAAAACTTGGGAACCAAAGAACTATAGTAAGATTTCAATATTCGTCGTGAATTGTCATACATGGGACCGGGTATAGGACTGAAGGAAGAGAAGCAACAGCAACTGGACTGAAAAGGAGCGTCCATAATCTCACGTTGGCCTTGATCTCAGCAACCGGAAGTTCCGTTCCCATGCGCCATATTTTCGTTACCCATGTTACTTCTCTTCCTCTTCCACCCTGACCCGATGCTTCAATTTTTCGGATTTAAGATCCTTTCCTCGCCCTCGAGAACAGTAGCATCCCGCCAACGAGTAGGACCACGGCGGTCAGGAACATGAACGTCGAACTTGCTTGTGCCTCCCTGCAGCGGTCCAGAAGGAATTTGCTCGCTTCCTGCTCGAGGGTACATCTGTATTTTTCCTGAACCCAGGGAATGCCATCCACAAAGCCATCGTTCAATACGTCGTTGCGGATGAGTTTCCGGGCATTTGCGTATGTACCATTGTCAGTGCATTTTACGCCATTGAGTTTAACCGCGAGGATTTGTTCATCAATGTATCAGCCCCAGCCATATAAGACGTTCACGCGTCGCATTCGACAAAGTCAAAAGTGTCGTCTTACAATGCCACCCGAGAAATTAACCGCAGCAACAACTACATCGACAGTCAACCCGACTATTCCCTCCAAGAGAGACAGGAATGAACCGGTCAAGGCTAGGCTGCTTGCAAAGCATGCGAACCCGAGTTGCCAGGGTAGACTGCCCACGTGGTGGCCGCGGATCAGCGTGACGCTGAGTCCGATGACAATGCTGGCGAAGAGGGCTTGGAAGCCGCGAGGAACAAATTTAGCTTTACCGGAGAGCATTGTGGCGGGTGGATGTATGTGTAGTACGGATAATGTGTGATGTGATGTGACGGGTAGGAGAAGTGTGATATGCTATGTCCGTCCAACGTTGCAACCAAGTCAGGCAGATATGGTATGTTCAAAACCACCCGAAGGGTTTCAATCTTCTCAGACACATGAACAGGCAGGGTACTACCTCTTTGTATACCCATGACCACCCCAAGCTATACCCTTGCAAATACCCTTTTTGGCCCCCAAACCGTGGCAATACAACAACAAACCGCACCACCTGTATCCGTCGACTTTCTTCCCACCGCATCTTACGAGCCAAGGCTGAAAGCTTTATTCCAGGCAACCCAGCCTCATCTACACCCAAACTGTACAGCCGTCATGCCATTCCTTCACACCACCGGATGCAGATTTCCGCAATACGAGGCAGGTGCTTGGAAGAAAATAGAAAGCCTTGCCAAGATTCTGCGCGGCAGCAAATTGGGGTTAGATGTGTCTAGTCATGGGGGATCGATGCGTCTGGTCTCTCAGAGGGGGATTAAGTTTTGCGGTTATTGGAGCGCTCTCGATATGCAGTGAGCTGCGATGGAACACAATGGTTGTGGCGGTGACTCAGCTCAGCCTTATTGCTCGTGGGATGCCGTGAGCGCCGAAACATACGCTAGTGTCGACTTCACACATCCATGCCATGGGTGCATGTCATCCTTTGATTTGACTGATCTACGCAATAGCACAACTACGGGGCGGAGTCACACCCCGTCTCTTCTCACACAACCACCCGGGCGTATCATTCATAGTCTAGACCAGTGGTACACTGTTTCAAGACACATGTGGTCAATATGCACTGTCTGTGTTGGCGACTGCCGTGACGTGACGCAACGTAGGCTCTTTGCATATACGTGTGCATTGTAACCCCGCGCGCCTTATTTTACTGTCCTATCTACTCCAGGTAGACAGGAATGCCATACACGACCGCTGCAGCGCCGTTCAAGTATCGCAGTACACAAACTTGCCTGGCATCTCTGACAGCCTCATCTAAGCCTACTCCTCCACGTCGATCGTTGTTGACCTGCATCTCATAATCCGCTGTTGCTTTGGGTTTCCTGCCTTTCTTCGAGATCTTCACAGGCTCGCTCTCTTGTGCGAGTTGTGCCACTCTTCCTTTGCCCTTGGCTGTCTTCTTTGCAGGTGTTTTTGCTGGCGTTTTGGGCACAATGATTTCTTCTTGTGGCTCAGGCCATAGCCCCCACAGCTCACCAGCCCTGATAGCAAAGCGATCGCAATCTTTATCGGTGACGTCCCATAGCATACCGACAACTGCAGGTGCACCAGCAGTAAGGTATGAAGCCAGCATCCCCGAGGGCTCATATATGCCATTGTCTGTCAGATGCACAGATGAACAGCCAAAGAGTAACGTCGTAGCACATCCAGGCTGGCTATTATCCTCGTCTTGCTGCCCAGGGTATAGTCGGCGGACAGACTTTGACTTGATGTACTGAGCACCGCTGCCATGACCAAAGTATAACACGAGCTCCTTGTTGCGGAGAGAGGACTCAAACTCCTCTTCAGTGGGTGGACGATTGGCTATGTGATCCCATGATCCCTGAAGGTCGTCGAGTCGCGGCTGAATCGTCTTCGTGGTATGCGCCAGATCCCCGGATGGGTTGAGTATGCTTGTGCCGCCTGAAGTCGCGCGTATGTAATGTCCTGGGGCAGCATTTTCACATGTGCGCGAAGCTTTCGCAGCCAGCAATCGCTCCCTGAGAGCAGCGAGTGACGGAAGTCGTGAGACTGACAGCTGCTCCAGGCAGGGCAGAGACTCCCAGGGGAATCCGTGCAGGTTCTTGTCCAGGATGAGAATCGTGTGCCGACTCGTGCTGGAAGTCCTGTGGGCGGCACTGTGGTACGCGCGAAGTGCTTCATGTGTCTCGATGACCATGGTATCGAAGTCGATTTCATCGCAGGCATTGCGCTCGCCATTGAATTGGAGGATATCAACAACGAAGTAAATGAGATCAACCAGCGCTTCGTCCAGATCAAGCTCCTCGTTAGTAGCATCGCCAAGACCAATGAACAACTCGAGGACTCGCGCGTCAAGCACAGGTCGTTTCTGTTGACTCTTTTTCCTGCGAGAAGGCAGATGCTGGTCTAAGATGCCTTCAAGCGACTTCCTGAACCGTGCGAGCAGCAACGGTTGCCTCTCATGGGGCGAGAACACGCCCTTGAAGCCACCTAGCCAAATGTTCTCCATATTGATGAGGAGTTCATGCAGTCGTGTGTCCAGAGCTTCGCGTTCAGTCCACCATTGCTGTCGGGCATCTCTAGACGTCATATCTTTTGCAGTCCGAGTACTGAAGTCACTCAGCTCAATGATCTCATCGAAATCTCTCTTGCCGTCTTCGAAGGAAAATTCTTCCTCGTCCATCTCTCGAGACGCATGGCGAGCTAGGGGCAAGCGAAGAACGAAGGGGGATATACCACGCTCGAACCTGGTGATGTACAACTCGTCGTGACTTTCGTTCAAAGCTAGAGAAATGGCAGTCCAGGACTCCGGTATGATGTCAACGTACTCTTTCTGAAAACTCGACACCGAGGAAAGAGCCAAATCCGAGACAACCGACTCCGGCCATTGCAAATATTCGTCACGCGACAGTGATATTTTTTCGGCATCAATCGAATTCTGCACTAGTCTGAGTGAGTTGCATTTTGGTATTTCTGGATTTGATTAGCATCTCAGATTCCTAACTCTTTTATTTACTTACCACTCATGTATGCTGCATATAGCGGGTGGAGTGAGCCATGTAGTTCTGTCACCGAGACTGCAGACATCAGCACTGTGATGTGACCCAGCGCCATCGATATTTGTTGAAACAGATGGTTTGACCCATTTGAGGCACATAGCCCATGAGCTTCAACAAGGCGTTCGCGAGCATCTCGCAGTGTGTCGATGAAGTTTTCCTTGGCTTGCTTCTTCGCTTTGGCGCCTTTGGTCACAGCTGCTGCTGCGATCACAGGTCTTTTGGCAACATGCCCCTCTGAAGGTCGGCAATCATTCATGCCAATCGCTGGAAAGGCAATAGTCGATTCTGGTAGGGTGTTGGCAGTGATATCCTCGGCAATTTGCTGTACACTCTGCGCAAATCTGGTCTTGAATGTAGCCCACATATGAGATATTTCTTGGCCCAGAGCAGCTTGGAGTTCTTCAGCTTCTCCGAGTAGGCGCACGGCTAAGGCTAAATCGTCCTGCAGGATATTTGCGAGTACTTTCCTGTCCAATATGCTGGCTTTGAGGACGCATAATACGTGACATTGCTCAGAGACGTTTGGCATCTTCAGTGGTGTCGTCGTTGGGGTTGGGCGTTTAGATTTGACAACATTCTTCGCCAGAGTAGACGCATTTGTTTTCGCACGAGCAGCTGTGGCAGGCTTTGATGCAGCACGTGGTGCGGGCTTGACTGCTGCTTTACGTCCTCTGGTGGCCGCAGCTGATTTCGCACGAGGCGGTTCTTGCACATCAAGGGCAATGCTACCAATTTGCTCTGCAAGCGTGTCAATGGAGGGCAAGAAGCTCTCCAAGGTACTGATGTACGATGGCGCAGCAAGGGTATCCAGAAGTTGCTCGAGCATTTCATATGAAGCGATCTCTTCGTGATAGTTGCCGCTGCAATGTTGGACACGAGCTACAGCAGAGTGATAGCCTACGATCGACAAGCACTTGCGTGCCGAGGCTGTGTCGAACGCAGCCAGAATTTCTTTGGCCTTGTCGTGTCTACCACTCTGTGCCCAACAGTCCGCACGCCAGCTTGCGTTATCTGTCATCAGTGTTGGTGAGTTGGTCGCCGTTGCGACCTTCTCAGCTTGTTCCGCAACGTACATTGCCTCTTGCAACAGTCCTTGGTGAGCGTAGATTTGGGAGTGTTGCATCAATCCCCTATACAGCATAGGGACTAGCGACCAAAATTCGGATCCACTCAGGGCGTCGTGGGTGACAGACATGACAAGGGGCACACCTTTCTCACTACGCATGGAGCTCAGTGGGTCGAAGGCACCGCCGTTCGTGCTGTCTAATTCTGTCTCAGAGACGCTCTTGTGCGCATTGGCTCGTGACTCCAATGCCGCCCAGATCCGACGGTTGAGTGTGACGCACTGCTTTGCATGCTGAGCAGCTTCTTTGTACGACCCCCCAGCAGCAGCAAGTAGGGACTGGACGTAGGAAGCGTTCGCTAGTATTGTATTAAAACGAACGCGACCGGAGAGAGTTGTAGTGGGCCGGGCCAAACCCATGAACTGACGATCCGCAAGCGCGATAGCCTGAGCCGAAGACATGGAGGCAGCGCTGAAAGTATCAGTCTTTGCCGAGAAAACATAGAAGAGCAGACTTACCATTTTGCACTATTACCAATAGCAAGTAGATACTCAGCATACCCAATATGATAACGAAGCTTAGATTCGGTTGACGCGCTCTGATTTTGGACTAGTGATTCGGCTTTGGCGAATGACATGCCAGCTTTGCCTGTGTACCCTAGGCGAAGAAATTGTAGAGCCAAGTCACACCAAGCATTGATATGGTTGGATGAGTCTGGCGTCTTCTGCATATTCAGCACTTGAATACGCAAATGGAGTATCGGCAGCGCGAGATACTCTTCACCTTTAGCGTTGAGGTACTCGACGCAAGCCTCAATATCTTGCAGCCAATCCTCCACATTGTCGATCCATTCCGTCAGAGCACTCCATGATGATGCTGGAGCTACAATCGACTCCCACGAAGTGAAACATTGTTTCAACATCGACGTGGGTGGTAGGCCAGGATGCTGCATCGACATCTTGAGATCCCAGAGTGCTCTCAGGTGTTTCTCATACTTGGAAAGTCCTTCATCTTCAGAGTTTGCTACAAGTTTTCCAATCGATGGTTCAAGAACAGGCGGATTGATATGTTGGAGTGTCTGAGACAGCTGGAGGAGCGAGAGAGCAAGTCTGACATAACGAATCGGGAATGTCTTGGGGGTATAGAGCTCCTGTAACCGCTTCGTCATGGTTACGAGTGACTCGTCAAGTGCTGAGTCCCATTGTCGATTTCGGGAAAGCGTTCGCAAGTAGAGCCCGAATTGCCACTCCAATATAGCGCCTCTAGCTCCAGGTGGTAGCTCACTATTGTCGTAAAAGGCCAACTCGTCGGTGTGAAGAATACCAAACTTGAGAAAGGATCGATGATGTGCTTTCAATACTCTTACGAGATTACTCAATGGCCCGTCGCTGCTGAAAGCCGTCTGTAACGGACACTTCGCGGCCAAGTCGGACAGCGTTTGAATAGTGCTGGGGCCAAGATAACTGCTCAGACACTGCTCAAGGGATTTCCGGGAGCCCTCTCCATCACCTGAATCCTCTTGAGCTTCTCCAAGTCGTTCCAACTTCATCGCGAGAAGGCTAGCATCAGCCTTTACTTGCGATCTCGATCGCACAAGCGACACCGAACGCTGCATGGCCTGGACGAAGAATTGTCTATCCAGGCGTCCTTTCCGTAACTGGATATGTATTGCCCAGTAAGCATTCGAAAGCTTTACGGCCAATGAGGCTATCATTGTGCTAGGTTCCGCAAGTGTTTCGTTGTTTGTGCCGAACTCATCTTCGAACCGGAGCAATAGATGAGAGCACTCTTGTAGGATTAGGTCCAAATCTTGCCATTGCTCTTCCTCTATCACAGGTAGCTTGCAGCAAGCTAAAACCGAGTCGACGATGCTCTTTAAGCATTTCCAAGCCAAATCAATCCGTGCCTTGTGACGTTGCGTCGCCTTCGCATCAGCTTCTGAAGAAAGGCCTGAGCCGATGAACCTAGATGTGAAATGTACACTTGCTCCTATAATGGAAAGCGTTGAATCCTCGATAAGATCGCGGGCAATACCTTCTTGTTGCGATGCTAATTTGATGACAAGCACTCGTGTAGCTATGCGTCTGAAGCCGTTCACCTCCATGAACAAAGACTCGAGATCAGCTGAAGATCCGCCCAAGCTGCCTTTTAGAGCATCGAGTGCGCTGACAATCGGCTTCGCTACGTCGATGGTTGTTTCACCTTGGAGATAGGCTTCGAGCGACACCGTTGCGATACGTACATGGCGTATAGTCTGTTTCGCTGCGGATGCGTTGGAGGTCGTTGTCGATGATTCCGAAGGCCCCAACCATCGAAGCGCCTCGTCAGGTAAGCCAGCGGCCTGAGCCAGTGAGCAGAGTGTCTTCATAAGTGCTGCATTTGGCCCTGTATTCGATGTCTCCTTCGTTGACTGCTTCCCGACCAGGTCCGTGTACAATGATTCAACCAAACGATACTGCTTCGTAGCTGGTATCTGAGATCTCCTTGTGAATGCTGTTACACATTTTGCAAACGGTTCTAAGAGCTCGTGCTGTTCATTTCCTTTGTGTTTCGCTAGAGTCCACCACTTCTTCTTGATGACGAATGCGAGTTGCTGGAGTTGGAGAACGACGTCTGGGGACGGCTGCAACGGACTTGCGTCGTCGGCACTCGATATGCTCGGGCATAGAGCAAGAATTATTTGGGCGAGCGACTCGAGCTGTCTTGCTGCCTTTGTCTGTCCACTCGGCGTACTGGCTATGGTTCCGATCAGGTTGGCAGGCGATGAGGGCTTCGTCAACCGTAGGTACTCCAGAGAGCTTTCGACGATGCGAGGTCTCCTAAGCTTCGCGATTATGCGTAATGTGTAAATTTGGAAAGTGGCGATGAGCGTAACAGCCGGGCTGTCTGACTCAACATTCGCAAAGTCGAGGAGTGTGGCTAGACTTTCTTTCTCGCCGGCTATGCTTTGTTGAGCACCCTGATATGGAACAGGCTTGTCAGAATCTTGACGCAAATATGTGTCCAGTCTTTTCTTCAGCGTCCGCATTTCCTTGATAGCAAGCGCATCCAGTCCTAGTGCAACCAGCTTTCCAATCAGTACCAGAACGCCGTTCTCGTACTGCAAGTCTGTCGAGTCCTTTCCCAACACCTTTGCAGCTTCCGGTGTACCCAAATATCCAAAAGCTATTCGAGCACACTCCGCGGTCGCAATTAGGCCGGGGTTGGGCCCTGACACGAGTATCGACGAGTACGAAGAGGATCGTCTGGGTGCCCGCTTCTGGGGCGAATTGCTGGCCTGGCTGACAGATCTCTCCTTCAGCGGCTTCTGGGATATCGAGGAACTCTTCGTGTGTCCCAGTCGCGGTCTCGTCGGCTTGCGCGCATCTTCGACTGGAGATTTCCCCTTCAAGGGACGTGTGGCCGAGGGCGGTAGAGGATTCTTCAGCGCATCAGCAAGAGATTTTAGGGTCGTATTGGCAACTTCAGTTGCTAGTATGTATTTCTCCCGCGGTGGAGGTGTGACCAAGGCCTGCTTCGCGGCTTCTGCAGATGCTGCTGTTGTCGTGCCAGCTCTTCGCCGTGCTGTGGCTTGGACCTTGGATCTAACGTTCTCCTTCTCTAAAATTACGTCATTCCTTCGGAAAAGTAGCTCCTGGAGCGCGGCTACCGTCGTAGTCGAGCATGTTGAGGTAGACCGTAAGTCTGCTTTGACGCCTTCGATGCGCGCGTGTGTGGGCGCGTCTTTGGTCGCCATTTATCCAATTGACGAGTTGAATTCGGTTCGTGAAACGGTTCATAGGGTTCGTAGATTATACATTACTAAGAAGACGGGCGTGCAGTTGGGGTATGATGTTGTACGAGCGACGAACGATGATGGGTCGCAGTGCCGCGGCCAAACAAACAAGTCACCGTATTCGGCTTAGCGCATCAACGTCTCCAAGGTTGGTGGACGATCTCAACGCCATTTGTCGACTGATCCCTCAGCTCATATTCATACAATCAACACATTCAAGTTTGACATAGCTGTGGTACTACGGAATCAGAAGAAATGGCTTGTGTCAGCGTTCCAAATCCAGCTTCGTTAATAATACACTCTATCCCCATTATCGCTTCCATTCCATCACCATCAACCAACCACTCCGAGCTCGACAAAGCCCATGCTTATCATATAACTCACCATCCATATGTGGCGATGGTATCAACCGTGGGCTTCCCAATCGCCCACAATTGATTCCTAGTCCGAGAATGATTCCTTGGTGCAACCAAGATCGCGGCATAGTTCACAGACGAGCTCCCAGAAATGTCAAGTACATTGCCTGGATACCCTCTGCTCTCGAACCTAAAACACAATACTTTAGCTCGGATTGGATTTTCTTATCTGTGAGCTGGTGACTTACTCGTACAAGCCAGCGTCCACTTTATTGATCTTCCATGACTGACACGAGATTGCATCGGGATCAAAGTCATCTCCTTGGGCTTGCTGTCCACTGCCAGTTGCACTGAGAACACCACCTTGGCGGTTGGCGATGAAGTAGTAACCTGATGGGCTGCCTGTGAAATACCACTCTTGGAGGGACTCGTAACGACTTTACTCACACTGTTAGTTCGATATTTTGGGACTATGGTTGGAGGTAGCGGACTGACCTGTAGCTTATGATGGTTCTTGAAATATTCTCATAGTGCAAGTACATAGGTGTATCGAGACGCATTGCCGTGCTAATGTTGTAGTATCCGGAGAATTGCGCGTGAGCGGAAGAATGGAGTGCTACGGAAGTAGCGAGAAGGGCGAGGAAACGCATGATGGATGTCGAGTTGGTGATTTGTTCCAGTAATAGTGATTTGGGTTGCGTTCGAACACAGATGGCAAGTCCTAGGTGGTAGATGTCGATATTGCTTGTAGTCCCTTTATATCACCTTTGACCGCAAGGGATGAAACCGGGAAACGCTTTTACGCTTCATAGACTCAAGCTTTCGCGCATCAAAGGTGATACCCAATTGGCTCTCTTGACCCTAGTCCGTCATAGGACAGCTAGAAGGGCCGAGATCTCATTAGAAGGCGGTGGTGAGTATTTGCACGGAGTAGCATCAAGTCGTAGTAGCTACGCACCTCATACAGACCGAACGTTATAGTCTTGTAAGCAAGGTGGTGTACGAGTCCTTGCTGGTAGTGACACAGGTTAATTGACCTACGATGGTGGTAGCTGATTGGCTGCTTGCTATGCTCGGTCGCACGATAAGGCTATGGCATGCTCTTCAGCTATAATTTAGCCTTTGGGTAGGCCAACTGCGATATTCAGTGACGCAAGGTCGAACTCTGACCACAACTGTTGAGAACAAGTGTCAAACCTTCCGATGGTTGAGTCTTTACGACCCCGCGGTGCTTTAGTAGATATCATGTGTAAGACACTGCAAAGATTGATTTCCTACCTGAAGACGTACACATGGAACAATTGAATAATCGTGCTTCCCAAAGCCCAAAGCCATCTTCAAGGGAAGCATCTGAGAATCCGTATATGCCCTCCATTTGGCACCATCGATCGGCAGAAGCAGACGAACTCCATGTAAAATGTCTGGACCGCGAAACAGGTCACACAACATCCCAAGTCATACAGCAACATGCAAGGTACAGTACATGAGGTCCAGTGTACAGACAGGGGATAGGGTCTACAAACAGGCCATCCTGCAAAACGAGCGCAGATCATTTGTGCTCCTGCGTGAGCAAAATGTTATACCCGACCAGTGGTTGCAAAAGAGAAGTTGATAATGCAGCCAATTTGCATAATCCCCAACACAACGCGTGGAGAACGCCGCAAAACCGCATAGATGCAGAATGATGTTTGCATTCGTGTCTACAACCGCAAGCGAGTTGTTGCGAAACCGCCACAAAAGAAGTGAAGCGACAAGGTGTTGGAGAGATTCAACAGCGAGTTCGAAGAAAGGTCGAGCGCCAAAGTATGTTGGGTCAGCTCGGAGCTTTGTTACGCGACCTACTCCGGGTTCAGTTTCGTAGGCCAAGAAGATCCTGAGCTTGCTATGTTCCCGTGGCTAGGTTGTAGAGTTGGGATCCGTTCCTTACGGGCGAAAGTCATGCGGTAGGGCCTTGTTGCGAATAAGCCTGCGTGCTTAGCTTGAGAGGGTGCCCGTTACTGCACTGCTGACGAAGTTCAAAGCAGGTGACTGATCGCGAAAGACGTATACTGTGTCAATGTGGAGGAGCACACTTCAATCTACCTATTGCACGTCGATCAGAGTTCACGGATGCCAAAACAAACTTGCCAATAGCTTTTTTCCGTTGGTTCTGCTCGTGCATCACGGACGGATATTGTTGCCGTCATTGGTGCAATCATAACACACGTACAGTTGCCCATTCCACTACAGTCAAACCGAATAAGTCTGCCAAGACGGAATCAGTCAGACCGCCTCAGTTGTTAGATGCGGATAGTGGAGAGTAACGCAGTCAGTGGACCAGAAAGCTGGAGAAATATATCGACGCGAAATGCGGGGAGCATAGAAAAAGGGTCCATACCCCATATGAGGAACTGTGGAAACGTCGTACCGAGCGAAGGCTGATCATTGAGCCACTGGTGCTATCAGGCAGGGTACTTTGCAGCCTTGAGAGGCTCGCTGAGAAGCCGGAGAGAAGCAAGCACCATGCAGTAGGGGTCTCGTGCTCGCGACAGTTGTTACTCCAACACAACGGTCCAGCTTCAGGAATATTATCCTAGCATCATCAGATCAGCCAGAGCCCATGATCGAGACTCGACTTTCAAGCTAAGAGCTGAGCATGACTATGGTCATGTATGAACCTCACCAACTCACTAAAGCCATAGGAACGCCACCTGGGCACATAATGCGAGTTCGGACCGTATTATGGATCAGTAGAGGAGTAGATACATCTGAGTCTGGTATGTATTGTGATATCGTGCAAAGATAGTGTGGTTGCCTGCATACGCGGGACGGCTATCGTTCCCAAGGATGTAAGATTGGCAGACCGGCTAATGTTGTGTCACCTTTTGGACGCTTGTACCTCACCACGAACCACTGCATGTTGCGGAAATGGTTCTGGGGGAATCACAAACTCTCTCGCAGTTGTGCGCTGGTTTTCTGAGTGGACTTTTGATCTGTCGCATTTCCGAACGTTGCCATTGGCGCACATCCGGTCGCTGTACAATGGACACAACACTCGGTAGCGTTGTGAGGTGGCGAGATGCCACCGGCTTGCATTGGACGGCTTGGATGCAACGGTTGCTGATGATGTACTAACTGCAAATGAGCCTTACGACCGTGAAGCACTTGCCCGGTTGGCGGGTTAAAGTCATTTCGATGGTCGGTTACTCTGGCCTTACACAGCGCCAGTACTTCTCCCGCTACTCCTTGAGGTACGAGGCTTGACCTCAGATACACCGCTCCACTGGAACAGTGTCGATTGACATGCATGGCAGTGACTGAATGGGATCACGGATGACTACAGGCGCCAGCCGAAACCGTAACATACCGAGAATCCGTGAAACATCTATCCACAATGCCGGTTTCTGATCGTCAGGTGCCGGTTAGATTTGTCCAACACTTCCATGCTGGGCTTCTTTTCTGGAAGGGCGAGATGCATCCGCGTCGACCGTTGTTCGCTACGCAGGTCAGTCCAAGATGTCATTGTCGCAAGGCGTAACCTGCTACCGGGACCGTGTTGGCTGTTGCTGGGGTATCCAAGCCGCGACTCGAGGGTCGTGAGGATTGGCGCGGGATGCATGAAGTTGAGTCGCGGCACTGATATTGTCGGTGGCCTCATCTACCACCATTGCAGACTGCAGCAGTTGGTTCACAGGCGACATTTGGCTACACTCTAATCCATCCGTTCCAACGACCACAAGCGGTGACGGCTCGGTATTCGCCTGGCGCACGACGCGTGAAAGCCATGAGGCCTGGGATAGGCCTGGCAGGCCATGTCAGTGTCTAGCGGCCAATCCCCCGCAATCAGCTAGCCGGAGCGCCTGGCCCGGCGCCCCACAGCGTGCGCTACCGTCCGGGAGGGCAGAAAGGAGAAGCCTGCAATTCCATGGTGCAACACTGTAGCTGTGGCTCGAATCGCCTTGCCCGCCGTGCCGAGTGCAGGTGAGGCTGGCGACGAGATGGGCTGGCCGGGCCACCGTGTCAGCAGAGCATCACAGCGTGCGGCGGTGCTGGCCGTCGACCAGCGGCCCTCGCACCCACCCCAGCGAGGACGCGTCTAACGGGCAGATTGCGCCAGCCTCGTTCATGCAGGCCACCACGGCGAAGGCGCGGCAAGCGGTTGCCCAGGTGGTGTTTGCACACACAGCAGCATGGCGAGCGAGCGTCCGCTCCAGGAGGGGAGCGAGGCCCTGGCAGCGTCGAGGGGGGGAGAGGGGGAGGGGGGGCGCCGTGCTCCACGTGGCGGAGACGCGCCCAGGGCCGTCGCTTCGAGCCTGTCACACGACACGATCCACCAACGTCCCCGACTCCCCGCCATTGCGCCCTCGCATCGCGCATCGCGCATCGCACATCTCTCGTGCTGCAGCCGTCTGTGCTGTCACTCGTCTTCGCAAAAGCAGCGAGGAACGGCCGCCGCCTGCCCCCGCGGGCTCGGCCCCTCGGCGCTCCTTCAGTCGTTCCCTCGTTTCGCACGCGGCGTATACTGTGTACAGACAGAGTACGCGTCTCACTAACATCCAACGAGCTTGCAACGCGCGCTTGGCTGGCTGGCACGTCAGGACACCGGCTGCCACACCGACGACCACGGAGCGACAGCTAGACGCAGCAGCCCAACAGCCAAACTCTATTTGTCCACCCTGTCCTGGCAGCGGGCTGAATGCCTACTCCTGTGCTTTCTGCGTACGTTGTAGGCGATCCCTAGCCCCCGTTTGACATGCCGTGCCTCGAGGTGCACCTGCATGGGCTTCTTGCCTGATAGCGCACACCTCTCGACGATCCCTCGCCTTTCGAGTTAAAGCCCAGTGACGGTGCCCTTCTCCTTTACATAGATCCAGTCTCTAGCCCCGTTGTTGTCTTTGATCACCCTGCTATTCGGTGCACCAGTATACTTTCCCATCCCTCCCGGAGCATACATACACTCTGCGTCCTGACCACTATCTTTCTGTACCGCCGAAAGCCACTCCGTGCCTTGCTCGACCGTCAGACAAACACCCACGGCCAGCATCGTCCCGGTGGCAGACTGGCACCCAATTCCACGCGCAAATATTACACGCACTTCTCCACACAAACACAATCTGTCCATTGGCACTGCCATAAACTCCGAGTCACGGCCGCTTTTACCAACCATGGTTTCTTGAGGGGGTGAAACGAACGCCAACTCCCCGCACCTTCCGTGAAGTGGCAGCATCACGTTCACCACCAAACAGTTTAAATTTCTCGATATCGACTTTGCCCCAACCCCCCCCTCCTCACTATTTGATTTCCTCCCTGGAGGCTCAAACACTTGAGAAGCGGTATTTCGACTTTGCCAGAAAGCATGGATCCACTCACAGATGTCTTCCGGGTCGGCCTCATTCCAGTTGCGCTCTTCGCTATGATGAGTCTAATCTCTGTTGCGGCGCTGCTAATATTCATCACGCATCGGCTGGTCTCATGGCGGAAACACTACCGTCAATATGTCGGATACAACCAATACGTCATCCTCATCTACAATCTACTGATCGCGGATCTTCAGCAGTCAATCGCCTTCTCGATATCCTTCCATTGGCTCAAAATCGGTAAGATCTTGGCGCCCACGACACCTTGCTTCATACAGGCCTGGTTTCTACAAATTGGAGATGTCGCAAGCGGTTTCTTCGTTCTTGCAATCGCAATACACACCTGGCTGGGAGTCGTCAAGGGATACAAGCTGCCATACATGTGGTTCGTGCTATCGATTGTGCTCATCTGGGTCTTCGCATTGTTCCTTACAGTTTTGGGGCCGGCGATGTATCGCGATCGCTACTTTGCTAGCACTGGCGGCTGGGTATGTTTAGACATGTCATTCGTCAAACCCAGAAAACTAACATGGTGCAGTGTTGGGTATCCATCGAGTTCCAGAGAGAGCGTCTTTGGTTACACTATCTCTGGATCTTCATTGTCGAATTTGGCACCATTATCATCTATGCGCACATCTTCGTCCACTTGCGAGGCCGCATTCGCTCCATCATCGCCAATGACAACACCAACAAGCTGACCAGGGCCACCAAGTTCATGGTGATGTATGTGGCTACAATACTTTTCAAGCAAATGGCAAGCACTAACCTCACCCATACAGGTACCCCGCCGTCTACGTAATCCTTACTCTGCCTATTGCAGTGGGTCGCATGGTTGCTATGACGGGCACTCCCATGCCAGACGTGTTCTTCTGCATCGCCGGCTCCCTTCTCACATCATGCGGCTGGATTGATGCAGTCTTATACGCACTCACGCGCCGTGTCTTGACCCACCAAGACCACTCGACGGGTCAGTACAACCACACGCACAACACAGTGACAGCGATCGCTACGAACGCCGCCAGGCCCGGTGATGGCGATGACCACTTTGGACTGCAATCCATGAGCAGTAAAGAGCCCATGAACGCCACGGCGCGCACAGTAACTATCGTCGGTGGCAGTAATCGTCTCTCGCGGATAGTGGATCATCGTCGCGGACGCAGCCACCACACTCGCTCGCAAATAGAAGACACTCTGTACGAAGATAGTCCTACGAGGACCGGATCACAAGATTCGATATACAAGCCTGCACCGCTGGGCAACGCGATCAACATTGTAAAAGAGACCAACATTCAAGTCGAGACCACAGATCAGGAGTTTGATATGGGAAGACCCAGGTCAAAAGACTGGAGTGAGATGGAGTACCAACGGCGGTGACCAACACTCTAAACTCGAGGAGAACAAAACAGAACCTCTTGCAGCGACGACACACATCCACTCTGGTAGTGTGGTAGCGACTCAGACTTGAATGGTTCCGTGATCAATAGAAGCGCCCTCTGTGAAAGCACTCGGCTGCTATTGAAGACACAATTCAAAAAAAAAAAGAAAAAAAAGGACCGGATGCAGTCCCATTGTCGGCATGCACCATCTGGACCACTATTTCCTTAACGTTACGCCCAAATAACGAGGCTACTTACGTCGATACCCCAAATGCAATACTGCAAACACAGCATCTTTGAATGTACTTTTCAAGGAATAATGACAAACAAGTAATATCCTGCATAATATCCGTCCGTCCATCCTCACAAACAATGAAAATGAAAGATTCAAAACGCGCCCTAGTAACCATCCAGTGTCAATCACAAGCTTCTCACTCACTTCATCCCAACATACAGTACATACGATCGCGGCGATACACCTCGGCACATTTTAGTGTCACCCCGCATCGTAACATGGCATTGTTGCACATACATACTCCATCTAGTTTAAAAGTATTGGGAGCCGCAACGCCACGCACGTTCCCAAAACTTACCAAAGTGGGTTGTATGTAGATCGCAATTGCCCTTTTTCCGACGATCGTCAGGGCTAGATCTACATACTGCACGTGCCAAGATAGGGGTTCGCCATGGGGCCCGCAGGGGGACTTTTACGTGTTTGTTGCAAGCGAATGTGTGTGTGTGTGTTTACGTGGTTGTTGCGATGTTCAGGGTAGAGTAAATGCTTTTTCGGTGTGAGGTAGGTTGGTACAGCGAGTGGACTGGGTAGTGCTTCGAGTATTGCAACATCGCTGTCGATGGATCAGCGTGATGTGTGTGTGTACTGTACGTCGTACGACTAGAATATGTAACGCATTGTGCCTGACTAAATCCCACACAATCTGCAATCTTTGACTCAGGCCGCAA
This sequence comes from Plenodomus tracheiphilus IPT5, assembly GCA_010093695.1. Classification (NCBI taxonomy): domain Eukaryota; kingdom Fungi; phylum Ascomycota; class Dothideomycetes; order Pleosporales; family Leptosphaeriaceae; genus Plenodomus; species Plenodomus tracheiphilus. The sequence continues at coordinate 1,371,753 of MU006288.1, read as the reverse complement.
CACTACGTCTCGTGTTTCTGCATTGAGCCATGCGTTTACGGCCCGGCGAGGCTACTGTGCAGTCTGTGACGCTACTAACAGTATAAACGTTGCAATGCTTGGTCTTAATAGTGGCGATTATAGCTGGTGTCGATCTTCTTCTTCTAAAGCACCCATGAGGAACTACGTTGTAACCAACGTTCCGAGCGCTTGAAAGATGGGACCATGTGTTGCGGGCAGGGTTACGCTGCTAGTGCTGTAAATTTGCGCGTCTGCATCATGATCGTCATTTTGCGGAAAATCTACTTCTTTCTTGTTGCTCTTGGGTGCGTCGTCGCAGCTTTGCGAGAGCGGCAGGTGGTGCTGGATTGTGGAAGTTGAAGTGGGATATACAGTCCTCTTCTCCATGGGTTGGTGACACGTCCAATGACCGAGGCCTAGACCGTAGATTTTGAAGTGAGGCTTTCATTAGCCCGGGATGCTGCTCTCCAGTTGTGGACTCAGTCACGGTACCTCGTGGTGCGCGAATTGAAGCTCCTAGCCCACAAGTGGGCCTGTCGTTGTGGTTGGTGGCTGTTTCCCACTTGAACACCGTACCATCTCGATCGAAAGGCGGAAAATATTGTTTGGTGACAGAATTCTCAGATGGAGCCGGTGGCTTCTGTGGTGCCTCTCCTGCATCCAGCTCTGCCGTCAACTGTAGACCATCGCGAGGTCGAGTGTTAGGCTGCAAGGCTCCTTCCACCAGTGTGCCCCGAAAAAACTTCAAAGCCTCAACCACTTCCAACTTCTTAGGTAGGGTCAGTTTGGGTGTTTTATCACGAGGTGTCACTAAAAGATCCCCATTCGGCCCCGGTCGCAATGAATACTTTTTGAACTTATGGATTTCATCAAACACCTTCTGTCCATCTCGTGCGTGACGTGCCTGTATGTGAGAGCGCTCAGGTCTTGTGGTGTGGCGGTTGTCCATGCTGATCGGATAATTAGCAACTAATCGTATGCTGAGATTTCGAACCTACGTGAAGATAATGAGTCTGTTCATACTTTCGTCTGTCGAGTTGTTGATTCCTTGGAGACAGAATGGTGCGGTAAGCTTCATACGTGCCTCAAACAGACTGTGAGAAAGCCATGGGTGGGACGAGATGTACACAGAGCCATCCTCGAAGTAGGCCCATCCAGGACCTGAAGGAGTATTCCCTATGATGTTGCTGAGAGACGGACCAAAGGTTTTCAGGCCTTGTGCGGCGTCGATTCCCTGTGGTGAGCTGTACAGTCTGCCGAGGTTGACGAGGTTTCGACGCATTCGCAAACTGTGCATGTTGTATCCAGTGGGCAAACTCTTTAGTGGTTTTGACTGAGATTCGTAAATGTGATAATGAATGCGCGATATGAGGATGCACTAATGCATGCAGGAGCCATTGTACATGGTCGAAGCTGCACAAGCGAGACGTTCGTATGTCTGCAAGATGCACGCGATATGGAGGTGTGGGGCACTTTACAGTGTGCAACCGTATAGCGCGAGGGTCAGCGGTTCACTCCACCAGTCTCATATGAGCAAGGCAACGGGCTCGGAACGGGGTACATGAAATATACGCCTTATTGGGCCGCAATGGGGGTGTGGTGTGGTGGACGCGAAGGATCCAAGATGCAGCGCTGCACAAGTGTGTCGTTTGGTGCATGGACCCATAAATAGCGGAAGTAGCGACCCTTGCCACTACAGTACTTACCCCTTCCCGATCGACATGCCTTAATTCCACTTCACCCCTCTTCACACATAACGAGGTGATTTCTCATACAATATTCTCTTCGTTGGGTATATTTCGGTAGAAAACACTTGCTTATGCCACTTTGCCATCATGTTAGATCACTAATTTACGGGGCACGTGCCTGACGCAGAGACGGGCGTGATTTTGCGGTTAGCACCGAGTAAAAAACCGAAGAAGCTGGACCTTTTCGTATATGAGGCTTAGACTGAAGAACAAGAAAACGCTCCCTCGGACAGGTCCCGTCGCTATCTATCAACACGACAATGATCCTTCCTCATACCATCAGCCTCACCGCAACGCTATGAACGCCAATAGACTTTTGGGAAAAGCGATCTGGAGCTGACCGAAGTCATCATGTCAGCCCATCCATATATCTTACATTGGACTCATGTGTCCCATCATTTGCCACGAGCTTCATCAAGGAGCGCGAACGACCCCAACACTGTATCGTACAGCCGGCGAGGTGGGGACAGTTCCTACGCCCAAGACCCCAATTATCATTGATCGCCTTCGTGGTAAAGGATGGTTGATTCATGGCTCACACGGGAGGACACACCGATGGGATCCCAGCGATGTGAGTCTTGACAGGCACGCCTCATTCAGGACGCATCCATCTTGTCCACGATGCTGTCAATCGCCATTGAACGAGTCGAGGGTGTTGTGGGGGTCGGTGGCGCTTTCCCTTCTGAAGACTTGATGGAGGGTGGTAGAAGAGGATGGGGTTGCGCCATGGGCGGTGGTGGAGGCGGTGGAAGTAGCGGAGGTGGGCTCATGGAGGCGTTCTCCGCATCATCGCCGATGGGCTCGTTATCGTCTCCCAGGATCTCGTCTACCTCTCTCAGCCAATTTGCCTTCAAGATGTCCATGGGAGGGTCCAGATCCCCAGGTTTCCCACCGCGTCGAGCTTCGGCAGCAGTCATCTTCCTCTCGCCGCGCTTATGAGGATGGAAGTGCATGCGCCGTAGGTGGCTTGCTGCATTGTAGCACTCGTTGTACCTTTTCCCCGTCTGGCACGCTTTACAATTAGCAAGAAAGGTCTTGTCCGGCGAAGTGTCAATCGTCATCCAGACCTTGCGTGCCTTCCTGTGGACACGGTTGGTATGACGTCGCAACTCATGTTCGCTGCGGAAGCCGTCGGGATAGTCAGTACAGACGGGACACTTCAATCGCAGCACTCTGCGAGTCGGTGTCTTGGAGCTTGCCGACTGGAAGGTAGGTGACGTATTCGGAGTGGTATCCGGCGCCGGGACCGTCACAACGGTCTCTTTGGATGCCGACGGTGGTGGTTCAACGGGCACGCTGGGCGGAGCAGCGGGCGGCATGCTGGCCTGTGTTTCTTCTTTCATCCTGGCTCTTGTCCGTGTAGGAGGCATGTACAGGTGGGAGGCTCTTCACAGGCCCAGAAGGCTGGACGAGCGCGGAGGCGATCCGGTCCAATGCAGTTGGGGTCCAGACGTCGATGTGTGCCTGTGGTGGGGCGGCGCGGTCGCTCCAACGGCAGCTAGAACTGGAGGGATTAGACAATGGCAGAGCAGCCGCCCGGGTGCTGGGGAGGTGTGAGGGGTGTTCAGGTCGCGCTGGGGAGCGCGGGGGCGCTTCTGCCTGATATTGGGATTTTCACGGGGCAGGTGGAGTGCGCACGAGGCTGGAGGGCGCAGTCAGCCTCGCTTTCCCATCTCGACTGGGCTTGCAGCCACGCATAAGCGGCCAGCTGAGTGCCTATTGGGCGTCTGCCTCAGGCTCGACGACATGGCTCGCGGGCAGGGCGAATCACGCGGCATAGCCTCACGCAGCTGGCGACGCCCCTTCACCGGGCTGGCCAGAGAACGACAGAGGACACGAAGGATCCCGCCACACCCCTGCTCGGATCATTCCGCCCTCGCGACAAACTGCACGCCCAGGAGCACGAGGCTTGCTGGGGAAAGCGAGGTGCTGCGATGGCCAGCCTGCCCATCGTCGACCTGCATCGTCGGCCGTCCTCGCCTCGCCCTCGCCCACAGCGTCTGTCGCCCTCGCCCGCCCGCCGCGCTGCTGCTGCTGCATCATCGCTCCATCAGCGCGCACCCCAAGCATCCGGGCCTGGCGACCGGGGCTGCAGGTGCATCAACACCGCGCAGCCTGTTCTGCTCCGAGTCCTTGTTCAGCCTCGCCGCCCGTCCAAGTACCGGATCATCCGCCTCGCTAGTGGCCCAGCCGGAGCCGAGTCCTCGGACGAATCAGCACGCGGAGGACTTGTCTATTGCGCCCAGTCTCGCCGAATTACGAGCCAATGGGTGCCACACCAAGCCTCAGAACCAGCTCGAGGCCCGCTGCTGCACATCCGGGTCACCACAGCCTTCGCGCTCGCGATCGGAGGCAGCCTCTCCCCAGCTGCTGCATCGAGAAGCCGTGGCCCAGTCCCAGGCTTGCATCGTCGACGGACGCAATACGGACGCCCACATGCGTTCTGTGGGGATGCTAGCATATAGGTCCCTGTGTATGCGAGGCCTGGCCAGGATCCAACTTCAGTTTCCGGCATGTGGGCATTGGGCGTAAGATGGGTCCCCTACGGGTATCCGAGGCTGATGAGTGATGCTGCTGCTGCAAAGCCTTACCTTGTCTGTCCCTTCCGAGCTGTCGCTCGTTCCCAGTGGCACTCATCAACGCCCAAGGTAGACACTCGGCCTGTAGATCAGTCCACGGCAACACGCATGGCTTCCCGTCTTCGACCTGTCGTTATCTTTAGGCTGAGCTTGCAATGTGAAGCCAGTGCCAGTCAGTGCCAGCCAGTCTGACCACACGATGACGCTGGCCTAGTGCAACCCTGTCAGGCTTCAGCCCGCTACATGTCAGCCTCCCGCTGGTCACCAACAGATACTCTAGGATGTGAGAATACTGCACGCTTATCGATTCGTAAGCCTTCTTACCTGTAAAGGGAACGTCTCGGTGTTTCAGATTCTTTGTACGAACAAGCTTACGTTGTCCCACTGACCATAGTAGAGGACAACAACCTCGCTAACAAGCGTGTTTACCGGTCCCGGCCGGATGCTACTCATACATACCGCAGCTCCCACCGGGATTCTGATTGTGAAAGTGCCTCTGCTTCGTCTTGTCGGCCTCGCCATGACGGAGTGAATCGGGGGTCTGGACAAAGATCGGGTTCCTGCGTCGGATCAAGAACCACGCGTCTCTCGCTTTACGCATCAAACGCACACACACACACACACACACACACACACACACACACACACACACACACACACGACATTGTTGAAACAGCTTTGCACGATGGATACTCTGATCCAGTCTGATCCTGCGGTCCACATGCCGTGCCACGGCTGACCTTCGCAGGTTCTCGACATCATTCGCGCAGAGCAGCCACAGTCGGCTGGTCCAGCACTTGGCTAGTACAGCATGTGCATGCAGATGAGACTGTCGTGAAAATACTATCAGCCGTCGGGTGAGTACTTTCTGGAGGGAGTTCTTGTTCAATGTCATATGCTATGGTGCTGCACACCGAAGTTATGTCCACTCTACAGTCATTGGAAGAGAGGGGAGCTAAAGGACACGAGCACCCTGATTCGATTGTGGTCCACCATTTCTGTATCATAGCCTCTACGCAGAGTAATCTGTTCAAGGATGCGGCTACCGACGACCTAGCAAAGTCCGCACCTTGCAGCAAGCCATATAAAGCGCAAGCGACGTATGCATCAGGGCAAAGAAAACGCATGGATCTGAGGCACTGCCAGAAGACGACCACATGATCGTGTAAGATTCTTTCAGATCTCCATGCATTGGTATGTACTGTGCCACTCAGTCAGCTTATTGCCTGTCACGAAAAGCGATAAGTTAATGTGACACATTGCACATAGGGTGGTCACTCTTAGATACTATTAGGGTAAAGTAATTCACTCGTCTACTATTGTTAAAAGTCTAGGTACTCTGTGCCTACTAATTTACATGACGCTGCCGAACGCCATGTAAATTAGACAGATAATGCCTTGCAACCTTGCGAATTAACTTCGAAGCCTTGACAGTACCCGGACCATTACAGCGTCGAAAGTCCAAAAGGCTTCTGTCCATCATACAACATGGGCAATCATAATGCAGGACGAAGCAGTGTTCTTCCCCGGCACGGCAGCCAATTCGTACCGGTATTCTGTCAGCCTTTGCTTGGCGCGCTTATGATATCCTTCGATCGATGCCTTGACTAAAGCAATGCGCTCTGGAGACTTCACCGAGGGATATTCCGCCAGGTGACTTATACATCAGAAAGCTTTGTTTAATGCGCGATGGAAGATCCAAGAGAAACGTCTTGGAGTATTGGACAGGTATGCGTTACACAGGTGACCCGACAGATCAACTCGTGGGTTGGTCAGCCTCCACAACGAGCCTTTGGGGCGAAATCGAGTCACACTTTCAGGCATCGCGTGGACAGTTCGAAGCCTGTATTGCCTCTTTGTCCTACTCCCGAGAGAAGAATGCTAGTTCAATCCGCCAATTGTCGTGGACAGCAAGTCATCGAACTGTCGCCATCTAGTCTCGAGCGTTGTCTTCAATGCATGGGACTTAGCTCGAGGATGGGTCTGTAAAACCAGTAAGCTGCAATATCTCTCAGATACTATTGCGATGTCTCTTCGCACGGTTGGTTTGGCCCTCGCATTGCGTTGGCACACCTCATGTGGACCGTCCGTTTAGTGCACCGCCCGAACAGCCTCACCGTTTGCATTGAGGCGTCTATCACCTGGACCACATAGATGTGTATCTCACCTCTAGCTGCAACAGGCGGCCAAAGAACAGGATTCACCGGCAAAGCCTTCCACACGTACGGTCGGGTACCCTACACACTTCTTCTGCACGACCTGATATCGTGCAATTTGCTGTCCGACAACTCGCATATCTACTCAGCACAGGTCATCGAGTATAGATATACACACACCATGAAGTTGCTTCGAGTATTGCTGGGCCTCCTTGGTGTCGCCATAGCCTCCATCTACGAGGAATGGCACCCTGCTGGACCTGACGACGTCCGCTCACCATGCCCAGCGCTCAACTCGCTCGCAAACGTACCAACAACCTTCCCCAAGGCGTCCAAAACTCACTAACCAAGCCCCAAGCACGGCATCCTCCCCCACAACGGCCGCAACATGACCGTCCCGGTCCTCGTCGCCGCACTGAACACGGGCCTCAAAGTCTCCCCCGAAACCGCCACCTTCCTCGCCATGGCCGGCCTCGCCATTGCGAGGAATCCATCCAGCGGCGCCTTCGACCTCGATGAGATGAACAAGCATAATGGATTTGAGCATGATGCTAGTCTCTCGCGCAAGGACTTTGATCTGGGCGGTGAATCGCAGGACTTCTCTTGGGAGATTTTCAACGAGACGCTTTCGTACTATACCAGCAAGAAGGATGTTACCATCAAGGATGTTGCTGCTGCGCGCTGGTATGTTTCCATGCCGTATTGGAAATGGTGATGGCATAGGCTAAGAAGCATTCAAGGGGCCGTGTCAAGAGCTCGAGGGCAAAGAATCCAAAGTTCTTCCTTGATGCGAAACATCAGTTTATTTCGTACATTGAGTCTGCGGCGTACCACGAGATGTTTCGTGATGCGAAGACGGGGACAGCGCCGTTGGAGTGGATTGTGATTTGGTTCAGTGAGTGCCATGGACTGCGGCGAGTGAGATACAGTACTAATGGGGTGTCTTATCTAGGTCAAGAACGTCTGCCGTACAAGGAGGGCTGGCGGCCAGTCACTGATATCACGGGCATCACGATTGCTGCTGATGTACTGCAGATGGCGTTGCTTGCGCCTGAGGCGGGGAAGTAGAGGGAGTGACTTAGACATAGGCTGGTGGTGGTATGATTTAGATTGTAGACACTGGATGGTGCGGCCGAAAGTTGACAATGGCGTCTTCTGCCAATCTAGTAGAGTACCTATACAAGCTCGGCAAGCCAAGTAAGATGGCCACAGCCAAGATGCTTCATGTGAAAAGACGCCCGTGACATGTGACTTTGCTGTGTGCCCATCAACTGCTATCATAATCCAAGAGCGCTCGGCTCTGGATGTTCCGACGAGCCATTTAATCGCAGTGCTAGTGGTGTCCCAGGGCGCTCGAGATTTCGTGTTTGGGCAGGGGTATGACGCAAGGCTGCGTGCGCATCCGAGACAACCGTCCTGTATGCTGGGCAGGTGAAAGCGCGGCTTGTCGCTTGTCATGATAGCTGAGGTTGGTAGAGCACAGAGACGGACAGGACAAGTGCACGGAGGCGCGCGGACACAGACTAGATGGAGTCACTAGACACAAGGTGCATTAGCAGCATGTCAGACCAGGGCGCCATGGGTTCAGCACGACTGAGGCGCAATTGATTACATCGACACAAAAGTCATGGAAGACTGGCACGCTCGCGATGCATGCTGGAGGGCGACGGTGAGAGTGACGACGCGCGCAGGGGCCCCCGCCGATACTGTATGTCCAAGGTGTCTGAATGCAGGCAGGGGCTTGCAGGCTGGCCGATGATCCATGCAGACACTATCGACAAGAGGCCCACGCCCACGCCCACGCCCACGCCCACGTCCACGCCCACGCCCACGACGACGGTCGCAACCATTCAGGGCAGACGCTGCCCTCCGCGCATGCCATCGCGACGCCCTTTGCTCGCCGTAGTCTAGAGAATTGCACGCTACACCGCGACTCCTGCCCCGGACTGCGCTCCTGCTCCGCGCAGCCCCAAGCGTCATCGCCATGCGCCCCCCTCGTTGTTCGACGAGCTAGAGCCGCAACCCCAAGAACATGTCGGCGCCCTCCAGCGACGGCCGCCCGTCTGTGGACTCGGAGCCCTCCTATGCTTCTTCGCAGACCCTGCTGCCGCAGTACTCGGGCGCACCGGCGGAGAATCGCGAGGGCAGCTCTTCGTCGCCGCGCCCGAGTGACGGCGGCTCGCGACCGGGCACAAGTGTGACCTATGGCGCAGGAAGCTCTGAGTCGGGCAGTCCGCTGTCACGCGACTCTATACAAGAGCGAGATTTTGCGCGGCGCAAAGAGCGCGTGAGAGGCTCGGGGGGCTTTTTGCTCGAGTCGAACTTCCCCAGCAATCCAAGGCAGCGACATGAACAAGGACATAGACATGGACATGCGCATAGGACGCAACAGGCGCCGGCGGAGACAGAGAGGAACAAGCGCAGCTCACGGCACCTCCAAGATGGAGACGAGGAGCGCCATGCAAGAGTCAGGCCCTCGTCTAGGAGTTCGCCTCTGTCGCGGCAGATGCACATGGATGGGAAGAGTGCTGCTCGTGGAGGCTTCTCGACTGATCTTCAACCAGGCGAGCACGATAAAAGCAATGACCCACTCCGAATTGATAGGACGAGGAACAGCGCTCAAGCTTTACAGCAGCATACAACGCAGGATAGAGAACCCTCCCCGAACCCCGCAGCGCAACGGCTGTCAATCGATCCGACTCAGCTCGTACACATGGCCCTGAACCTGAGCGAGAGCAGGAGAAGGAACATCAGTGCGGGTCAAATGTTGGCGCCCCAGCCTCGGAATGCTTCTGGGGCGCAACGAGAAGGTAGCTTCTCAGGCTATGGCGCAGGAAGCAGCTTGCGACAGTACCTCAATGAGCAACGGAGAGCGTCTAGAAATATCTCTCCCATGGGAGGTGGCAAGGGATCGCCATCTCGCAACATGTCCATGTCCATGCAAAGAAGCGGCTCAATGGCATTCCCTGCATCACAGACCTTCAACCCCTCCCCGGCGACACTTGCGCGTGTTGAAAAGGCACGCGCATATATCGAGCTCAAGATAGAGTATCTGCGCCTCTTGGACTACCTTCCGCCGCTGAAGCCAGATGCGAACAACCCCGGGAACTTTACGATTACATCCAACAACATGCCCGGCAGTCCTCATGCACAGCTTACCCGAGTGCCATCCTATGCTGGCAAACAGTTTGAACTAGGCCGAGCCTACAACCCTTTGCAATACATCCGCAACCGAAGGAGCAGAGCGCGCGAACGTCGCATTCTGGACCATTCCTCGGCTGAATTTGCTGATATCGACGAGGTCCGCGACTGGGTGGATCGGGTAGCGCAACACTCCAAGCTTTATGGATACCGTGGAGATGATGCGGTACAACTACCAAAACTGCATGCGGACCATGCAGTGGCCCCTGAACCCGTTCAGCCAGCAAGGCCACACAAAGGCTGGGTCTTCACGCCCGAAGAGTTGTTGGCGGATGCGCACTGGCTGGAACAGGGAGACAACAAAATGTTGGCTGAGAACCGACACGGTCGTAGAATCTTCCCGCCGAGGGAGCCGAGACACCAAGACCTCCTGCAACCACGTGCAAGTAAAGAATTCTCTGATAAGCGGAGACGGAGTTGGGTGGACGATGTCCCAGGCGGCCATGGCACAGGAGATGAGAGTGATAGAGGTAGTGAGCGTGGCCGCAAGAGAAAATTGCTTACAGTGCTGCGGGCTGATAGTCCGAGAGGTGGCAAGCATTCACGACGTGGCTCACGGCTACGTAATAAAGATGACTCGGACTCCTCTGGCTCAGAGTCTGAGTCTGGAAGACGAACATCGCGTCTTCCTGGGGACCCTGAGCACAATATCGGCCCGCTCGCGTTACTCTTGGAGCAACAGGCTAAGCAGGCTCAGTTGCAGGCTCCAGTTATCACATCACCGGATACGCCCGATAAATGGGGACGAGATGATGGGGATATGCTCCACAACGATGCTACACGACAATCGCTCGAAGTGCCTCGGGTGGCTAATGGGTCTGCGATTGGGAAAGAACATGGCCACTCAAAGGCTCCTAATCAGATCCGTAAGATCCCCACGCTCTCAATCGACGATACAGAACCGCGATCTTCATTGGAAGATTGGGACAGTACAGCGTCGAACACACCGCTTCACCCAAAACGCTTCCCTCACTTTGGGACGGATATGTCACCACCTCCAAGTCGAGCAGGCTCTGAGCACAAGAAAACCAAGCGCAGCAAGCTGAACATTTTCCACTCACATGAGCACGGGGACGACCAAAAGTATGAGATGCGACCAGAACTGGCCGATGTAGACAAGAATGGACGCTCTCGGCAGACCAGCGAGGAAACCTACGAAGACAAAAATATTGGTAACTCGATACTAGCAGCGCCTGGTGCAGTCCGCAATCTGCTCACTCACCGCAAGAATGACAGCGTTAGCAGCTTGCCTAGTCCAGACAAGCTGCGTCGAAGAGAGACAGCCGAGCCACATTCTGCAGTAACACGTTTTTTCAAGGGTGCTAAGCATGGGGGCTCAAAGGTCGGAGAGTTCATATTTCGACGAGACCGGGCAGATGACTCTGATGCGGAGACTGCGTCTGATCGCGGCTCTCTGGATCTTGATACTGATGCTTCGGTCCATACCAGAAGAAACAAACGGTCACGTGTAAATCGTGTCGTCACAGCGGGGACGATTAACAGTGTCGCTTCAGACAAGAATGATCGCAACCATCTTGATCTTCCATCGTTCTGCCCTGTCAACGAAGGTCGCTTCAAAGATGACGTTGCTTCGGATGACGAGCATCACATTTCGCGCCAGACTCGTGAGCGGAAGAATGGCCGTTCCCCCAGAGTCGACAGACTACAGCCACCACGCATGGACTTGGGTACCATCTCTGGAGACTCCTCTACGACGTCTCTCAGTCGCACTCACAGCCACGGCCAAGATCGAATCAACCAAATGCTTTCCCAACCCGGCAGCAAAATGGTTGCACTTCCTGCTACTGGCCTCAGCAAGTTCCAGGCAACCGACAGTGGCCAACGAAGCAGTTCCCGCCCCAAGCTCGACGGCAAACGCCACTGGAGCATTGCCGATGACGACGAAAACGTCTTGCATCGCAAATCCAGCCCTAACACGATCACCCAAGCCGACATCGCCCGCATTCGCGCCCTGTTCCTCTGCTCTGGCATCAAAGCCAAAGAAATCAACTACCGCGCCCACCAAAAGCGTTCGCCTCCAGAGTTTCTCCGCCGTGCCGCTGGAACCGCAAACATCAAGCTCTTTCCCATCCCTACGAAAGAAGAGCATGTTCTTGCAGCACGTATATTGGTCAAGGAACTCGAAGCATCGACACGCTCACTGCAAAGCTCACTGAAATCTTTCCGCGACACAGCGATCAAGGAGCTTACGTCTAAGATCTCAGAGCTTCATTCAACTGTTGATGCAGATCTCATGACGCGCATCCTGGACTCGGGCGACCAGGCGTTGCGCATCACGAGTGAGATTTCGGGACAAGGGCCGTTGCAAGTCAAACAGATTACGGATGAGATTGATCGTATGCTGAGAGCGAGACGGCGACAGATGAGCTGGGTACGGGGGCTCGGATGGATGATGGTGGAGTGGGGGCTCGTGGGGATCATGTGGTGTTTGTGGCTTGTTGTTGTGCTTGTGGGGAGCGTGAAGAGAATTGTTGGAATGGGGATTGGGGTCGTCCGGTGGTTGCTTTGGTTATAGGAGAGTCGACGCGATTGTTTCCTTTTGTAAGTTTTTCCGTATGGTTTTGGCGTTGGAAAATTGGCTATATGCGTTCTTAGACGTTGCATACAGTGGGTAAGGTCGGGAGTTTTGAGCACTAGGGTTGATACCAGTCGTGAATTAGAGAAGGGTGTTTGAGTATAACTTCGGGCGCAGCATATGTGATTAACTTTATAAACTAGTAATAAATGCGCATATTCTCTAAAATTCTCGATTGACTTGCTTTTCATAAGGCTTTGACAGGTGTCTGACGCGTCTCATCGTGAGACCCGCGGACGCATGCGCCAAGCATCGACGTCATCTTAACAGCGTCTAAGGCAACCTGCACCCTCAACCACTGCACAACACTTGTGCCACGCAAATCTTGCAACCTGCTCGAAATGAACTGCCCTTGACCTCCAAATCTACAAACACGAAGCTCACGCTTCAAAATGGACTATCAAGAGATCTTCACCACGAAAGTGGACGAGATGATCCACAAGCAATCAGTACGTCAACACCCATCCCTGAATCCAGGCTTCAAACATCCACCAAACCAAGCTTACTAACATAACCACCCGCCCAAAAGTCAAGCGGTCCCTCATCATTCGCAGCGCTAGCTGCAGCCTTTATTCCCACAGCTGCAATCGCCGCTCTCAATATCATAGCTTTTGTCATTGTCCGGCACCGTTTTCCTAAAATCTACTTTCCTAGGACGTACATTGGTACCATTCCCGAGAAAGACAGGACGCCATGTCGCAAGCGCTCATCCGGGTACTGGGACTGGCTGCACACGATGCGCACTGTTCCTGATAAGTTCGTCCTGTACCATGTTTCGCTGGACTCGTATCTGTTTTTGCGTTTCATGCGCACCTTGATTTTCATCTGCGTGGCTGGTGTGGCTGTTACATGGCCTATTCTCGGACCGGTGAATTGGTTCGGGGGAGGGAGGTCCAAGGAGTTGAATCGCGTTTCAATTGGGAATGTGAAGAAACCGGAACTCCTGTATGCGCATGCTATTGTGGCGTGGGTGTTTTTTGGATTCGTCATGTTTACTGTTGCGAGGGAGAGGCTGTGGCTTATTGGCCTGAGGCAGGCGTGGAACCTGTCGAAGACGAATGCGAAGAGGTTGTCCTCGCGGACGGTGCTCTATCTTGCTGCGCCTACGGCTGCGCTGGACGAGAGCAATAAGCAATGCTTCTTTGGCGTTGACGCTGTGAGAATTTGGCCAGCGACGAAGGCGGACAAGTTACAGTCGCTTGTCGATGCGAGGAACTCGTTGGTCGAAGACTTGGAATCGGCCGAGATGACACTAATCCAGAACATCAGCAAGGAGGTTAAGAAGAACCAAAACCGCAACATCAAATATGATAATCTGCCCAAGCAGATGAAGAAGTCATTGCGGCCCACACACAAGGAAGACAAACCAGTCATCGGCAAGGACGTCGACAGCATCGATTACTACCGCAATCAAATTAAAGAGAAGGAGAACGAAATCAATGCAGCCCGCGAGTCCAACGAAAGCGTTGATGGCCACAACGGCGCAGCAGCAGTCTTTGTCGAGTTCCGCTCGCAAGTCGCTGCCCAGCGTGCGTGTCAGCAAGTCGCCTCCTCGGACATCCTCTCCCTCACCCCGCGATACACGGGCGTCAAGCCTAACGAAGTCATCTGGAAGAACCTCAACTTGCACCCTACACGGAGGATCTCGCAGGACGGTGTAGCGATCGCGCTTGTTATTGCTACGATTCTGTTCTGGTCTATCCCCGTTTCGCTGGTGGGCGCGCTTTCGAACATTGAGTATTTGGCGGAGAATGTGAAATTCTTGGGCTTCTTGAACAAGTTGCCGCCGTCGATAATGAGTCTGTTGAGTGGATTGATACCACCAATTCTGCTGAGTGCGTTGGCGAGGTGGGTGCCGAAGATCTTTAGGAGTAAGTATTTCCTGTTCCGTGGTATAGGAGAGCAGTGCTGATTAGCATAGATATCTTCACGACCTTCGGAGACGCGACGAAGACTGCGATTGAACTAAGAGTCTTGAAATGGTTCTTCGTCTTCCAGGTCTTGCAGGTTTTTCTGGTCACAACGCTGTCCTCCGGAGCAGCAGCTGTGGCTTCACAGATCTTAACGAACCCTGGATCGGTGCCGCAGTTACTTGCTGAGCGTCTTCCTTCAGCTTCAAACACGTATCTCACGTACTTTGTGGTTCAAGCGTTAAGCAATGCCCCGAGCAACATTTTGAACTACTCTGATGTACTCTTCTACATCTTCTACGACCGAGTCTTCGACAACACACCTCGTAAAAAGTACAACAGCTATATTGATCTGAAAGGCATGGCATGGGGCAAACTGTTTCCAAAGTACGGGAACTTCGTTATCATTGGTATGTCGTGATACTCGTCTTCTTCTCAATTTGCTGACTTTTATAGCAATCGCATACTCCTGCATTGCACCCCTCGTCCTCGGTTTCGCCGCAATAGGTCTCGTGATTTTCTACTGGTCATACCGCTACCAATTCCTCTTCACAAACAACCCCAAAATCGACTCAAAAGGGCATGCATACACACTCGCACTTCAACAACTCCTCATTGGGATCTATATTGCCGAATTATGCCTCTTTGGCTTGTTCAGTCTACGCGGCGCCACAGGTCCAGGTATCATGATGATACTGCTGCTCTTCGCAACGGCAATCTTCAACTACACGACGAACCGCTACTTCGCACCACTCGAAAAGTTTCTGCCTACAGATCTAGCGCTGGACTCGGAAGACGACGACGCAGATGAGCAAGCGCCTTTGCTGTCTGCAGCGGAGGAAGGTGAATCGAACGCTCTCGACCACGCAAATTCTCGCATCCAAACCATCTCCTCACGTACAGGTCTTAACCCTTCGACGATCACCCCTGTCGCGCGCTTCGCGCAACCTCATGTGTACGCCAGCTATACCGCTATGAAAGAATGGTTACGTGACGGCGATTTCGACGAGGATGACGAGCCAGAATACAAAGAGGAGGATGTGAACAAGGCGTATGTGAATCCGGCTTATACGAGTGGCACGCCTATCGTGTGGCTTGCGAGGGATGAGGTGGGCGTTAGTGCGAATGAAGTCAAAGAGAATGAGGGCAAGGGGATTAAGAGTACGGATCGCGGGGCGTGGGTGGATGGGGACGGCAGGGTGAGGTGGAGTGTGGATGATTTTGAGGAGGTTCCCATTTTCAAGAGGGGAACTAAGTGGTAGACTTGATATTGAGGTGGTCGGAGTGTGTACTGAGTACGGGTATGTTTACCGGGTGTGTTTACAATATATAGCGATCCTACGATCATGCGTTGATACTACCTCACAGCAGAAACCCGGCCATGCAGATTTAAGACATGCCTACCACCCTATCCAGTAATGACGGACACACCCAACCCTCCTCATGTGTCCCCTTGCACGGAGAAGATCCAGGCTTCTTTCCTTTGAACAAGGCAAATCCAATCCGGCATGTGAAACCTGCTTTGTATTTGACGCAGCTAGCGAGACAAATGTTAATTCCTCGTTGCTAAAAACCAAGGCCAACAACTTCTTGTGCTGCCATTACACTCACTCTCCACTCCCAACTTTACACCGTCCACACCAAATCTAGTGACTTCTTAGAATCGAAAAACAGTCAAAAGATATGCAACCGGCAAATCCAGTCGCGTCAAAGCACTCGTGGGTCATGCTTCTGAGATTTCGGACTCGGATGGCGGTGCGAAGACGGCAAGGAAGGGCTGGAGAAGTGAGAAGAATGTAGTTCCTGAACTGAAGGAAAGAACAGCAACGAAGAAACGACCAGCTCCCACCAACGACGAAGAGCCATTTTCCCAGCCCACCGCCTTCATCCCAACTCCAGCATCGTCGACATCAACATCCCCACCACCCAACAAACGACACAAGAAAACCCATCCACCCGCATCCTCCAAAGGAGCTAGCAAGGATGGTGGTGATGAGGCGATGGTGGTGGAGGGGGAAAAATTATGGTAGTGCTGTGGAGAAGGGTTCTGAGCACAAGGATAATGGCAAAGACAAGGAGAAGGAAAAAGAAACAAGACAAGAATCAAGCAACTCTAGTGAAACAACTCTGGCTCTTATCTCCTCAAATACATACCCGCCTTCCCCACCTTACTAACCCAGGAACCAAACAAGGATGTTGAGGCAGAAATCACCCAGACAGCTAGTAAATAGAGATACGGACTCGAGCCGCGCGATCTAACAATTTTACAAAGGTGTTTAGGGAGGAGTTAGGAGGTGGGGTAGGAGGAAAAGGGGACTTATGGTGGAGTGTGAGGGAGGGGAGTGATGAGTCGATAGATGGAGACTGTTTTGGGGCGAGAAATAGATGTTGATTTGGGAGGATTGTGTTTGGAGATGAGTTGGTGGTGTTGTGAGAAGAAGTAGTGGACTTTCCAGATGCATATCTCGGTAGGGTAAGTACTCGCTATTCTCACTGAAGTGGTATTTCAAGAATAATTTGATAGTCCAATGGAGTGCTTATATACAGCATACACTCATAATGTGCCTAGCCATCGTTCTATTAGAGCGTTGTGCAAACACGAACGAAGTTGAGAATCGTCGGAGTTGCTGGTGTCCGATTGGAGCTGCGATGATCTCACCGAGGCAACGCACGGACAGCAGCGAACTGCTCCACCTGAACTTTTTTCGAAGAACATCTAACAAGCTCGTGAACAACTAAACGTCAACAACTTCACAGCGGCCATGCTCACCGAACAATTTGTGGCCGCGATCTCCGCGTCGACAAAGCCAAATACTGGCGTCACAAAAGATGCTGGCATCTTCATACACGAATATCAACCACTGGCGGCGCAGAGACATGTGTACAAGAAGAGCGCAGCTGCGCCAAACGGAATTGCCGTGAGCAGCTCGCATATATTTGCTGCACAATCGGACAAGGCAATCGTTCATGTGTATAGCAGGGAGAAGGGGAACCAGGAGGCTCTTGTGCCATTTCCAGAGAGGATCCACAGCATAGCTCTGGCTGCGCAGGAAACAGTGCTGCTGCTGGGCACTGAGAGCGGGCGAGTGCTGGCGTGGGAGGTCAGTCATGGCTTGCAGTCGTTTGTGTATATCTTGTCCGCTGTTCTAATGCGAATCAGATTTGCTCTGGACGCCTGGTGTCGACGTCCACTTCACATCTACAGCCCGTGACATGTCTGGTGGTCGACCCCTCGTCCAACTTCTTCCTGTCTGGCTCCTCGGACGCCATGATCCACGTATGGGCGCTCCCTTCGATACTCTCCTTCTCTTCAGATACCTCGCGGTCGCCCATCCACACCCTCTCGACCCACCGCGGACCCATTTCAGCTATTGCATGCGGCCACAGCTCGAGCAACGCCAACATTGCTGTATCGATATCTGGAGACAAGTCCGCTATCGTCTGGGACTATCACAATGGGCAAGCGTTGAGAACGTACCTGCTTCCTGAAGCACCCACGGCAGTCGCGCTCGACCCTGCAGACCGTGCCTTTTACGTTGCTTATAGCGATGGCAGCCTGCAGACCATAGACTTCTATGACGAGGTCCAAAAGTCTACCGCAGTTGATGTGCTCCGTGACAGCGCCTCATCCCACCGCCCCATACAACCCTCGCCCAAGACGCGTTTCAATGCTGAGTCGCAGAAGCTGGGTGGAGCCTCAAGCTTGAGCCTGAGTTGGGACGGAACAACCCTTGTCTCTGGCCACACAAGTGGCAAGATCGCGACATGGGATATCGCAAAGGCAAACTACCTCTCTACGCTAGTAAATCTGCCTGGCCCTGTCTCAACCATCCAATTCCTCCCACCAATTGGTTTTCCAAATACGCAAGAGTCAACCTTCAAGATTCACGCTATAGTGAAGCCGAAACAGGATGCAGCACTCGCCAGCGGAAACGCCCTTGTCCCGCCAAATTATACCCTGAGCATGCAGTTCACGGGTCGGCTATGCAGCCCCCACGTGTCAGCCACAGAAAAGGGATCGACGAACAAAAGCAGTTTTGAGGAGGCTCTTTTGCATCCCAGTTTTCCCACGAGTATGCTAAAAGAAAGCTTGGCCGAATTAGAATCGTGGAGTGCGTCATCCAAAGGTGGCGCTGCAGCTGCAGCAGACTTCATGGCGCTGGACCAAGACATTGCCGCGGGAGCTTCTGGGGCTTCTTCAGAAGCACAACAGACCGAACTCAGGGAAGTCAAGAAGCAGCTTGCCAATCTCCAACGCATCCAAAAAGTCACATTCTCCCAGCTCTCCGAGCTACGCGAGGAGAAAGAGTACTTCATGTCGCAAGAAAAGAAACGTGCTGCACGTGCAAAGGCACGCGCACAAAAGAAACTCGGTCTCGCCAACGGCGCCTCAAAGTCCTCCAACGGAGCAGACGTGGAGATGAACGATGCCTCTTCCTCCGAGTCAGAGTCAGACGACACTGACGCTGCTGACGAGTCCTGAGGGCAGAAACTTCGGCACATAATCTTGTGTGCATCTGCAAAGGCGATTGACGACGTAAGGTCTATGCATGGAGTCTTACCGCCAACCGGGTCAGCAGCAACGGCAGCGACACGGAAGAAAACCGCAACGGCGAGTAATTAGACTCGGCATTGTTTCTCCGCGTGTACATTGCGGTGTTTGTCGACATGCCGTGGATCATGCCGCATGCAGGCCGAACTCGTGTAGCACGTTCACACGCGAGGCCCATCTCTCGTTCGTCAGGTTCTACCACGTCGCACACACGAGAATCACAAGGCTCTGAAACCGAATGCAATATTGCGTACGGGACTTGACTGTTGCACTCACCTGTCTCCACACACCCACACCCGTCGGCGAGTTCCGAACGTGGACCTTCCCGTGATTACCGTTGGCGATGGTTGCGCCCAGTGCCTGCACCCTCCCCGACCCCTCCGTCGTTGTGTTGAGAGTGGGTTGCAAGAGAGACAAACGCCTACGAAAATACGAGAGTGACATTGCACGAGGATTACACATGTTGGAGCGGGGTTTGCCGCTTCACTCTCTCCACCTACCGCTACACGACTCCTGACGCAAAGGACTCCATGTCAGCACTGTCGAGCGCCGTGTACCTCGATGTTGCGTCTGGATCGCCGTCAGCTGTTACAAGGAACAACAGAGGTTGTAGTTGTGGTTGTGGTTTGCCATGTCTCGATCACGCAGCCCGTTCACCGTGTACGTGTGTCGTGGTGTCGTGACACTGCCTGCTGTTGCGGCTTGAGACGGCTTTATGTGGTGGACGGTGAGGAAACTGAAACAAATGGGCAGATTGACTGGCTGGCTGGCTGCATGGACGTTGTGGAACGCACTTTTGTGCGGATGACAACACTGTTTTGCGACTTGCAGACGGGAAGGGCTCGTTTGATGTCAATGCGTTTGAAGAGAAACGGGGCAACCTCGTCACGAATGTGCGTGGTGTGTATGAATGCTGAGTTGGCACACGTAGTCGGAGTTAAACTTATATCGCATACTACATACTACGTTATGATTCAAATGGGCAATCACTCAGGTACACTGCCAACGTATGACCACCGACCCCCCTCCACCACCCTCCTTAGCGCAGTCTACACACGCAGGCATTCCAAACCACACTATCGAAATCTGCGGACAGCCGTTCAAATCACATCGTACAAAGCCTATTGAACCCCAGTCCAACAAAATGCACTTCTTCCACCATGGGCGTACAGAAAAGACGGTGAACGTGCTGGAAAGCTTGGAACCTATTTGCTTGCTTGCTTCTCCGCCTGCACGTCTCTGAAATACCCCATGCCTCTGTTAGGGGTTTATGCGTATCCGTATTTTGCTCACACATCCTTGTGTCTTGTGGGGGGGGGAGGTTTAAAAAAAAACCTCATATTTCAATTCAAAAAAATTGAATTAATCTGGAATCACAGGTTACTGTTTGATTGTTTTTGCCATGATTGTGCAGGCCAAAAAAATTAAAAAAAATTAAAAAGCCTTGACCAAAGCAGGAGAAGAAAGAAGTCCCAGTCTCAACATCCCCCCAGTCCTCCCAGCCCCCACACTCTGCACTCACTCACCTCCTCAGCCTCACAAGACCCCCCACCCCCCCCCCCACCACCCGGTGCCTGCATCGGTTTTCGATTACCCAGAGTGCGTAATGCTTGCTGAGGCCCATGGACATTGCATTGCGGAACCGCGCACATGTTTGAACGAATATGTTGTACCTACATATCAACTCATACCGCAACACCCCTAAACAAACCGTTTGATTACTAAAAATACAGAACCCTGTAGCTGATCCATGTCTAATGGCGTGGAAGTCGCCCGTTAGGAAAGAGCCATTACAAAGTAATTAACCATGTTCAAACACTGTAAGCGCCGATCTGGGCTATGTTTTGACGATTCAGACATGTGTGTATGTGTGTATGTGTGAGTTTGGGGGGTTGGAGGGTGGGGGGTGTCATATACATACATGTACATGTACATAAATGAAAAAAAATCATGCAATGTGAAATCAATCCTTGTACATACATACATGTACATACGGTTGAACCCAGGGTGGAGGGGACCAGAATTAAACCTCACACACAAAAGATGTACATGCATGACAACCTGGGAACTAAAGTTCAATTTTGATTCCAGGCCTGGGATCGACAAAGTACGGAGATATATACCGCTTCATCGTGAGTGGACGGGAAGACGTGCCGGCGCCTCACAAGTGGACGGGATATGCTGACCCACGACATACTTCAATCCCAGTACAAGGTTTGCGAGAGGTTCAACGTGTTGCTTGAGAGTTCTTTTATCAGGCTCGTTTTTTTGGTGTTATTTGCTGTGTTTTGTGGGTCTATTCTAATCCAGCCTTATCTACTGTTTGCTTTGCCGCTTCCAAGGTTCCCGCTCCAGGCTAGCTTGGATGTTTGTGTGTGGTGCAGCCCGTCTTCGGATGTAGCTACTCCGTGCGAAGGATTGGGCCTTGACGCATTCCCGTTGATTGTCCCAGCTAGTGTCGACTTGCTAAACCTCTGTGACCGGGTTGGCACCTTGCGACACCGCTGTACAGATTAGCCGATTGCGCATGCCCAGACGCTACATCGACAGATCGCATGCATGACGAGCTGATCTGGATGGTTTCAGGCCAATGTGAGGGAGGAACCAGTCATGTAGGCGTGACGCAAGGGAAATTCCTAAACCGGCTGATGGGAATGTCCAGTAGACGTGGAGGATGAATGACCGCGCGTTACCGAATATTGTTCGCGTTAATTGGAGAGAAAAAGTAGTTGGTACGATTAAAGGTGTGGCGAGTGATTATCGATGATAGGTTGGGGATCGGGTGTGTAGTGCGAGGAGCCAAAAAAAAATAACAAAAGCCACTATAAGAGATGTTCAACACTAAGGTCGGTGCACCCTTGACGGTTGATAGTCTTTGATATTTCGTCACAGTCGTAAGCATCCTTGCGGAGATTTGGCTTCTTTTGCAGTTTGTGGGAAATGTGTGTTTGTATGGAAAATGGGTAACAGTACTCCGCCCTCGCAGTGATAACAGGGATTTGGTAGTCGATGAAGATATTGGGGATGAGAAAGCGCCGCCAAATGACCGAAGAGTGCAGGTGCCGAGATGCACTGCCGCTTTTGCATATGTAAGAGTAACAGAGTGATGTTCCGAAAGAGATTAACAATGGTATCGGTTCGTCATTGGTCGTCGTAAAGGTGGTAAGGCCGTAGGAAGATGATGCAGGTACTAGCAGGCAAAGCAACGCAAGCACGATGAACGCCACGCTAATAGCCGCTAAGATGTCGGAAGAAAGCCACCAGGAAGCGCAGAGGAGCCAAAAGCATGCAAGGAAAGACGCCTATGATGAGTGCGACTTGTGCCGGCCTTTATTGCCAGCATACTCTCCGTCCGGACACCACTCCTCAGGCTGAAACTCTGGATTTAAGAAATGTGCCGTGTTATAGTGAGAGCTGTCCGAGATTAGAGATGAACAATGAAATGCAGGTAGTTGCGAAACTTACTTGCGAAAGATGGACGTTTGAAACGGCTGCACCTGCATAGAAGAGCCAAACCCAGGTTCTAACTCGTACATGGAAGGTCGGAAGGGACCTCCTCTCTCGACCGCCAAGGGAGCTGCTCGTTCGATGCTCACAGGTGGCGGAGGCGGGTGCATTGGTAGAGACATCGAAGGCTGGTCAAGGTGAATGCTGTGCACGCTTGGTGTGTCGTACTGGCTCACTGAAGTGGGGTGGATCGATGTAACAAAATCCAAGTGGGAGGAGCTCACAGGCGTGGCAGGCGTCGCAACAGGAGCGTATGACTGGACGGGCGCAACCTGCGGTGGGGGTGCGGGGCTGGAGTTGAAGTCGTACGAAAGCGAGGGCCATCTTGAACCAAGGCCAGCAGAGTACATGCCCGGAATCATCGTCATAACGTCGGCCACGTTTGATGCTGTCGGCACAAAGTCGTCTGTGTAGTTGGCCATGGCAACGTGCAGTGGCTGCTGTGGCAGCGCTGGCTGATGCTGGATTGGCTGGGGTACATCTCCTGCTTTGTAGAGGATGTCGTAGTGCCCACTGGGGTCCTGGGTCAGCAGAGCCTATGCGAAGGAGGGGAGAATGAGCTTACGGTCGGTAGAGCAGCCTCAGCATATGAGCATTGGGATTTGACATGTTGTTGTGATCGAGGGGCTCTGCATAGAAGCTGCGGTTGATTTCTTCACCGGGAGAACGGTCAAGGTACCAGACCTCAAGACCAAAGCCAGCGGGCTTGACAAGGGCGTCTGCAAGGGCAGCAATGCCGATGTTGTCGATTTCGCTCTGATGCGGCTCGATGTTGTTGCTGCAGTAAGTCTTGACGTCGCCCATGGGCACAAAGTGTCGGAACTCGTCTGCATGTGTCTGCACCCATGCACTGGCAAGGAGCTGGGCAAGTCAGCCGAGGTGTCGAACAGACCAGGTAGGGGGGATTTGCTTGCCTTGAAGTAGGTGATGATGCCAATGGATTCAATGCCAGCATGGCCTTGCTGGTCGTTGAAGGCCTGGAGCAGGATCTCGGATGCAGCGCCGTCCATGTTGCGCAGCGAGCTGGCCAGGGTGCGCAGGAGCTCAAAGGCCGAGTCAGCAAAGTCGATCCAGATGTCGCGCACATAGCCAATCTGCTCGAGGAGGTTGCCCAGCGAATTGAGGCGGGCTTCTTCATCCTGGAACTTGTCGGCGTCGGCGGTGCGGATCAGGGCTTCAAAGTAGGTGAAGGCGATGGCTGGTCAGATGATAAGCAGGCGCACACAGAGGGAGGGGCAATGCATCTCACCTCGCCAGCCGCAGTGGCCGTCGCCGCGACAGGTGCGAAAGTAGGCATACTTGGAGGGCAGGGCGGCCGTCTTGACTCTGAAGACGGGGTCGGCCGTGGCGTACTGCGTGGTGATGGCTGCGCTGCTCTGGCGCTCGCCGACAAGCGGGCCCTGGGGGAGCGGTGCGGTCAGCGGGCCATTGTGCACATGACTTGTCGTGGCAGGCAAGGAGGAAGGAACATCAAGCGGCTGCAGCAACAGGACAGGACGGCGACTCACCTCGGTCTCGGGCTGGTACTCGCTCGACAGCTTCTGCAGGTGGGCAAGCTCTTCCTCAGAGGCCATGTAGGCGGCGGGGTCGGCCATGGTGAAGGCGGGCGTGCGGTGGCCGTGCTGGTGCTGGTGCGGGTGCTGGTGCGGGTGCGTGTGGTGTTGGCCAGTGTGTTGGTTAAAGGCCGCGGGAGGGAGGACCGGGGCGCGCATGGGTAGCGGCCGCGCAAACGCCAGGCCTGAGTGGTGGACCACGCCGCCGTCGTAGTGGCTCGCCGCCGGGATGCGGTAGTGGTGTCGGTGAGGGTGGTAGCCCGTCATGACCGGCTGTCTGCTCATCGCGCGCGCAGTCGAGTCGCGGGTTGGGCGGGCGGAGCTGGGCCTGGCCTGGCGTAAGGGGAGGGGAGGGTAGGGGAGGGTAGGGGCGGAGAGGAGAACAGAGGAGAGCAGAAGAGAGCAGAAGAGAGCAGGAGGCAGAGAGCAGAGGTGACGAGTCGTCCAGGCGCTGCTTGGTCGTTCCCCCGCGACGTGTGCGCTCAACGTGCGCCCTGGCCAACCTTCGGGGTAGGGACTGGACAGACCGTGTGGCGGCGTGACTGGCCTCGAGGGCAAGCAATTGGACGGCGGGATTGCACAGCAGCGTCGGCACAGCGCAATCGATGGCAGCAGCACTTCGTCCACGAGCTGCTGGCGAGGGCAGCAGCGGTATTAGTAGGTGCAGCGCCGCGGCTCTGGGCTGGAAGCTGTGTCGTTGCTGTGATACCCACCGGCGTCCAGGGGCGCGCCAATATATGGCAGAGACAAGGAGCGATCTTCGCGGCGTGCCAGTCGAATTCCAGTTGCTGCCAGGCACGAAAGCACTCTGCTACACATTGGGATGGCGCTATGAAACGGCCAGTCTGTGTTGCACCGAGGACCTGGGCGACGGGGAGGAGCACAGAATCGATCTCCTGCTGCTAAGTGCGCCTCCTGCACGCAGAGCAATGGGGCTACTTCAAGTGAAACCGGAGGGAGCAGCAGGCGAGCGCACGGCGTACACAAAGGGAGGGCATTCCTGCTCCCCAGGGCGGAGACACAATCAGCGCCTGGCACCCTCGAAGCAAAAGAAAAGCTGCCATGGCTGCGATGGACGCGGCAATGGCAACACCACGCAAGGCCTGCCGACATGGATGATGGGACGCGCGCCTGCACCGGGGGGGGACGGGGTCGTTGCCATGGCTTCTTCCTTCAGCTTCAACTAGGCCAACTAGGCTTCACGGGCTCAAGAGTCAAGAGTCAAGAGTCAAGAGTCGAGAGATGGGTGGGAAACGTGGGTTCCCAGCTCTCCTATTCCATCACATCAAGTCACGGCCATGGACCATGGCAAGGAACATCAATGGCTGATCCGCGGACGTGTGGGTGGACACCATCTGGAACCCTCGCCGAGCGTGAGGCTGGTGTTGCATGCGGGCAGCGGTCGAGCCTCTTCCTCAGTGTGTCGTCACTGGTGCTGTGTCACGCAGTGGGAATGCAGTCAAGACGGCAGCATCATCGACGTCTGACCCTCGGCCTCTCGTGCGTTTGAACGCTGCTGTCACAGTGGCCGCCTGCAGTGCATGATTCGCTCGCACTCCCGTGGCGCTCTGGCGACAGAAAAAGAAGTCTTTGCACGCCCCGGCAAACACCCGTCGACGGTGGACCTGCGCGAACAGTTACCGTCCCCACGCCGCAAGCGAACCAGGGCCCGTCACCCGAAATGGGCGGCGTGGGACTTCTGCCACTGCCATTAGCTGGGCGTCTCGCTTGATCCCCTACCCTCGCCCACACCCTCGCCCGCACCCTCGCCCGCACCCTCGTCCATGTCCGCTTCCCCGACGGTAGCTCCAGATCGGGGCACGTACCCTGATTCGCACAGTCTCGCCCGCCCCTCGAGTGAAGCTTCAGAGTCATTGCGTCACGTTGATTGAATCCACCACTTCGGCCGGTATCAGCAATGGGGCGTACAGTGGCTGCAGGCCTCCGCGATGACCGCGCCATTGGTATTCTTGGCAGGTTGCAGTGAGAAAACGAGGCCATGTTACATACAGAGAACCGCTGATGACTGCCTGTGGACACAACCCCCCCCCCGTGGCAGATGCGCCGAGCTGCCTATCCGAACAAGTCCGCCCAACCGCCGTGTTGAGACGCCCGCTGCTCATGTGGGAGCGAACTCTGGCCTTGTGCTACCCCATGGCACCGACCCTGCCACTAACTCTGAGGAACCTGACCGCATGTCTTAAGCATTCAGATGAGAAAAGCCTCGGTGACGGTAATGTGTAACCACCAAAGTCCCGTGGTCGCCCGAGTACCCAGTCAGAGGTCTTGTGAACCACTCGCGACCGACGTTGCAAGTCATCCTTTGCCTGCGATTCCGATCATTCGACCCGAGAGGCCCTTGCCCTTTGGTCTCGCAGACTTGTTCCCAGGACCGCTCTGGCTCCAACCCATGCCGCCGGACCCACTAGGCGTGAACTGAGAACCGCTCTCGTCCGACCTGAAGCCATCGCCTTCGTTCAGGATCGTACTCCACAGAGATCCAATCGCCGCCGTCCACTCCTTCATCGCAAGCACCCGATCCATGTCTGTACTACTCTCGATCTCCACCGTTCCGTTCTGCTGGTTTATTTTGCCGCGTAACCGCTTGTCGACGATCAGGAACCCTACAATTTCCTGGACTTCGGGAAGGGAGATCTTGAGTTGTTTCGAGATGAACGCCAGCGTGAACCGGGTGTAGGGCGCAACTAGCTTGACGACTGCCTTGGTGCGCACGTTCCGCGTAACTTCGTCGATATTCTCGGCGATGAACGGATCTTGAAGCAGATCCTTGTTGTTCTGCAGGATCTTCTCATATTCATGGATGTCTTCCCGCTGATAGGCGTTGACCAAATCAGTCATGGTCGAGATGCGGGGGTCGTTTTGGTAGGGCTTCGTCTCCTGCGAGTCAAAGGGATTGATGTCTGAACCTGACAGCATAGTCGCAAGCACTAGATATTTCAAGACTTGAATGCGCTGAAGTGAGCCCGCCTCGTCGTAATTCTTGAAGCTCTCGAAGAAGTCGCTCTGCGCCCCCTTCCAGTTCTCTGCATCGGATTAGCACCAATCGGTGGTCTCGGCAAAGGGAGCTACTTGCCTTCACTCATGTGCATCTTGCCTCCACATTCTCGGATGATACCCATGATCTTGGGATGTGGTACCGCCGATTTGACCTTGAGAGCGCGCTGGTACAATGCCTGTCATAGCGTCAGATGCATGCACATGTGGTCAGATCGGGACGAGCCTCACCTTTAGACGCTTGTTGTTCCGCGTCTCGGCGTACATGAGAATCTCGAGCGAGTAGACCTCCAATGAGTATGTGCCTTTGCTCGGATCATCTGTTCCATCTTCCTTCTGGCAAGCTTTGTGTAACTCGCGCAGTTTCTCCGTCAGTTGGCGGTAGTCCTTCCTTTCCAGCCACAGCCTTGCAAGTTTGATGTTCGTCTTCAGCCATAGCCGCTCGTTGTTGGTGCTCTGGAAGATGTCGAGGGTCAGCGCATAGAACTTCTCCATGCAGCGATACGCGTCTGTGTCTTCTGCAGCCTTCTCTATAAAGTCGAGCATGTTGTTGATGGACTTTTCAGAGTAGTTGCGCGTTACGGCAGACTTGACATAGGTAAGCAGCTCTTTGTAGTGTTCTACAGCCTACAGCAATGTTAGATGTAACTACAGGCATTGGCTGGGGCGGTAGGGACCTGATCGTAGCGCGCAAGCTTGAACTCGAGTTTGATCGCCTGCTTCAATCCCTTGAACCCCCTACAGACACGTCAGCGCGTGATGCATCCGCAAAACAGCTCCATATCATACCAATCCGACTTTTCCTCTTCTAGTGCGGGCACACCAAGGAATTCGTCAATTGCCGCCTCGGGATCGTCGGCCTTTAGTTGCTTCGCATTGTAGTATTTATTTTCGATATCAACATCGCCGCTCTGCTCGTCGTCGTCGTCTTCGTACTCAAAATCGTACCTTGGCCTGTTAGCTAAGCGATCTCTTTGCGGGCAGGTGCTACTTACTCCTCGTCACCGGAGTCTTGCATGAAATCATCGTCGTCGGACATGATGACGGTGTGAGGGATGAGCCGGTGCTTTGTAGCGATGGCACAGCGGCACTATGGGGTGGTGGGGATGGGGTCGCAGCAAGATCAGAAGTGGTGTTGAGCCCAAGAGGCAGGTTGACGCTCTGATGGAGGTGTTGTGTGCCTGCATGGGTCGGCGCGGTGGTGCCTGCGGCGAAGCCCCGCGCTGGCGGGGACAGACGGGGCTAGTCCGCTTTGATCCGCCGTGCACTGCACCTCGAGCGAGCAGCACCGGCGGGGGTTGGGCAGGCGCCCTCTCAATGCCCTGTGCAAACACCTTGTCATGTCAATTCATGTCGAAGCTTCCTACACGAAGGACCGTATGTACTGTACTCTCACAGGCCATCAACTAGGGGATGGAGCCGTGAGAACCATGTACTTCTTCAACGGCGACAGCAGGATGGGATTGGACCCCCACCCCCACCCACAGGAGACTGTCCATCGCCCAGTGCGATGCCCACGTAGACCAACAATACGGCGCCTTGGACGCAATCTATACTCATGCCTCGAGTGAAGGAAGGTGCATTCATGTCAGACATCGTATCTGTGTGTATGCTGAGTGCAATTGTCCGTGTCTCCGTTGGTCAGTCGACCTTCTTCATTGGGCCACGTCCACGTACACTGGCACGCCTTCCCCAGATCTCGAACAGCTGGTCCATACGCCGTTTCCTGCCACCGGGAACAATCTCGCTCATCGCCGCGCCGCCGCCATGAGGCTTGTCTCTTCTTCCTCCGCACCCTTTTCATCTGCCCCGACTGGCTGCGCCCACTACTGCCATTATTGCTGACGCGTTCATTCCTACAGTTCGCATTGTTCTCGTAGAGTGCAAGTGTGTCGGTGAGTATACTCCGCCAACTGCACACACCAATGGCGTGCCCCCGTCGGCATCTGCACTGCGCCACGCTCCAGATTCCGGGTCGTGGTGGAGCTTGTTGAGGGCGAGCGGCTCTAATGCTCGAATAGGCCTAACGCAGAGCGCTGCGTCTTGGATCTCCATCACCATTGCTGCATCTCCAGCCAGCCCAATCTCTGGACCGCCTTCGGCTCGACGACGCTTCCTAACGCATCATCTGGCCCCGAGTCTGCCGTGCGACTTGCAAATTCCTTGCACCCTCCCCGCACGCCAGCTGCCCACGACGATTCGCACCCCCTCGTTACACCGACGCGCGCGCGCTCACATCGCTTGAGCCGACGACACAACTGCTCCGCCGGCCCTCCCCTTACCAGTCCTCACGATGCCAATGTGCGGCGGATCCAAGTCCGTGCAGCGCAAGCTAGTGCTTCTGTACGTCTGCGACCAAACGGCGCGCTTCTTGCGTCTCGTCGACGATGCGACGATGCGACATGACTGGGCTAACCGACTTCCTCCAGCGGCGACGGCGCATGCGGCAAGACTTCATTACTTAATGTGTTTACAAGAGGGTATGCATATCTCATTTCGAACTGAACAGAAGAGTCTTGGTGCAAGGGCTTTCGCAGGTCTGACTAACGCTGCCGCAGTTACTTCCCAACTGTATAGTAAGTCATTTGCGCGATTGTGGTTGCGCTCCGTGGCTGATGTAGGTCCGTTAAAGCGAGCCAACAGTCTTTGGTAAGTCCCCCATCTACCCTTGGAAGAGCTCCTGCTAATAGCGATACCAAGAAAACTACGTACACGGTTAGTTGCGCCCGCCCACACCGCGGAGAAACCACCCTGTTCACATCATCTATAGACATTTACATCGACAACACGCATGTAGAGCTCAGCTTGTGGGATACAGCCGGACAGGAAGAATTCGACCGACTGCGATCGCTCAGCTACGATGATACCCACGCAATCATGCTCTGCTTTTCGGTACAATCATTGGCCCCCTGCGCACCGAGCTGCGACTGACATATGTAGGTTGATTCACCAGATTCACTCGAAAACGTAGAAACCAAGTGGGTCGGTGAGATCGCAGAAAACTGCCCAGGCGTCAAGCTCGTGCTGGTAGCCCTAAAGTGCGATCTACGAAAACGAGAAGACGATGACGCTGAAGATGGCCAACCCGCAAAACCTTGCATCGACTACGAGGAAGGGTTGAAGATGGCAGAAAAAATCAAGGCATTACGTTACCTCGGTATGTCACGCAATTATACCATTGAGAGGATTGGCTGCTTACGCGATACACAGAATGCTCCGCCATGAAGAACCGAGGCGTTAACGAGGCCTTTACTGAGGCTGCGCGTGTCGCTCTGCAAGTCAAGTCTGGCAAAGACAAGAGCGGAGGTTGCATTATCCTCTGAGCATCTTGCCCCAACTACCCACACCTTCACAAACATACTTTGCCCTTCAGTTTTATTACGCCATTATCGACATACCCGAGCATACACCAGCCCCTCACATTACTCTACCTGCACTTCCTATCACAATTTACCTCCGCATACCTTATTCTATGGCAACCGTCGCTTTTGGCTGATTTTTGGCATTTTGGCAGCAACGGGGAAGATCGGGCTTCGCCTATTTCAGTCTATGAAGCTGTATGTGTTTCGGAATATACTCAAGTTCCGGAATATCAAGCTCAACGCATCCGAAAAGATCTGGATCGGTGCAGAGAACCTGCTTGTCTCGCTTATTTTTAAGTAAGGGGTTGTTATCTCTATATTCTTTGGCGCCTGGCGTTGATGTAGACGTCCGACGGCCTCACTTGACTTTTTTACTCTATATCCTTTATTGTATATTTTTTCGCACCGGCTTTGGCCGTTCATTTCTTCTTGTTTGACATAGATGGACTTGTTGTTGGATATCTGCGTCTTGGAGGTCGTTGAGACAAAAAGGGGCTTTTGAGGCTCATTCGCTACGCAATGTACACAAGTCATCTTGAATCCACTCCAACCCGCAAACTCTATGCACACACGTACACCTAATACGAACTATCATCGGTGTACATCCTCGTCACACCACCCGGTCTGTCCTCATCCTCGACCTCACCACCCGCACCCGTCCTCCTTTCCTCCCCAACCTTCTTCCTCGCCTCCTGCATAATCCACAGCCCAGAACTAGTCCCCAGCCTCGTCGCTCCCGCCTCCAACATCTTGACCGCCGTGTCCAAATCCCTCACTCCACCACTGGCTTTGACCTGCATTTTCCGACTGCCCACGCCCTGCTTCGCCAGATACTCTGCCGCACCCATCATCAATTGCACATGCGGGATCGTAGCACCGGGTCCATTAAAGCCCGTGGACGTTTTGATAAAGTCAAAGGACGCTGCGGCTGCGAGATGGGATGCAGCGAGTATTTGCTGGTCGTCTAGTTGCGAGGTTTCCAGAATGAGTTTTAGGGTTACGGGGCTGGGGCAGAGGGAGCGGATGGATGCTAGTTCGCGGTAGATGAGTGAGTAGTCTGGGATAGTGCTGTCGTTGTTGTTGGAGGTGCCAGCAGGTGAGTCCCCACGTTGGAGGGAAGAAGTAGAACTAGCATTCTTCAACGTGTTTGCCGCGGTGATGCTGTCAATGGCTGAATCGCGCGATGTCATTGCGTTAATGCTCTCTGTGCTTGGCTGGGAACGATGGGAGCGTGCTGATGATGATGAGGTGGAGGCGATGCGTTGAGTAAGGAGGGCGTGATTTAGGACAACGTCGAGTTCGGCGGCGCCGGCTTGGACGGCTGCGCGGGCTTCTTTGAGTTTATAGAGTGTGTCTTGGGTGCCTTCGTGGAAGCCGACGACGCAAGCAACGAGGACGTCGGAGCCTTTAAGGTTGGAGACGCACCGTTGGACCCAGGGGAGGCGGACGCAGACGGACTGTGAGTTGTATGTTAGTTTTTTTCCTAACGTTCACGCTTGGTGTCTTTGATACATCCCGCTCTTATGGCCATGAAGCTCCCCTAGGCATGACCATATCCTGGTTGTACTCCAATAGCATCGCTCTGCCGCCAATTTGAAGACATTGAGAAGAGAAATCAGAAATGTAAGCAACATACCTTGAACCCCTCCGTCCTCGCCTCACTACACAATCCATCGATTACCGTACTCGTCGCATCCAACTTCAACACCGTATGATCAACCGTCTTACTCAACTCCCTCAACGCCTCCTCTCCATTCCTCATCCGCGGGCCAGGATACACCTTCGCCGCTCTTGCTCCACTCTCCACCTCACCCATCACAGACCTCATCGTCTCTGTAATCTGCGCATCCCACTCTTCATTCGTATACCGGTCCGTCATGACTTCCAGCGGCCCTAGCGAAGCGTCAAGATCCGGGTTTGCAGCGAGAAAGCCGCGGATCACGACTTCAGATTCTGTGAGGGGAATGGGATGAGAATTGTCTGATATAGTTGCCATGATTACGTGGGGTGATGTTCTCGAATGGCGCGCAAGCGGGAGCTAAGTGTGTTTACTATTGACCGGATTGCGCCGCGGCGGATTGGTGGGCGGCAGTAGAGTTTATGAAGATGACGTCGCGTGATGTAGATGGCTTGTTGTGGGGGCGTTGTGTGTGATTGGTTCAGAGGCGTGGTCGAGTACGATTCATATACCAGCGGCATTCAGGATGGTTCAAGGGGATTCGAGGTTATATCTTCAGGTTTGGTGGTCGGAGATCGGCTAAACTGCGCTTTCGTCTGTCATGTGGTGAGGAAGGTGCGACCAACAGGGTAAAGGGTCTCGACCACAATGCTCCACTTCGCGGGGAGAAATTTGGAGCCAAGGCTGAAATCTTGATGTCCTGCTGTTCTGGGTAAGGACCAGAATGGTGATAGTAAAAAACAGCTTTTCATCATTAGCCATGGCAATTGTCGACAGGGCATTGGTTGGTATGACGGCTTATGGGGAATTTACAGGCGGCAAGCGAATTCACGAGGAGCCATTCGTGTCAAAACAACTTGTACCTGAAGTAGAGTGTCCATCACAGATTGCATAGCCAGTGGTATGTAGACAATTTTGAGGAATTGACTGTTTTGATTTACAAGGGACCGCTAGCATGCGCAGGTATCCTCGATTGCAAACCGGTCCTCACCTCGGACGACTAATCCGAAGGCTCTGAGATGCCATCTCGCCTCCCACATGCATGTACATATCGAAGAACATGCCGAACAAAAGGAAATAGATTCGAGGAAAGGGTGGTCCATCAGCGCTAGATATCCGGAACTCCCGTTTTGACTTTTGCATTGACTCGAGTCGAAAGATCCCTCTTCTATCCTGCGGTCGAGTCGATCGGCGCCAATGAGATCTACATCCCTAAACCATGCTAGTCGTCATCATAACCCATCAAACCCCCCGCTGTCGATGCCGCGAAACGTTTACTTCCTTCGGAAAGAGCAACCCTCGGTCAACCGCGCCTTGCCACCAGTGGGCTGGCACCTGTATATTGTATTAGCCCCTGCCTCGTTGCTGTCCCCATTGAAAATTCTTGACTTACAGGACCTGCGAGCAGCCCTGGCAGACGACAACTGTGTTTGCGTGCGAGAAGACGGTGGTGATGGTGAAGCATCCGGGGCACTTGACATCCATGAAGAATGAGCGGGGAGCGGGCACGAGGGTCTTGAGCTTGTGCTTGCGGGCCTCACTGGACACTTGTTAGTCGCATGTCGAGGTCGAACTTTCGGGGAGTGGAAGCGTACGCGGCCGGGCTGGGGTTGAGAAGGTCAACTGCGAGAACCTGAGGCGGATGTTAGCTTGAAGTGCTCATTGAGATGAATATTTGCGCAGGGCGAGGCAGCTGGAAGTTGCAATTTGTCGGCCTAGGTGGCAAACTCCGACGCACTCGTGTGCCCCATCACGCAAGTTGCCTGCACCGTTCTGGGGGCTCGCGAAGAGTGGACATACCATATTGACGGCTTAGGGAAGTGTCGAGTTTTTTCGGTGTTGATGGTTGCTTGAAGTCGATGGGTTGGGCGCGAGAGTCGTGAACGCTGGACGGCTTGCAAAGTAAGAGGGGGTGAGGCGTTCGAAAACCCTCAGTGGGCGATGGGGCCCGCCAAGGCGCTAGGGCTTCGCTAACTGCCCTCTCGCTGCTCACCGACATCACCAACTCTGCGCCGCTCAAATGTTCGCGCATCGAGTCACGGGAGCTTTCACGCAGCATTGCCGTCGTACTCTGTTTTGGTCGGCTGTATGGCGCTGCTAACAGTCCGTGAAGCGGTGCATCGCGTGTGAGTGAAGCTACCCAGGGCTATGACGAAACAATCTGTACGGCAGCGAAGCGATGGCGACGATGCTAGTTGCGCATCACTTAAACGGTAAAATGTTATGATCTGATCTCTGAGTAACAATGCAGTGACAATAACGTATAAAACTCAGACGCGCTTTGCATGTGTGCAACGCAGTCGAACATGAAGAACATTTATCACACACGACCAAATGCAGCATCTCAGGCACCAGTCTACTGTGACTGGTCAGAAGTCGATCCGATCCGATGCGAGGTAGGATCATTAATCGCCAACCGGTGCAGTTCGAGGTACCACGTTACAGACGATGCATGAGCTGGGCTAGAAAGTGCGAGGTTTTGCCAAATTCACACAGTAGCTCTCTCCTCTCCGCAGAGCCCAGAGCCTGATTACCCCACTTAGTTCGGCTGCCTCTATACATAACATCGACGTGGAAGCATCCCAGAGCCGCCTTTCATTCCGCAAGTTCCATTCCTTCAACGTCAAATTTGCACCAAAATGGCTGCTACAACAAAGAATGATCAAGAGTTGGCAAAGGCAAAGAACTTGAACCATGTGCCGTGGTGTGAGGAGTATGGTGAGTGTAGAGGACATAGCCTGCTCTAGGATATGAACTGACATGTTCTTCGATACTTAGAGAAGATGATATCAGGCATGCTGTATGTACACCTCAAATGTACACCTCTTCTGATTTCAATTCTCTCATAATTGCTCACGACCAACCGTCCTTGTATCCACCAAACAATCACGTCAACAACTGCCCTATCCTCTACCCCAGCCATCCACCTAACCACCATACCCAGATACAATGCCTTCTCTCCAGACTTGAATGGTGCCCGCTACCGTGCCCGCGCCTTCGCCCACAAATACAACACTGAATTCCCCGCCTCTCCATCCACAAATGACACCAACGCCTTCGACAAACTCACCAGCGACCGCCTTGGAAGGCTCAAAGGAATTATCGGCCACATCGCCGATGACGAAACAATAATCGAACCTCCCTTCAACATCGACTACGGCTGCAACATCTCGCTAGGCAAACGCTTCTACTCCAACTTCAACCTCACCATCTTGGACTGCAGTCTCGTGACCATTGGCGATCGCTGCATGTTTGGTCCCAATGTGAGTATCTTTGCGGCAACGCATGAGGCGGAGGTTCAGAGTCGCAGGGATAACATCGAGTATGGGAAGCCGGTGACGATAGGTGACGATTGCTGGATTGGTGGAAATGTTGTGATCTTACCGGGTGTGACGATTGGGAGGGGGTGTACAATTGGTGCGATGTCGGTTGTGTCGAGGGATATTCCTGAGTTTAGTGTCGCAATGGGGCAGCCGGCGAAGGTGGTGAAGAAGGTCAAGGAGGTGCCGCTAGGAAATGTGTAGCAAGAGGACTTTATGCCACCTCGATACGACATACCTGCGGTACTTCTAACGATGCACATAGCTATATACTGCATCCT
The DNA here is from genome assembly GCA_010093695.1 of Plenodomus tracheiphilus IPT5. Lineage (NCBI taxonomy): Eukaryota > Fungi > Ascomycota > Dothideomycetes > Pleosporales > Leptosphaeriaceae > Plenodomus > Plenodomus tracheiphilus. Next base: position 1,336,295 of record MU006288.1, on the reverse strand, counting down.
TATCCAAACTTGGACACTTTGCAGTATTGTCTAAGCCCTATATGGTGTCCACCAGCCTAAGGGAGTCACGAGCACTCACGGCATGATGGTCTCCGAAGGGGTGATCACATTTGCAAAGCAATAGCGTACATCCATCGACGTGGGCAAACATCAATGGAGTCACACGAGAGAGAATGCAGAGAGCGGGTGATGGCAATTGAAGATTTTGGGTAGACAGAAACTACATGAAATGTGTGTAGAACGTCCACCAGCCGTAATTCGGTAGGATATCCCTAATTTGAAGACAGAGTAAATGCTCGAAAGCTCCATCCTGTCATGCCCAACGCCGATCATCCATGAATCATTCCTTTTGGGGCATAATCTACTCCTCGTCCTCCTCAGCGGCATCGTCGTCACCACCCTTCTCGGCGGCCTTGGCCTTCTTCCTCCTGACACGACCGGGACGGCCGCCACCGAATGGCGAGGTCAAAGCGAAGTCAATGTGCTTCTGGGAGTCGAGGCGGACCATGAAGGAGGGGACGTTGACGATCTGCTTTCCGACACTATTGTACCGTTAGTTGCGCATCTCTCACACAGAGGGCTGAGAACCATACCGGATGTGGCGCTGGCGGATGAGAACACGAGCGTGGTGGATGGACTTGGCAAGACCGAGCTTGTAGACGCAAGTCTGGAGACGGCGCTCCAAGAAGTCCTCAATCTTGAGGGCCAAGACGTAATCGAGCTTCATGCGGGACTCGTCAAGGACACCGACACGGACGAGACGGCGAATGAGAGCGTTACCCTCGAAGAGGCGCTTGGGGTCCTTCTCGTCAAGGGTCAAGAGCGAACTGCACAAGTCATGTTAGCGATCGTGTGTCGTGTGAACAGAGACTTCGCGCATCTTCTGGTGAGCGCGCAATTGCAAAAGAGGTGCTTACCGGGCCGCACGACGGATCTTGGAGAGGGTCAACTGGACACGCCAGACCTCGCGCTTGTTGCGCAGACCATACTCGCCGACGAGCTTGAGCTCGGTATCCCTACCAACATTAACCGGTGTTCCCAGACATAAGCAGAGCAAGCTCTGGCTCAGTGGCCGTGGGATACATACAGACGAGCGGACTCGAAAGGACGACGGGGGACGCTGTACGTCTTGGAGTAGGAACGGGGCGCCATTGTGGTTGTCGATGGAGGAGGGAAGAGGTCGTGGGCGGCATTCGTGAAGTTCAAACCAAATTGTCGGTGGGCGGAAGTGGCACGCACGGGCCACCACCTCGCTTAGGGAATTCGCACCTTCCGACACAGCAGCAAATTGAACATCACGAACGAACTTCACGACACGATCACCAACCCCCAACATCACACAAAATGGGTCACGCAGCCGGTCTCCGCGCGGGTACGCGCTATGCGTATGTTGCGCCTGCTGATATTGCAAGATTACTGGAGTGAGAAGGGACTGACGATATGGCAGATTCTCGAGGGACTTCAAGAAGAAGGGAATGATCCCCCTCTCCACCTACCTCAAGACTTACAAGGTTGGTGATATCGTCGATGTCGTAGCCAACGGTACGCACCTCCTACCAACTCTCCACATGAGGAAGAACGACACTAGGCGCAGGAACTGACAATGTATTTCAGGTGCCGTCCAGAAGGGTATGCCCTACAAGGTCTACCACGGCAAGACTGGTATCGTCTACAACGTCACCAAGTCCGCCGTCGGTGTCATCCTCCAGAAGCAGGTCGGAAACCGCTACATGGAGAAGCGCATCAATGTTCGCGTCGAGCACGTCCGCCACTCCCGCTCGCGAGAGGACTTCCTCAAGCGCGTCAAGTCCAACTTTGCCAAGCAACAAAAGGCAAAGGAGACTGGCGAGCCCCAGCAGCTCAAGCGCATTCCCGTCCAGCCCCGTGACGCGAGGACCATCAGCTTGGCGGACAACAAGCCTGAGAACATCACACCTGTACCGTACGAGACAACGATTTAAGCGAGAGCAAGGTGGCTTGATGTGCAATGCGGCAAAATGGGATACGGATGGTCAACGGCGTGGTTTCTCGGTCTCTTATTCTCTCTTCTGCACTTTCATAAGCATTGAAAGCGGCGATATCATGGTGCAGACATGTGGTGTGCCAACATGGCTATGAGCAACCCCTCACGCCAATAAACATCATAACCAGTCCCAGTCTCAATCCCAGTCCCAGATTACGTGCCGTATATGCGCCCTCACTATCTCCTCCCCAATCGCTCTACAACATCCTTCTTTAAAGTACCATTTCACCTGACACAAGGTCTAGCCTCCATGCAACATGAACACGTAACAACATCGTCTGATAGTCCTTCGTGCATATACGTTTCTCCTTCCTGCGACACGATCGACCCTGATTGCTTACCTACGAAATCTCTTTCGAACGCTCACACGGATTGGTCTTCATCTTAAACAAAATTTCACCTACACTTCGGGCTGTCTCACGGAGTGCGCTTCTTAGAGGGTGCTCGATGTTCGAGATTTATCACTGCTTCCAGTCATCAACTACCCTATCACCCTATACACAGTTCTAGCATTGGGGATTGACACAGTTCAAGACCTTTTTGCCCGGTCTGCATGTAGATTGCAAGATGTTGTCAAGTACACATCTGAACTCGCCAAGTCAGTCTCTGATCCATCGACTTAGTGGGTTAAGCTTTAGTAGACTTGTCTGTCAAAGATCCGCTTGCCCTTTCTATCCGCCAGTCATTGCTTCCCTGCTCGCACCTGGGCGTGCACGCCGCTGCATTTGCCATGCGCAGGGGTATACCTCACGAGTTTAGCAATATGAACATAGCTTGTTTGTCTTCCAACGTGTAATGCATGTGGAAGTTCGTGGAAGCTTGTAAGGCATAATTGCTCAGTGGCGGCGGCGGTGCTGATTGGAATGCCTATTCGGGCACACCGGTAGTCGTGCAGCATGCAGCCTGATGGACCTCGAGCGGAGAGACTACTCCTACTCCTGTCCTTCATTCTACTCACTCTTCTGCTTCACGACTTTAGGTTTATCGGTAACAAGCAATCCAGATATGGCGCATGTTCACGCCACTATTCCTTACGATACTCCCAGGCGCGGGAGACCTGGACCTGCGCGCGAAGCCGACACCACTCCTAAAAATGGCATATCCAATTCCTTCGGTGAGCCTGCTGGAGTCGAGACCGAGGTGACTGGAAAGTCACCCAAAATCCACGATCCCCCAGTAGAAACGGCGGTTTTACCTTTATCACTGGAAATAAACCGGCTGACTTCGGGTCTAGGAAGGTCATGACGGCTTTTCGTAAAAAGGCCATGGAAGTTTCTTGAAAGCGGAAAAGAGCAAAGATGGAAAGGCCCGCGACAGCTTCTCAAGAAAGGAAAAAGACAGAGACTATACAGTCATGAACCCTGCTCAAATTTCGATAGGTCCGAGGGGCCATCGCAAATCGTTGAAGGTAGTCAAAGGGACAGTGAGCTCATGGTCGGATACAGCACCAGTCCCAGTTGATATCACTGCGGATTGTCCCAGTAGCGATGGATACGAACATCCGTATCTGGAGTTGCCCTCGCTAGCCCGTATGAAGTGAGTGAGGAAGAGGCAGTACACTGAACGTTTGACCAATTGCTCGCACCTTCGTCCATGTAGATCAGTCACACTTCTAATGGCTCATTATCACAAAGAGACGTTATTCATGCTACTCCGCCTGTCGGAAGCACCAAGTTCGGCACAAGCAACCCCAGAAGTTTGTCTCCTGTTGAAGCACTGCACAAGCGAAATGTCCCCTGCGACATTGCTCCACATCGTAGTTCCTCCATCTACGGCGACCATGGTACTCGCAACAGCGGAGTAGTACCCCTAGTCATGCAGGCCGCGTGAACTATCCAAAAGCCTTCTGCAGAGTACGGTACCCAACTGCAGAGTGCAACGTAGCCTAACTTTCCAGTACCGCTACAGATTATGGACGAACCCCATAAGTCGTACAGCAGCTCAGAGGAAGACTTTTCGTCTGAGGTGGAACCGTACCAGGTCCCAGTTCGTGCACCGCGTCTACATCGTGCGCCTCAAGTCCCCCCCCCCCCCCCCCCCGCCTATGGTAGATGAAGTCCCCCTCGGACACGGTAGACGGATTAAGTATGCAATAGAGAGGCCTGGTTCCCATGACGAACGTGAATATACTATGGCCCAAAAGATACCCGTCGCACGATCGCCAGCAGATTTACGCAGAGCGAGAATTACTCAAGCTAGTTGCCAGGCATGCCGAGAACGTCGAATCAAGTGTGACAGAGCACAACCATTTTGTGGACAATGTCTTCGTCTTCACAAGGTATGTGGGGGGTATGATCAGCAACGACCCTCCAAAGATTCGAATGAAGACAGGCGAAATCAATCGAGTTCGCGGAAAGCCACACTACGAGGAGTCCCTTTCGACCAAGCGAGAGATAGTTCGTGCCCTAGCCAAGATAGCTACCACGCGATTAATGATGAACCGCCTCGAACCTCTCGAATGCCTGATGTGGGTGCAAGAGCAGTCTTTGAAGCTCCATATGCTGCGACTTCTGTGGAAACAGCTACCACACGAACAATCCCTGCATATAATGAATCATAAGTACGAAAATACGGTGCACAGTTTCAATGCTATCTACCACAACCGTATCATGTCATGCCCGACCCGGACATGGCTGGGGGAAATCACCGAGGCCGCCAATCCTCTCAAACCGAGAGGTCGGACATGGCTATACGCCAGCCCGGCCAAGGCGATTGGACACTGGTCAAACAAAACAGTCTTGAAGTTGATGAGGAACGTAAAATACTGGATTCGGCAAAATCAAATCAATTACTCGTTTGGGATTCTACGACGGTCTACGCAGGTGACAGTGAATCAGACATATCAGTATTCTTGAATTATGCTGAGTCTGTCACTTCAATTTTTTCCTCGAATTCCATGACCTCTTCGGCAACTGAGCTGTCTAGATCCAGTGGATACTCTGCGTCTCAGATCGCCACGGCTTCAAGAGAACTTGTTTCAATTTTCCTTCACGATCGCTTGCTATCAGAACTCTACAACAGTGCTATACACAACCCTGGAATAGGCCAGGAGAGGCTGAGGAGGAACCTACGACGACTACTCAAGATCTATGCTCGACAACTAAAAGAAGAAGCGTCAGATGCGCTAGAGACTTTGGCCTCACAACCCGTGCTTCTGAAAGCCGGGGCCCTAGCTCAAGCAATTGTAGATAGATTCGGCAGCGGAGATCGACAGCAGTCGCTGCATGCAGAAGATGATAGTTCTGGAGATGAACAGAACGAAAACGCAAGACCACTCGACGAAAACGCTTTCCACGACTAACAGCCTTGCGCGAATTCCTTGTCGACAGCATCGCTTTCACTACCCTACGTCATGATATTCAGGCTTTCGTGTCGCCTACCACCTTACCAAGGACTTCGATTAACCATCAAATCGATCTATCTCTGGTGGACGAATCTGTTCCGGGTGTTGACACGGTAGCTTTAGTAGCGCGCAGTGTGCGTACGCCCGGAAGTTGGGGTCTGTGGCTCGAAAAAGCTAGAGAGTCATTGCAAGAGCTCTCCAACAATGCTAACATTTGGAAAGCCATTGTCTGGACCGCCATGCTCACTATAATGATCCAATTTGGAGTACTAGAACCCACTTTGCAGCCCGGACTATCAAGGCTACGCTGGCAGTGTGTACGTTCATTGGACTTAACTCCACAATGTCACGTAATCCTCATATACTGACTTTCACGCAGTCATGCGGAGACATCCTCTTCAGTGATGTGACAGAAGTCCGTGAAGGCGGTGTCGCCGAGCTCATAGCACAGATGCGTCGCACTTCTGGTGTTGAAGTCTCTGTGACGACGTACGACCGCCCATCTGGCAATCAGCAATACAGAGGCATACATCCTGTACGATGGCTTGAAACGCATTCACAAAGATCTCCCAGCCTTTTCGCGGATCTTCTGGACCTACACATTGTCTACCGCAGCACAACGGCCCCGGCACAACAACAGTGCCCGCAGGGCCTATCATTGCTCCACCGCAACCGGCGCTTCATTTGATATCATGTATGCACGGAGATCAATTTCGCAAGGTACTGCAGCAAGATCGCGTAGAAACAGTCACCACCGATCGTACTTTGCTGTGCTTTCTGCGACAGCGATATCATCATCACCGTGGTCGATTCCTCCAACTAGCAAAACTGAAGCGCATCAACGGCATATCGTTTGTCAAAATATGTCTTCCGGCTGGAGGCAGCGTTGACGTACGGCAACATAATCCTTGTTGTGCTGCTCTACCTGCAGCACCATCCGCTTGCGAGTGCGTCCCCCCAAAGGCAAAGGTCGAGCCATCGCCCACAGCGGAGTATCGATGCATTCCTGGTCCACCAGCAACGATTCCTCCAATATCACCAGAGTATCTCGCCAGCTTGCTCACCTGCCCGACCGAAGTGCACGAACAAGACACATGGATTCTTAACCAATTGCCAAAGCGAATATGCGGGAAACTCCAGGGGCAGCTTGGCCAACCTGCTGAGGGGTGGGGTATATACTATCAAGAAGGATGGGATCGTGACCTGATAATTATGATAATTTTCGTCTTGTTCCTTGTTGGGAGTCTACTATTCGGAGTTCTTTGGTCGCGGTATCACTTTGACGTCCAAGGCGCTTTCGGCGTGAGTGCATACATGGTTGCAGCAAGCGCAGGCATCATCACAGTAGTTGTGACGAGGGCAGAGAAGATGTGATAGCTTCACGATACCTAGTGAGCGGTATAACAACTTTTCTTTATCATCGTTTTTTTATGAAAAGATTCGGTCTCTGACCTTCGCTACGTGTTGTCCGCGCATACGATACTCCGCGCAATGGATGGACGCATCACACCGACATTGCACTTCTATACTCTCTCTCCAATGCTGCCCACACGTCGCCGTCATCGTTGTCACGTACTAAAGGTCCTTCCCGCGGACCTTTCCAGTCCACCCGACCCCCGTCTTTCATAACACGCCAGAGCTAGCGCTGCTCTGCAAAATGAGTGGATATCTCTTGCGCCGTTGAACTACCGTCCCTAGACCCATAGACCGTCACCCGTCAGGAGCTTAACGATAATGCCGATTTCCTCGTCATTATGTCGAATCTCTGCGCTTCACCGAAGACGCACTCATTCAACCACGTTCATCGCCAGACTCTCGCAGCACTCTCCGGTCTCCTCGGCATATATGGTGGTGGAGACTGCCATGCTAATCCCTGGAACGCTTCATTCTCCTTTCTCAGATTCATCGCGTCCCTTGCAGCTCTCGCTTGCCTCTCCCGGATAATCCTCCGCTTGCGGTTGCGAAAGTAGACGAGCGTGAAGATGAGGCTGACGACGAAGCCGACGAATAAGATGATGATGAGGACTATGAGACGATGTGTGTCGCTACATGAGCTGTCGTAGTATGCACATGATGAGGAGCGTTTGTGGATATTTGTCAGGATGGCGGAGAGTGGTGAGGGGAGATTCTTGTGGATTGACGTGAGAGGTGCCATTGTGTGCTTATGAAAGACCTTTGAGTATACAAATTGTGATCTGCCTTTGACTCCGATGGGGAAGAAGTTCAGGGTATACCGCCAGTCGGAAGAGTTGGTAGTTGAAATTGGCAGGCTGAATGGAAAACGACTTGGACATGAGGATCTCCACGATACATATTCTCTACACATACCTACCTGCGCCTCGCAAAATAGAGCTATTGTCTAACAATGCCTCAATCCATCCACCGAATTGTCCAAGGCGCGCGACAAACGATTGTGCACCGTGCCTCAGGCACAGGTGTCACGTCCCTTCGCTGACTGTGCACTGCCCCTGTGCCTCGCGAACAGCCTCGTTACGCTGTGCCGCAGGCTCACACCATAGCCTATCAGCATTTTCGGGGCAAAGTCAAGTGCCCAATGACTCCAATCTGGAGACAAGCACCGAGTCAGTATAGTACAGGATTGGGGAAAGTATCGTGACAACAACGTGGAACCCTGATGTCCTCCCGGTGAGTGGTTTCGAATGCCTTGGGCTCGAGACTTCCCTAAGGCGCTCCATGCTGTGTGTACCTTATTGCGAGGCATGTTGGCTGACCAAACGGCCATTAAAATTCGACTTTCATGTAATTACACCAACACAGCGCAGTAAACTCTTGTGTAGATGGCGTGTTATTTCGCTGCTCTGCTTGTCGTAGCTCAGTTGCTAGCTAAGCGCCGTCTGAATCTGTGCCGTACATAGAACTTACCTATCTCACACATGAAGATTTGCTGATTGTTCCATCAGCCGCCCGGTAACCGTGCTATGGTCATTTTCTGAGCGTTGGAAACAAAAGGGACCGAGCACAAACACCGCAACTGCATCGGTGCACTCACCGTGTATGGATGAAGCAAGGCTGAGTTTTGCCCGACCGCAGCACAGAGTTCGCAACGATACATCGCCATTGCGTCCTCCAACAACATGATAGTATTGTCACAAGAAACGAACAAAAGGGAGCTAGATCTAATACCCATGAGGTAAACGCTCACATCAACTGAGCGCTTATGGAAGACGAAGTGAGTCAGTCGTGAACTTTGTCGATAGATAGCCACGAAAGGCAGACATGACACAGTAGTCCTCCTCCTCTATGTGCAGGGGCAACGTACCAACCCACCAAACCATAACCCTGCATTACTGATCTCAACCCAACTTCCACCTCACTCATCTTGCACAACTCAAACCCTCGTACAAAGTCCCAAACTGCCCCGCTACGCCACACCATCCCACATCCCACGTCCAGCAACCCAAACACAGCATCCCCGCGGGGCATCCCCCATCGGGTTACCCAATCGGGCCATCTCCGGAAAATGATGCCGTATGGCTTCCCCGCAAACAGTAAACTACGCAGAGATGCTCCAACGCCAGCTTGTCAATAAGGTTGGATCCGAGGACTGGTATGTTCGGTCTCGGCTGAACATGGACCGTGTTTAGGGTTTTGTGGTGTTTAAATAGTTTTGGGTACCCCGCGTTGAGTTGTTTTACTTTTGCTTTTCGCATTTCGGTCTTGAACTTTTGACTTTGACTTTGACTTTGGGGAAGTTGCTTTGAAAGTTACGGGTCTGATTCTTTGGGATTGAGGTATACGGTGTGGTTATTTAAGAACAGTGACTCTTGTTTCTTTCTTGGAAACGTCCTCCTTGGTGCATCTTCTTAGTACTGTACAATGTCGAAAACACACGGTTTACCCGAGTTCAGCCTCGCAGGCAGAGTTGTCCTCGTGTCCGGCGCAGCACGTGGTCTCGGCCTCACACAAGCTGAGGCTTTACTCGAAGCCGGCGCAAGAGGTACGGTACCTGCTATCCACTTCGTAGGATTCAATGTCACAGCATCTAACACTCCCCAACAGTCTACGCGCTAGACCGTCTTCCCGAACCCTCTCCCGACTTCCACACCATCGCCTCCAAAGCCACCTCCCTTGGCACAATCCTCGAATACCGCCAAATCGACGTACGGGAAGTGGACGCGCTGAACAAAGTAGTATCCGATATTGCCGACAAAGAAGGCCGTCTCGATGGCCTGATCGCAGCAGCGGGAATCCAGCAGGAGACGCCGGCACTGGATTACAAGGCTGAGGATGCAAACCGCATGTTTGAAGTGAATATAACGGGTGTGTTTATGACTGCACAGGCGGTGGCGAAGCAGATGATTAGATTTGGGAAAGGAGGGAGTATCGTGCTGATTGCGAGTATGAGTGGCAGTGTTGCGAATAAGGTATGAGCCTCTGAAGTTCAGAAACTGGCGTATCAAGATGCTAACCGGACAACAGGGTCTCATTTGCTCAGCGTACAATGCATCAAAAGCTGGTGTCATTCAACTCGGTCGTAACCTAGCGTCGGAATGGGGTCAGCACAATATCCGGGTCAATACCATATCGCCAGGATATATCGTAACGGCCATGGTGGAGGAGTTGTTCGTCCAATATCCGGAGCGTAAGAAGCAGTGGCCGACGGAGAACATGCTTGGACGCTTATCAGCACCAAATGAGTATCGTGGTGCAGCTGTGTTCCTCATCAGTGATGCCAGCTCCTTCATGACAGGGTCTGATTTGAGAATGGATGGTGGTCACGCGGCGTGGTAACACAGTAGTAGAGAGCCCATGACAAGAGCTCGTTTAGCATAGTAATGTAACACAACTAGCATGCAAACTTGCCTCAGTCTGTATCAGTGTCGTGATGGGATATCAGAAGTTCAGGGTCGGGATCCTCATTTTCGTCATCGGTGTCGAAAAAGTGCTGCTTTGGTGGCGCAGGCTTGGGTGGTGAGCCAGTGATCCTAATCGCCGACCCGGTCATCTCTTGTTCAGTGGGCGTAAAACCATCGTGATCCAACAGTGAGTCTACCGCCTTTTCTTTACCCTTCCCAGACACACCCAGGGCTTCATGAAGCATGTTCCTACCCTGCTTGAAAGCCTCCAGTTCTGCGCCAATGGCACACACTAACAAGTTCCAATTGTGGGACGAAGCGAATTCCAACTTATCTTCAAGGTAGACGATGGTGGCTTCCATCTGCTCGAGCAGTTTGGAAGGATCTTGAGCTCTCGATCGTCCGGCCTGTTGCGTGAACTCCTGTAGACCCGATTCGTATTCAGATATCTTCTTCACCACATCGTTCCACAGTAATGCCCCGTCGTCGAGTGCGCCACGGTCCGTATCAACTCCTTCACACTTTTCGGCCAGCCTGTTGTACTCATCATGCCAAAACTCACGCGCCATTTCGAGTGTTCGTCGCTTTGCAGGGAGCGTCAGGAAAGGCGAAGAAGATATCGGAACGTGATCTGCATTTAGCGGCCGAGCCAGAAAGTCCGACACCTCTCTGTCTAGTATCGACTGCGACGTCTTGTATGAAGAGAGCTTCGCTTCTACGGAGTTTTCGGTGTCTGCTAGCTCATCTAGTACCCGCCGATGTTGTGTCTTCAGGGACCATAACTCCTGCTCTTTCTGTCGTATGTCGAGCTCCAGCCTCGAGGCCTCGGTTTGTAACGTTTGTGTTCTTGTGCCAGCGCTTTCGCCCTCGATATCTTTGATTTTCTTTTCAAGACGTGCGCGTTTCTGAGTCCACGTTTCGGTCTTCTCTACCGTTGCTTGCAGATTCCTCAGATTCTCGTCAAGTAGATCGAGCTCTTCAGCTTTGACGTTGGCAAGCTGCCTGATCCGTCTCGAAATACCTAACCTTGCTGCATTGAGACCTATCTTCTTTCTTCTAGGTCGTGCCTCGCTGTTGCTATTCTCGGTGCCTCGATCGGTGGACTTGATGCTGCAGACTGTGGGCGTGGTGCTACCGTTCGAGACGACGTCATCAGCGACCGCATCGTTCCCGCTCAAGCCACCGACTAGACCATCTGCTTGTGCGTCTAGCAGCTCTTGGAGTTGCTTTTCGAGGTATCGTGCTCGCCGTTGCAGCGCAAGAAGATTATCGGGAACACGAGGCGGTGGAGATAAACTCGTTTTGGGAGCATTCCAGAGGACCGAGGCAGTTACGGGCGGCGGTATACGTGGCGACGGTGGCGAGTTGTAGAGTGGTAACTCGTACTCGCGCGCGTGCGGGTCTTCGAAAGACCTCCGGAATTTAGGCGGAGGGGATAGCGACCCCAGAACTGAGTTCAAGATGGACATGTTTGCTCATCGATGTTAATGGTAGAAATGAGGTCTACAAAGACTGAAGCTGCAGTGTTCGTGGGTTTGCGTGACTGTTCATGTGAGCTTCGTGACCATTGTTAACGCGAACATGTGAACGAGTCAGGAGCACGCGGAGATGCCTTAGTCATCACCCGCAGCCACTCGGGGCAAGTACTGTGGGCGTTGCCATGCTTCGCAAGTCAAGTTCGAGATGCAATGCCAAATCATGTGCGCTCGAAGTGTGCGCAAAGTAGAGAGCTTGAAGAGTCCGCTGTGGAAATCCACAGGAAGTCAGTGTATCGAGTGTACAGGATGCAAGTGTCTTGATCGACGTTGATGGACTGAATTTTGAGGGCACATGAGGGTATGTCGCATGTTCTGAATTTCAGAAGTAGGAAATTTACTGAGTCTTTCCCCAGGACGGACATGTAGCATACAAAATGATCACATTAAAACAGCCTCCACGGTGTTGGTTGTGTATAGTTGCAGTCGCGGTTTCTGTGAGCGCGATGGGTGCCCCGCCGCGTTAAGCCCGACTGGGCGCTAGCGACACACAGCTCTCGCTTACCGCCAGCGAAATTGAACATTCACATTGTCAAGATCCGCGACAGCAGCACTAACCCAGGACACCAAACTGTACGTTTCCTCTCGCTGTCTCCTCGCACGACATCTGCTAATCGCGCACCACAGCAGCCGTATACCTCACAAACATACAACATGGCTGACGCACCTGCTCCCGCTCGCGGCGGATTCGGATCTCGTGGAGACCGTGGTGGTGACCGTGGTCGCGGCCGTGGCCGTGGACGTGGACGCCGTGGTGGCAAGGCTGAGGTACGCACACTCAGTTTGGGAACATTTGAGTCGCAGGGAATTGACAAATTGTGCAGGAGAAGGAATGGCAGCCTGTCACCAAGCTCGGCCGTCTCGTAAAGGCCGGCAAGATCAAGAGCATGGAGGAGATGTACGTTCACACAGGATGCACTGCAGGCAAGAGGGCAGCAATTGACACTTTACAGCTACCTCCACTCTCTCCCCGTCAAGGAGTACCAGATCGTCGACTTCTTCCTCCCCAAGCTCAAGGACGAGGTCATGAAGATCAAGCCCGTCCAGAAGCAGACCCGTGCCGGTCAGCGTACCCGTTTCAAGGCCATCGTTGTCATCGGTGACTCCGAGGGCCACATTGGTCTCGGTATCAAGACCTCCAAGGAAGTCGCGACCGCCATTCGCGCTGCCATCATCATCGCCAAGCTCTCCGTCGTCCCCATCCGACGAGGATACTGGGGTACCAACCTCGGTGAGCCTCACTCGCTCCCCACCAAGGAGAGTGGAAAGTGCGGTTCCGTCACCGTCCGTCTCATTCCTGCTCCCCGTGGTACCGGCCTTGTCGCTTCCCCCGCCGTCAAGCGTCTGTTGCAGTTGGCTGGTGTCGCCGATATCTACACTGCTTCCTCTGGATCCACCAAGACCCTTGAGAACACTCTCAAGGCCACCTTTGTCGCCGTCGCCAACACCTACGGCTTCCTCACACCCAACCTATGGAAGGAGACCAAGCTTAACAGGTCGCCGCTTGAGGAGTACAGCGACGTGCTCCGTGAGGGTAAGAGGTACTAAAGGATGGTTTCTGGTATGGGTCTTTTCTAGCATTCCTGGGTTCTGGCGCGAGGTAATGCATTCGGGGCCTCGCCTATGTATCTGATGACAGAGCTGGGCTATCCAGCATGAAATGAACAACTTCAAACAACCCACTTCCAAATTCTCCAGACTTTGCATCGTGCGATTCACATGTCGTGTAACAGGCTAGTATTATCTAAGGCACAACAGCTCTCAAGGGACAGCGCACACGACTGAATCAAGACTATAAGGCAGTCCGCTACGTAGCGCAGTAGATTTCTCAAAGTTAGGTATGACACCCGAAGACGCTAAAGATGACCTACTCCTCGCCCTCTAGCAACAACCTCAATCCGCGGCCCTGAGCATCGAACCCCTCCTGCAACGCCTTCCCCAGCGTCGTCTTCAACACACCCGCCAATGCCCCACTAAACACCTCGCGACTCTCATACAACACTGTGCCATTCCCTAAATCACTCAACGCCTGCCACCGCTCCGCCTGCACTCCCGCATCAGGAATGTACTCCCAAGCCACTCTCCCCAAATCCTCCTGCACATGCGTAATGTTCTCATACGCAAACTGCGTATTCAACAGATTATCAGGCGTATTTTCATCGACCGGCAGCGGCAAAGGAGGGATCTGCGTGCGTAGAATGAGGTGGTAGCCCTCGACGGGGAATTGGGGCGGGACAGATGAGTTGGAAGGGATTGTAACGATAGCGGAACGCGTAAAAGGGTTCCAGGAGGGGTAAGAGGCGAAGTCTGTCAGGGCGGACCAGGCGGCGGGAACGGTGGTGCGGATGTGGATGCGTATTTGGGCTGAGAAGACGCCTGGAGTGGCTGGGGGGAGATTTGTGAAGTCTGAGGGGGTGGAGGAGAGGACGAGAGGGGAGAGGAGGGATAACAGGGTTAGGGTGAGAGGGTTGAAGGGCGGCATGTTTTGTATGGTATGGTAGGGAGAGATGGTGCGAAACGCGCGCGTCTGGGTTGAAGATTGGGGAGCTTGGGGAAGACTTTATAAAGGGCTGACTGGCGATGCGATGATCCTACCACACGGAGTATTGTAAGCCCATCCTCGGTCCTTCTTGGCTCCTGCCCATGTCAGTAAGGTGAAGGCTTTGGAGGGCACAAATGATGAGCTGGGATGTACGGCATGGCGTCCACTGTCTTGCAATTGCGAATGAGTTGCATGCTGGGTGACGCCATGTCTGACCAAAGGGATTGCGGAGAAATGGTACGTAGTGCTGGACGCTGCATTACATGCATGCATGCAATGTATCATGCCGCTCATGGGCTGGTAGGAAGTGTAAGCTCTGTTCATACAAGCGACGAGCATCACTCTTTGGATAAGGTATACCTTGATACCGGATTCTCCTACAAGAACTGGTAGGCGTAGCTCTTCATGTGGCAAGTTGGCTCTTCATAGGGGATCATCTCTCCAGGTCGTGTCATGGACTGCCGGAATTGCGATATGACGAGGATGCATTGCGATTCTGGAAAATCAATTTTTGAAGAGCAGCCGGAGGCGTTGCACTGTAGGTCAACGAGGCCTCGGTCGGACGAAGAAGCTGGGAGGTGCCTCTATGGACGGCACGTGGCGGCGGAGTGGGTTTCGTGCCAGGGTGAAGGTTGGCAGGGCGGCAATGACGCGCAAACGGAAGGGGCGATGGGTGCACCTGCATATGGGGGCTCAACAGCCCCGCAGTACTCGGGACCCCTCTTGAGTGACACGGCCGTGTACACAGAGCAGTCGCTGTGCTGTGTAGGCGGCCCAACACCCTGACCTCCCCAATATATTCATAACCATCGTCGAGATATACATATACTCTAGATAGACTGACCTCGCCCCGTCCGCCAGGAGCCGTATCGTCCGTTCCATAACGTGTTAGCCAGCGCCAGGCTGCCATTCAGCGCCGCTCCTCCAGCCCCGCGCGAGTGGGCGATAGGATCAACACCCAAGCTCCCACGTAAACAGCAGATAGGATCCATAGATAACACGCCGCGTCAGGCACACGGCACTTGCTGTGCTCTATTGCTACGGTAGAACACGTCTCGCCGTGCCTTTAGCACGCGGCACCATCGTTCACGAGCTCAGGTCACGAAGCGCATGACGCAGCCGCTTTGTCTAGTACTGATCCGCCGCCGACCCTCACGCCGGCCTGTCCCGTCGCTACCCTCCCCGTACTCTTCACCCTCCACACCACGCATCTGCGACCCCAGAGCGAGAAAGCCCGCTACCACTACCCACCCAAGCCCTCTCCCAGCAACTTGAATGAGCTCATCGCCCGACCACGCCGCTGAGCAGACGCCGCCCGTTTCCAACCTCACGTACCTGCACAAGCAACAGCGCAACCGCAACAAGGTGCACGACACACCGCAAGCGCGCGGCCGGAACACGCTACGCCATGAGCTGGGAAGACGAGATAAGCAGGCCGCAAAGGTTACGCGCATCTACCCCAGAGAGATGTACGCACTCCACCACCCGCCCCAAGCATGACCATCGTTTGCCCTTGGGCCAGCGCTGACGGTAGACTGTGATAGAACAAAGTCCCCGCCTTCCACACGTCGATTGTCCTCTGCCTCGCCACCGGGCCCAGCAAGCTATAATGCGACCACGTCGCCACTGCTGTCGGCGCTGGGTGCCACGCGAACCACCGAGTGGACCAAGTCGGTGCCCTTCTTCCCCAACCAAGGCTCGCCAGGCACCGGCGGCATAGCCATCGCGAACTCTCCACCGACTTTTCACAACTCGCCTGGTGCACGAGATGGCTTGTACGCTCCGCCCATGTCCAACTCACCCCCTGGACTACGGCCTCTGAGTCATCCCAACCAGTACACCACGTTCGGCGGGCGCCTCCAGGGCTCACCACAAGATACATCGGCCAGAGATCGCAGAGCATCCATGTATTCGCAACATGGCGCTCGCATACCCTCGCAACTCCATCAGCCGCTGCCACATCAGCCGCAAGCACACTTCTACGGCTTGCCAGGTCTGGATTTTGGACTCAACAATGCACCAAGTGACGGCATGACGCCCGGAGAAGGAGGCTACTTCTGCGGTTTTGATACGCTGGTTGCAGCAGGTGACGAAGCAGCTCGAGCGGCTGAAAATGTCATACTCATTGGCTCGCAGGGAGGCCTGGACGTCTTCCGTGTGGAGAAGAGCAAAATGGATCTTGTAGGGCGTCTAGAAGGGCTGCGCGGAGCCGTCATCGGCGCTAAAGTGATACCGTGGACCTCCAGGATAGATCCCCTGGCTGCATTACGACCTCTAGTCGCGCTCACATTACATGGACCAGTTGTGAAAGACAGTAGAAGCAGCAGTGGCAGTGGCGCATCTTCCGTCATTGACGATTCGGCCTCCGAGTCTCCTAGTAGGCCCGCCTCGCGTCATGGAGATGAGCCAATGGGCCAGATCACAGGATATCAGACAACGGTTCAAGTGTACTCGCTGAAGGAGCAACGGAAGGTGGCGACATTGTACAAAAGTCCATTGATACCTTTGATCAGCCCCGTAGATAGTCCCTTGTTCCAACCTCCACCTCCAGTAGGCGATTTCGTTGTGGATGCCAAAGGGAAGTTCATTGTTGTTGCTTCAGGTGCCAGTGGGGAAGTCTTCGTCTTTGCACCGTACTCGAAAGGCCATCCAGAGTACGCCGAACGCTACCGATGCCTGGGAAAGCTATGGACGTCGGTCCAACTCCGCGAAAAGGTTACCTCGTCAAATGCTTCAAGTGTAGCAGACGGCAACCACGAAGATATCCCTCCTGAAAAATATGGCTTACCTATCTTTTCGCTTTCCGAACGATGGCTAGCTACAACTCCGCCTGCATCAAGCTCACTCTACCCGTTGAACGGCACAGCACTTACCTCTCCGTACTATGAACGCCCGCCAGGCCTGTCTCACCATAGCGTCCCACCTCAGCCAACACCGAACTGTGCTGTAGATGCTCCTGAAGCAGCGAGCCTTATTGATCGTCTGGCCAGGGAGGGGACCCAAGTTGCGATCAAGAGTGCACGATGGGCTACAGAGAAGGGCTATCAGGTTTTCAAGAGCTATATGAACAAAGGTCAGCAGACCAACAGTAACCAGATGCCGTATGGTCATGATCCAATCCAGCATTACTTCCCACCAACACATGGGCACAATCAAGCACAGCCAAGGCAAGATACTTCTGTCATCTCCATCTCTGATCTCCAAAGGTTACTTGAAGCAGAGGAGTCAAAGAACAAGAACGCTCTGCATCCAATTGCCACGGTGCCTGCTACACTGGGCTGTAGCTTCTTGTCGTTCTCTCCGAGCGGCTTGATGCTCATGACAGTGAGCAAGAAGGGTGACTATCAAGATGTGTGGGATTTGAAGCGGATGAACTTTCGCAGGATCCGCAAGACTGCAAGGGAACAGCCAACTGGTCCCCATGTTCGACAGATTGCTCGCTTCACCCGCATGACGGTCACAAATGTTATCGATGTCAGCTGGTCTGCTCCATTGACTGACAAACTGGCTCTTGTTACCGATAAAGGCACGGTGCACATGTTCTCAATGCCAGCATCCGCCTTCCAATGGCCACCTGCTCGACGTATCCGCCAGGCACCTGCACCCGCTAAGACCGAAGAAGCGACATCGCCAAGCGGTCCTGTCGGCGCCGTCAACTCCGCAATGAAAGCAATCAATGGCACCGCCAGGCCGTTCTTCGACGCTGTACGTCAGCGAAATACCAGTGCCGGCTCCCGCTTCACTTTCAGTAGTCTTGGTGTGACACCAGCTGCGGGTGCGAAATCTGGCAAGGCTGTTGCTGCCGGCGTGGGCAAATCAATCAATAACATCCGGCACGCGGGAGACAACAAGCTTACACTTCCTTCGTCGCCCAGTGGAGTCAAGCCTTCCAGTGTCCGCTGGCTTTCTGGACGGGGTCGCGGTTCCATCGCATTGGTCTCGGGTGGTGTTCTGCAGATATGGCGGGTTCAGATGCGCTCAACAAATAGCAAGGGCAAGACTTCGGTCACTGCATCGATAAGCAAGAAGAAGCTGGTGGAGTTTGCGCTAGCTCCGATCCGCGACTCCTCCCTTCCACCTGCCGTTGCAGAGCAGCTGTTTCCACAGCCCGGAGATCCAGAGCCCACGCAAGAGGTATATGGCGATTGGCTTCTGCGTACCCTACCATCTCGCAAATCTGGTACTGTAGGGCCAGCACCAGCACCGTTAAGCTTCTCTGAACTCGAGACCAACCCACCCTATCAGCCTTTTTACACTGACCGCCGCGTCACACGCTTCGTGTACTCAAGACAGTCGCCGGAATTACAAGACAGCAGTAGCGAGTTCCAACCTTCAGTTCCCGGTTTGGTTTCTCCCCTACATCAAGAAGACGATAGTACACCATGGCTCTTTGGCGAAAGCATCGAAGCAGTGCGCATCTCCTCACCTATGACACACGCATACGACTCTGGAGAAGATGACCTTGTAGCAGGTGTCGCAGCGCGCATTGAAAACAAACTCGTCTTGCGCGATGGAGAAGAAGAGATTGAACAAGTTGTAGTCACCACCAGACGTAGGCGCATCAGAAAGGAAGGTGCTGACGAAGGCGAAGAAGGCTTCTTCGAGGATGACTGCGAAGTTCTCGACTTTGCAGAGGATAGGGTGTAAGTAGGCTGGCTACTTTTGGCGATTCCACTCGCTCCAACAGTTTCGTCTGTGCTTTTTTTTCTTTGGGAATACTGGGCGTCTTTTCGAAGCAATCGGATACCGGAAAGACTTGATTTGATTTGCATTGAATCCTTGACTTAGTTATCATTATTATTACTATTATTATCAAGAGAACTTCCAGGCGTGCGGTAGGCGTTTGAGGTTTTGTACTTTTTTTTCTTCGTTCTTCTGCATAACAAACTATATACCATACTAGGCAGTTTTCTCTTTTTTTTAACCTTCTTCTTCTCCTTGGGACGCATCAAATTGCGATTTAGTTGCGCATAGATAAGAAATAAGATCTCTGTTGTAGAAAAAGACTTTGTGTAGTTGATTTACGCAGATGTAAAGTAATAGTTCGAGGTATTACCGCCGAGTTTCTGTTTGTCACAACACCTGCCACACCCACACACTTCGATTAACAAGCTACTTACATACACAACACAGCTGCCTCCCCTAACCTCCCAATCTCCAAAGCCACACTAAAGAATGGATGCTCACAGTTGGGTATGTCAAGCATAAGGTATGTCAGCGGATGGATGCCTTGGGATGGGAAATGTCTTTTGCCATTTTTCTTTTGCCATGGGGGTTAACGGTGAGTGGATTGGTGCCTGAAAATTAATATAATTTGAGTATGGGGCGGATTTGACGAGTGAGGAGGCGAAGGGCATGGTGGAGGTACTGATGGGGGAGAGGGTGTGTAACGGGGGTTGGGATAATCAGGATGAATGGATGGGGTGAATGGAAACTGGAATTCTGTGAATGTGACTTCTTGACTGTGTCCTGATAGCTTCTCTCACAGAATCCAGTCTCACCATGTTGTTTATTAATCACGGTATTTGGGGGATAGTATGGAACGGATGACTAGGTGGCCAACTGTTGCTGTGCTTGTGAGCCTAAGATGACAAAGAAATCTTAACCTATCTTCTCCCACTCAGTGAGCTACGTTCGAAGCAATCAGCAGAAGGTGCAATGGGTGCACTTGAGTTCAAATACCCTATAGTAAGCCGCCAAAAAATTCAGAACTGAGGAGCATAACGAGCATACAGGTTGAAGTCATGGCTAAGCAACAGATTTTCTTTTCAGCAGTAGTATTGCGTTGTGTCTGGAGAACCCGAGACTCTGACCTCTCCAAAATCCCTTCGTAGCCACTACGTCTTCCAGAAGGAACTACTCACTTTCCTCTTCCACCATGTGCTTTTTACGGACTACTTGTATCTGTAGGACACATTCTCTTTCTCGCCAGCATCGTTTGTCCTTTGTCTCCACTGCTTGACACCAGCATAGGAACTGATGTCCACCCCATCCCCAAGACACTCACAAACCATGAAACACGCCTCACCCCATTTCGCGTAAACCCTTGCACCCAGATAGGGGAAGCGGGTATGAATATGGCTGTGTGGTATCCGAAACGACCTTACCAAGCCCAAGGCCACAAGACGATGGCGAAGTGTCTTGAGTGTTTCGTCGCCGCTTCCTTGTCTGATGTCCACAGGTCCCATCTTCGTCATGGTGCTCCATTGACTCATATCGATTGCTCCGGTCCTGATCTTGAATTCTATGGTGAAAGGAAGCCCCTTGTACTCAGGGCGTCCATCAGTGGTAATGGCACGATGCTCCATGGGGATTCTGGTAGAATCAAAGTCCGCGATTCCATCGTGCCAACGTGCGTTCGATTTGACAACGCGAAGCAGCCAGTTCAGCTCATCTCGGCCTGAGCACTTCGTGTCGTTGGTGTAAGTGATCTGGACGCCTGGTGACCTGTGCAAGAACATAGCAAGCCATTTCAAATCGATCGATGGATCTCCCTTCGTACACTTAGAGCGCACATCACTGCGAATGCTGCAAGTATAGCTCTGCATGATCTCAGGTGTGCTCTCAGGAAAGAAAGCTTCGAGGAAAGTGTGAACGCGATAGTATGGCAGTACAATAACCGGCAGCAGCAAGAAGGGCCTATACTCCTCTCGAAGGACGCGGCACGTCGTGCTCATGGCGATCATGTCTGACATAGGTGGAGACTGCTCAAGGTGATATCCGTAGATTTGGTTACGCAATTCTGTGCTGGTCTTAGTATCGTCGCGCATCAACCAATTGCTGAAGCACTCACCTCCAGGGAGATCGAGAAAACCGGTCTTTGCTGATGGCTCCGATGGTACAACTGTCGGCGATGCGAGTTGTGCCATTGTAGCACCACCAGTGATATCGTTTGTAGCTGACCTGTCACGGAGAAAGGTTAATTGCAAGAGCTATAGCTGACGTATCGGAGACTTTCTGCATGCCTGGGTGATGGCGTTGCAGTTACGAGGTGTGGTTGAATAGGAGCGTCGATCGAGGGTTGTCAGCTTTAAGGATAATGAATAGATACTGTAGCACCGTGCGTTTGGTTATTACCTAATCACCGAAACGCGGTGAAGGTGGCTGCTATACTCGAGCGCATCATACAGCGGAAGAGGCGATCCGATGCAAACGGACGACAAAGACCTCAGGACTCTCACTGCAAATAGATCATGACAACTCGCACGCTGATATACCTCACTCAAATTTTTCTTAGATGTCATGGGGCTCACGGTGATATACAGAAAGAGTCGAGGGTCATTCGAGTAAGGCGTAGACTGACTGTCTATACGTATTTGGAAGCGAGACAACTCTGAAATGTTCAAGGCTGCTGCCTCCTTTCTCGACTAAGCAATCTTAGACGAAGTTTCCATAGCAATCTGAGCGCTGTACCTGATTTACCATCTGGCAAGCATGTCAAGAAGGGAGGAAACAATGTAGTGACATATAGCATTGATAGACCTGCAAGCTGTAAGAGACTGTTCCTGTCGATCAAAGCAGTATATATGAACCCAGATCTTTGCGCAATGTTCTTTCCGCCAGCTCTCTCCAATCTACCAATATATACCAGTGCATCGCGAGTCCTATTCTTCAGCAATCGGTGATACTTCGCATGTCCACCAGTTACTCATCGAGGCGTCATCTTCGTACCAACGCATTCACAGACCTTGGTGTACCTTCCGGATCGCTCTGCGCACATCTTGACTGCTATACTCTTGAACACATTTTGTACATCAATGCGAGATGGTTGAAACAAGTCGATTAGTCCTAGTGCTAGAAGACGATCGCGGAGCATCTGGAGGGTTTTGGTCCCACTACCTTGTTTCTCGTCGAATTCGGATACCTCAGCGCGCCAAAGCTCCAGGTCCGCACCTTCCAACTTGAACCTGAATTTGATGGTGAAGGGCATCAGACGATTACGAGGCAAGGGACGTCGTCCTTGTATGAAAATACTTATGGAGTCGAAATCCGTGACGCAGTTACGCCAAATTTGGTTCGACTTTGTGATCTTGAGTAGTAGATTCAGATCTTCCAAGGGGCTGTACCCTTTAAGAACTCGGGTCCTCGAACTCATAGCTCAATTCGATGCCAGGACACTTGTGCAGGAAGGTGACTAGTCATTTGAGGTCGATTGCTATCGTTTCTTTTACGACTTTGCTGATAGCAGCAAAGATCTCGCAGTCGTATTCGCTCATGATTTCTGGAGTGCTCTCAGGGAAGAAGAGTTCCAAAAAAGGCTGTACGCGATGATATGGGAGCTCAACATACGAAGTATAGCCCGGAAGGTACATTGGCCTAATTTCCGTTCGAATGGTCCGGCATGTCGAGGCCAGTACCGCCTTTTCTGACATCCATCGCGACTGGGCAAGATGGTATTCGTATACAGAATTGCGGAGTTCTGGTACGGAATTAGCATTGTAGCATTGGGAATGATGTTCGTCATTACGTACCGCCAGGCAGATCAAGAAAGCCAATCTTCGACGCTATCTCATGAGCATCGTCAAGCATGCCGCTGCTAAGAGTAGCCATGTCGCTGGCACAGATTAGTCGCGCACGCTGAGTATGAATTGTATAGGACCTACTGAAGTCTGGTGGAAGACCTCACACTTGTGCGGATCGAGTCTGTCGAAGGAGGGTGTAATGGAAGTGAGGTTATAAGCTCTGTGTACAACAAAAATGCTGTAGCTGTGCGCGAAGTATTACATAATCAAAAACACGGAAGGTATGGTGTAGGTGACTCGGACTGGACCCTGGCATATCATGTGTGGTGAGAGGCGGCAACTGGAGAGACACAGACAAGAAAACCACCAGAACAATCCTTTCATTCTGCACAATTCAGCCACTTCCAACTCTAATCTTCAACCCCTCAAATCTTCGACCTCCCACTCCTCCTCTTCTCCTCCAACTCCTTGATCTTCGCCTCAAACCTCTTCGTCGGCGCCCCCTCCACGAACCGCTCCGCAAGCGCATCAATCGCATTGACCACTGCCATCATCCTCGCATCCCGAATCGGCGCATTTTGCAACCTTTTCATCTCCATCATACTCTTCCCATCATTCACCTTCAACTGCTCCCCCAGGAAGTCTATAACCTTCCTCTGGAACGCATCGCCCGTCTCTTCCCACACATAGTTGTACAAGCCTGCGTCGACTAGTTCCTGGGCTGTGAGTTTGCGGCCAAACATGAGGAAGTCATTTGCGCGGTGGATGCCCATTGATTGGGCGAAGGAGAGGGCGGAGCCGTTTTCGGGGACGAGGCCGAGCGCGGAAAAGGGACATTGGAGCCAGGAGTTTGTGGTTGCGAGGACGATGTCGGCGATACCTGGGAACCAGGCTGCGCCACCACCGACGGCGGGGCCATTGAGTGCGACGATGAGAACTTTCTTGTGGTCGATCATTGAGCGGAGGAGTTCGGTTGCTGTGTGATCGTTAGTATGCCGTTTCGAGAGGATAGTATAGGGATGCTGGTTATGAAGCGCAATACCAAATATTGTCATATGACCGGTGTCTTCATGGGAAGAGTAAGACTTACCATATCCCAGCCCTCCAGCAAAATGTAATTTCTTTTCCCCATCATTCTTGAATGTCTAGACCCAGAATCAGCATCGCCAGTCCCAACCAACACTCCCCCTCCTCATAAACAAAGACAGAAATCCAAAAATACCTTTCCACTGCCTGCACCAACACCCGTAACATCCGCCCCAGCACTAAAAAACCTTCCCTCCCCTGTCAAAACCGTAAACACCGTATCCGGATGTTCATTAAGCACTCTCAACGCCGCGATCACATCTGGAATGAGATTCCCACCAAACGAATTGAGTTGCTTAGGCCTGTTAAATTTGATGACGCCGATTTGATTGGTGATGGAGAAGTTGATGTCGGTGTAGTCTGATTGGGACGTCATGTTGAGAAATATGTGCGATGAGATTGGAGTCGGGTGAAGAGACGATGGGGGTGTATGAAACAAAAAACTGTGGATTTTAACCGTGACACAAGAGTAAATATAGTGTGAGGTATAATGGAGATGCAGTATGAAGTAGTGGCTTTCAGGAGATTTAAAGAATAGTAAGCTTTCCCCGCAAGACGCGTGAGATCGGCCTCGGTTCGGTGAGGGTATTGTGAACAGTCGTACGTCGATCGAGTCAGCTATGGCCGTCCAATTGGGATAGTATTCTGAGGTTCCAAAACGCGCTTTTCGCCGATTGAATAAAAGATCCTGGTGTTGTTCTCGTCAAAGTTGGGTTGGCTGATGAGTTGTGGTTGCGGTTTGGCGACGTACCTCGGCACAAGTTAATTGTGGAACCTGGAGTTGACGCGCCCGTGCTTCGGGATGGAGCTATGCTAAATTGGGCTCTACCGCTGAAGCGCAGAGCTGATTCCAAATGCATTTTCGCAAGAATATGTCGAGAGAGTACATCTATTACTACAATCTATGAGGGGAATCTTGTTTCATATACACACATTCACGCATCTACTCGTCATCTTCTAACCTTCAAATACCCCATGATTCAGCTCGACACCGAAATCCTTTGCCATAACCTTCATCCGCGCCTCAATCTCATCTTCCATGCCGCCGCCCACACCAACCCATTGCCTGACTTTACTCCAGAAGAATACCACATCGCTTAGCGCCAAGATGCACCTGAAGCGCACATGTTTGACCCAGTTTGACCACCGCTCACCCACACCGAGATCTTTCGACTCGATGAGTGCTCTCGACGCCCAGAGACCTGTGATCTTGATACGATTGACCGGTGAGCCCAGGAATTGGTTGTTTCCTTGTACAATACGGAGGTTGCGGCCGATGAACAACAATTCACGTGGGAACTTGGCGTCATCGCCGAGGATGAGTTTGATAGCGTCGCGCCCCTTTGCTTGCATCTCGAAAGCACGTTCAGCTTGATCTTTGCCCTTACTTCCCTTCTTGAGTTCAGCCATGACGCTGTTGTCACCACCCTGATAAGGCCGCATGAGTGTCGCGGAGGCAAAGATGTCAGCGTGTTTGACACCCCACCCTGTCACGATTTCTTCAATCGTCGCATTGTCGAATGCAAGCAGGGACTTCCAGAAGAGCGAGTACTGATGGCGGAACTTGGGATCCATGCGAATGTATAGGCCGTGATCGATAAGTACGACTTCTGGGTCGCCGTTGGGCAGACGTCGGATGAAGATGTTACCGGGGTGTGGATCGCAGTGGACGGAGCCCCAAAGGAACATTTGCGCGGAGAAAAGGTCGACAATGGTGTTCATGGTAGTCTTGAGGGAGACACCGAGGCCGCCTTTACCATCCGCGCCTCGCCATGAGTTGCGATCAGGTTTAAAGAAGTCATGCTTGGTGGCATCTTCTGGTGCGTGGGTGTCGACTTTAGCGTTGCCTCGTGAGATGGGCGGAAGTTTCCTTCCACCTGCACCAGGGCTGCCAGTTCTCCATCCACCCTGCCACTTGTTTGCGATGCCTTCTTTGTCCCATAGCCGCACGCCTTCGATCCACTCTGCAGTCATTACCCGCTTGCTCGAGAGTTCTCTGTAAACGGCGGGAATGTAAACTCTGCCATTGAGTCTGCTCTCGCCAGCTACTAGCCGTTTCATCTCCTCTGCGTTATTGGCTTCGTTCACGAAGTCTGTCTCCAGCATCAGGCGCTCGGATATATATGGTACTAGGGTGTAGACCGGTATCGCAAACCACCAAGTATAGGCCTTAGCTACAACCTTGAAGGCCCACAGATCCCATCCGACTTGTTGCGCGATCTCGCGCTTCTGTATTTTGATGGCGACTTCTCTGCCATCTGCAAGCCTAGCCCAGTGTACTTGTGCCACGCTTGCACTTGCTCTGGCTGTTTTTTCCATGATGCCTCTGTCGCCTTGTCGGTCCAGTGTGAAGCCCACGCCAAATACATCCTCCACGCTCTTGCCAAAGTCTTCACGTATAACCTGCTCGACCTCCCACCACTCATTCTGCGGCGCATCGTCGAACATGGTGGCAAACATCTTCTGGAATTCTGGCGGTAAAATTGCGCTTTGCATGGCAATCGCCTGGCCAATCTTCAAGTACAGTCCGCCATTGTAGCGCAGCAACTCAAATATCCTCTGCGCATTCCGTAGATGCAGCGCTTCAATGCTATCTGCGAGTGGAGGGTGTGGGCGAAAATTGATCTTGTAGTCGAGCCCTATTAGAAGTCCAGTCTTGAAGGTGCGCAGACTGCGCGTTATTGAGGAGGCGTAGAATTGCTTATCAATGAGTAAGCCTGCGCCTAGCAGCGCCGTGATGACAGCAAGACGGCGCACCCATCTTCGGCGCGTAAAGGGCGGTTTGATCTTGCGAGGCCGAGGTTTGGGCAGGTCTGCCGGGTTTATGGGTCGAAGTGGTTCCCATGCTTGCGTCTGTAGGCAGCGAACGAGCGGCGTCTGGTGTAGGCGGGGGTGTGCGACAAAAGTCGATGTCAGCAATCGTGAGGAACCATATTTTACTGGCGCTCGTCGGAGAGCAGACAAGCCATGTATCATGGCTGTCTTTTGGGGCGCAAAAGCAGCATCAACTTGGTATCAGACATGGGGGCGGGCGTGGAATTAGTTTATCATACAAACATCATGACGGCATCTCGAGCGGTCGATTGCAACCGCCGAGTTGAGGGCCGTGCACCGGTACGGTAGCTAATGTACCTTCCCGACTCCGCCCGCCCTTTCACTGTTATAGCCTGCGATGTAGCAAAAGTGGGAGCTGACGAGATTTCATCAGCAGAGAAAACTCTGACATTAGTAAGGTGCGATTTGCTCTAGTCTTGAAAGTAGTCTGCCCCAAACAGCGTAAACTCATCCTCTAGTCCCCGTTTCCTGTACCAAGCATGTTTCCGATTCATGGTATTGCATGCATAGTAGTCTCCATTTCCATTTCGAATCTTGGAAGTAAGCTCTCGAACACTACCACGCTTAGTCATGGCCCGTGGATTGCGGCGTGAAATAACATCCAAATAGTTTCGCGATGTGGAAAACATTGCCTTTTAATGTCTGTTGAAATGGTCCCTGTTCCATGCACCTGCGCTGGAAAGACCATAGCAACGCGTGTGACTTAGCATGCGTCGCATACCTGTGAGGACGATGGAGGTTTTTTTAGACTTTGTGAGTCCAGTCCATGCTTATGTAGCACATTCTCGCGTTTAGAATTGAAGTTTTCCCAAATCTGCCACCCTTCATGACTCCATCTCACCATGAGCATTCTCCACGGCCTTCAGATCAACTCCCCACCTTCTTGCAAGCTCCTCAATAGTCCCATTCCACTTTTTGACTACCGGATGCTGCTCTGCCACCTCTCTCAGCGTAGGATCTTCCTCCACCCCAGTGACGCTCCATTTCCAAATTCCCTCCTCATCAATCCACTCCTTGCCGAACAGTTCCTGCAGCGCCAACTCCTTTTGCGCGGCTTGGTGCAATTCACTCACCACTTTGTAGACTACCTCGTCATGCCCTTTCCACGCTGCTACAAAGCCCTCGAGTACGCCGAGAATGTATCCAACGCGTAACCCGAGGTTTGCGCCGAGCGAGTACCCTTCGTCGAAGCCATCTTGCACATATTGACCCTTGCTATTTGAGAGCCCTTCGCGGTAGGCATCCGTGTCCAAAGCACGTTGGCGGGAAGGCAGGTCGGAGAGTATTTCGTGCGCGCGGTCTTGCGATGCTAGCGAATTAAGGACAGGCGATGTGGGTGCAGAGCCGTAGATGTCGTCGAGTGGGTTCTCGTGCGGTGGAGTGGGAGGCGCATGGCCGGCTGCAAGTTGGGTTGGTCCCAGTGGGGGAGACACGTCACCGAGGGCATTCATATTATCGAGGTTTGCGAAGGATATGCCGTTCGAGGCCTGAGTCTAGTCATCGTTGCGGGTTGTACGTGTGGTGGGGTGAAGGGAGAGGGCCTGGTGGAGACTAGCGCTGTTTTCGGAGGGCTCGGGGGATTGAACCTCTTTAAGATAGAGCGACCGTTCACATGCGCGTTCTCTCTTATACATGACACCGTGAGATGTGAAACAGCTCCGTACAGTTCTTAAAAAGCGAGACAACTAAACAGCATGCATCAACAACCCATGTAGGGGCAATGTGAGCTCCAAGTACCCATCGAGTACTTAGGTACCTATGTATCGTACCATACCACAGTACCATAGGTAGGCAGTGCTGCCACGCACTCCAAGGTCAACTTCTCCATTCCAGTCATCACAGCACTCTAGCATTAAGCGACCGCTACCAACAAACAAGCAAGCTTAAACAGATTTACTACTTGCCTTGAGCCACAATGCGAGACAACTGCAGCAATCCTTCAGTGTTAGCGAGACTACGGACGAAACACGGCTGCCAACCGAACATGCTCCCACATAGTAACATAGTTATATCTGACTGTCTTCCTACTTTCCTATCAAATGTCAAGCTCCATTTCCCTTGAATTACAAGACTAACTTGTCAAATCACCCATCCCTTTCTCACAATTTCAACATCCTATCCTCCATCGAAATGGTAACCCTCGAAACCATCCGCGCCCACAACAACGCCCTCTCCTCCACCTTCCCTCCAAACCTTGTTGCCATCTTCGTAGGCGGCACCTCAGGCATCGGCTTCTTCACCGCCCGCGAATTCGCCCGCCACACAATCACCCCCCACATCTACCTCATCGGCCGCGACGCCTCAGCAGCGCAATCCTGCATCCGCGAGATCCAAGCCATCAACCCATCCTCTCAACTCACCTTCCTACAAAAAGACATCTCCCTCCTCCGCAACGTCGACTCTGTATGCACTGAAATCGCTACCAAAGAATCCCGCGTAAATCTCCTCTTCATGACCTGCGGCTACCTCACCCTCCAAGGCCGCTCCGAAACAATCGAAGGATTAGACCGAAAACTCGCTTTACATTACTACACACGAATGCGCTTTATATCGCAACTCCAACCCCTCTTAACCGCCGCCGCCGCCGCCACCACCACCACCAACTCCCCAGACACCACCACATCACCCGTTACCCCCTCACTCTCACGCGTCCTATCCGTCCTCGATCCCCGCGCAGGTCTATACTCCGCCCCTTCCCCCACAGACCTAAGCTTAAAGCACACCTTCTCCCTAAAAAAATGCTTCATCCACGCTTCAGCCATGCAAAATCTAGCTCTCTACCATTTCTCCGCTCAACATCCATCAACAAGTTATATCCACGCCTATCCCTCGGGTGTCGAGAGCGGCGTCTTGCGTGAGTTTGGCGGCGAGTGGAGTGGCAAGGTGTTGGCTTGGGTGGGGAGGTTGGTTGGGAGCTGCAGCTGGGTGTTTGTTCCGCAGGGGGAGAGTGGGGAGAGGCATTTGTGGGCTGCGACGGCGGGGGCCTATCCCACGCGGTCTGGTGGGGGACAGGCTGGGGGACAGGATGCAGGTGCAAAGGTGGCCATGGGGAGTGATGGCGTGAGGGGGAGTGGGAGTTATTTGCTGAATTGGGATGGGGAGGTCGTGGGGGACAGCAAGGTTGCCAAGGAGATGAGGGAGCAGGGGAGGGAGGTGGAGTTCTGGAGGCATACTGAGGATGTGTTTCGGAAGGTCTGTGAGGAGGGCGGGAAGTATTGAGGTGGATTGATTAAATATACGATAAACCTCATAGTGTGCGGTGTATTGGCAGCCATATTAATTATATTCAAAGAGCTCTGGGTCTCAGAGCAAGTCTAAACTCACTCGTACTATACAAATATAATCACAATCGGGAAATTTCAGCATTTCAGACAACAAGAAAATCTTCATTGCGTCCGCAAACACTCTTCTAAAGACTACATACATTGCTATACATGTCCGAAGCCTCTGGGCAATCCAACTTCACTCGTCGAGTTGAGATCAGCACTCCCCACGAGAAATACGACCAGCGTAACACTGTTTTCTGAAGGTTCTCCAACAATGGTATCAGCAAGCGGGCGGTCGGAACGGGCGTGATCTAGAATGTACTTGAAACAGTAGGGGAGGGTATGCGCAGTCTCGAAATGGGGAAGAAAACAAAGAACAGATGCCAGCCGTGGTCAACAGGTACAAGGGGGTATGAACAAGGAGATGCGGGTACACATGTCGAACGTGACCGTGTGACAGTGGTTTTTTGGACCGGGCAAAAGATGTTTTGTCGTATGCCTGAGACTGTCGCTTAAGCGCAGAAGTATACAAGATACACCAGACATGGTCCGGTGTATGCCAGAACGGAGAAATTGCAGACAATCGCCAGTCAGGGGTAGGCGCGGGTTGTGCTGAGGCGGCCAACGGCTTACAGTATCGAGCCAGATTGTGTAGGGCCACGTTGTCTAGTCGCGCCTAGAAGCCCGCCGTCTGGTACTGGCGGTGGTCTCTGGCGCCCGCGCTCATAGCGCGACCATTGACAGCAGGAACGGAAAGCCCCTTTGCGGCAGGGCCATCCGATGTCGCAATCCGTCGTCTGGTGTTGCCCTTCTGCAAGCGATTCGTCCTCCAGCCCTCATACCACTGAACGCGACTTGCCTCACGCAGCTCCGCACGCCATTCGCTAAACACACTCTCCCTGAGCTTAACGAAATCGCAATGTTCGGGGTCGTACGGGTCCGCAAAGCCCCAGGGGAACCTGCGTCCGACAATTTCCGGCTCGTATGGGTCGGGCGAGATGATGCTCAAGGGCAAGAACGGAGTCTCTGTAGTCTCTGCCTGGATGGAAGCGGACATGGCTGATGGCTTGCGGCTGTGGCTCTTCCTGGCACTCGGCGGCGAAGTGGGTGGTGACTGCGAATTTGAAGAGTTGGACGATGCGATTGATCGAGCAGCTTCTGAGGAGGACCGCCCAAGGATCTTATTCAGCACTTCGGATTCACCCTCGTTCTCCGGAGACTTCTCATACTCGTCCTCATCACGCTCATCCAGTCGGTCAGGGTCCTCATCGTCCTCATCAGCGTCCAAGCTCAAGGCCTCGAGAGGATCAAGCTTTGCACGCTTGAGCGTATCCCAAACCATCTTCTTGAGGTGGCGCATGTGTGCGCCTGTGATGGTGTCTGCTTTGCTGATCACGGGAATCACAGTCGTCTTTCCCTGGAGCTCGCGCAATACATTGAGATCTAGATTTTCATCGAGTCCTCCAAAGACAGCACCGCCATTCTGGACAGCATTGGACTTCTTGCGGTCTGCCGCAATATTCTGATCCAGGCGGATGGGATCCAGAAGAAGGAACACACAGTGTATGTGAGTATCCTTGACTCCAGGCGCACGCACAACCTTTTGCTCTTCACCAAACGTATCCTCGAACTTGGACTCGAGGAACGAGGTGATGATGGGCAGCTGAAAGTCTACAATGTTCTTCTCTAGGCCCTCGGAGTCCCACAGAGTAACACCGACGCGCTCGCCATCGACTTCGGTCTCGAGGTATTCGGAGGTGAAGGGAGAATCATCTCCACCGACAGCCGTGGCTGGCGGAGAAGGTGTGTGGGGTCGCTTCCTAGCTGGGAGAGCAAGCGCAGTACGGAGGAGATCAATAAAAGAGGATTTTCCGCATCCCTTGGTACCAATCACCAGGATGCTATGTGCTCATTAGCAAAGAGTTGCGTCATTGACGCTGTGTAACCTACTTAAACGGAGTCGGGTCCTTCCTCCTCCTGACGCGACGAGGACTGTTGACAGTGCTGTGCTGGCTGCTGGCATAGCTGTAGCGACCGCGATGCGTCATGCTCTCAGTCCTTGGGTACGGATCGTAGTTGATGTAATCGTTGGGCGGC
This sequence comes from Plenodomus tracheiphilus IPT5, assembly GCA_010093695.1. NCBI lineage: Eukaryota > Fungi > Ascomycota > Dothideomycetes > Pleosporales > Leptosphaeriaceae > Plenodomus > Plenodomus tracheiphilus. The sequence continues at coordinate 1,304,289 of MU006288.1, read as the reverse complement.
CCGCCAGCCGAAGGAGGCGCTGCAGCGAGGTTGAGATTCTGATTCTGGTTCTGAGCCATTCTGTAGGTGTCGACGGAAGGACGCGAGAAGTTGTGGCTGTTGTGACTGGCGTGGCCGTTGGTATTGTAGTTGCCGGCCCTGTTGGAGACAATAGCGATCGAGTCTGGGCGGGCGTCTTCGCCTCCGAAAGTCGCAATCTGGGGCAGGGCGGAATGCGAGGGAAGGCGGGGTGGTTGTCGGGGCAGCATCGCGGCCTCGCGCTGCCTGCGTAACGCTTCCTCCTGGGCAAGCGCCTTCTGCTTTCTACTCATCTTGCCGGTGGACGGGCTTCGATTGCTTCCACTGCCACGTTCGGCGCTTGACTTGCGGCGCAAAAATCCAAACGAAGTTCGGCGCGGCCCTTGCTGCTCTCCGTGGGACAGCGCGACAGAAGGGCGGGAAGCGGGCTCAGGTGAAGCGTCCTTTGGCACAGAGGGGTTGGGTGGATTAGGTGGATTAGGGGACCTGTTGGGCGTGGTGCTGGCCATGGTGAGCGGGCGGGCGGATCTTAATCAAGGGACGCAGCAGCGGTCGCGCAAGTGTAATCTTAGTAGATGGGGACAGGAGCACGGCAGCGCAATTGGATGTCGAGCTGGGTTGGCCTCTTGTGCCGACGGCACAACAATGCAGAGGGTCTGGCGAAAATGAGGGCTGAAATTGAAGGGAGGAGCTGGCCGGCGGGTTGCAAGGTCAGCGCCTGCTCCGAGGCGGGTGGACGTGCCTGGTGAATGGCCCAGGGTCTAATTGACTTACCTTAGGCCAGCTGCTACTGCAGGAACGCGGTGGGTCAGTGGCGCTTGCGGCCACCCCCAGGTTTCTGGCTTCGACGGGGAAAAAGTGCGAAAAGAGGGGGGAGAGGTGGAAAAAATGCAACGCAAAGGACCAAACGAGCGACGCGTCGAGGAGAAGGAGGATGGGCAAGGCCGCAAAGGACATTCAATTGGCCTGCGGTTGTTGCCAGCCTGTGCGGGAAACAGCCGTGGTCGCGGCTTCCCGACTGGGGTGGCACGCCCGAAATGTCAATGCGAAACGACCATAACCTGGCCGCCAGCGTCTAGTACAGGATGCACAACTGCACCGGAGCCATTCACGAATCACGCCCTGCCTTGGTCTGGTACGTGGCACTTTCGCGTCGTGTGTAGCGTACCAATTGCATTTGTTATCGTTGGAGCGGCCATGTTCTCGAAGGAACCCATCCCACCATGCTACTGTTGGTGTACAGTATCTTGCACATCGCGTCATGCACAAGAATAGGGGTTCCGCTCGCCTGCGGTGATCATGTGGGCTGGATAGGGCTGGCCTGGGGGCTGTCACAGAAGGACGGTCAGTTTGCAGACGCATCGCACAAAGTTCAAACATTGTTTTTGCCTTTGTCCTCCAGTCCACTGACAGCCGTTCGAAATGAACATGCACGATTGATGGCGCCATCATGCGTGTCATATGTAGCTAGTCTCGTTGAATCACCATCAAGGCGGAGAGGAGGGCCGCATAGCTGTGCAAACAAGGTCGTACTGTCTACCCACACAAGTCGTCCTTCATGCCGGCCATCACGACGGAGGTCGACGCCATTGCAACAAAAGCTGACTACTATCAGTGACATGTCAAACTGCCTATCGATTGCCCCGCATCCTCGCTTCCACCTTGTCACTGTGCTTTTGACCGGGCCGACCCCATTTTGACAGCACCGGCCGGTCTCTGCTGCAGCCCTAGTGCTTAGCCTCCACATCACCTGCAACTCACACCACATGCTCCTTCGATGCACCAATCCTGCGCCATCACACCTACTGCAGGACCATGGCCCAAGAGCCGTCGGACTGGCGCCCATAAAGATGCTGCTACCATACAAGGCTCAACTTCGAGCAACGGCATGGTAACTCTCAAGTCCCCCAGCCGCATCAAGCTTTCTGCTCCAGCTCAGGAGTCGGTTACGATAGTCTGAGCGCGCATGCAACAATGGGACTCGAAGGCTAGAACATCGATCTGCTCTAGGTAGACTTGTCCAATCGATCGGTCTAACAGACTATACCGTACAACTTGAGGAGAGCAGACGATCTACAAATCATCGAGGACGATCATGAGATTGAACGGTTATACGGAACTCCGCTTTATCTGTATATCTGCATACACTCTGTTTTCCTTTCAAATAACATGGCCTCCCTTATCCACTATCACTCGCTTGGTAATTCTTAGTGCCATACATACCTCCTGAACCACCAGCCAGACGAGTGTGAAAATCTGCTGAAGAAGGGAGGGCCCATTAAGAAACTACAACATGCTAAATCGCCACATGTAGCACCGATATACGGCTCATGGATAGCGAACTACTCCTAGACGCAACGTTCGTCCCAATACTGAGCGTATTGCTCCACAGCATCTTACCAGGTTTGTCGTTTCCACGTGGCCAATCGACCAATCACAGCGCGAGGACTACACCCGTGCAACTTCCTCAGATGAACCCTCAACGTCTACCGTCCGTCAACACGGCCAGGTGCTTCATCAGTAATGGCGTAGTCCGTATTCTTCGTTCTATAAGACATGCATCATGTCACTTTTCTCTCCCTGTTCCCCTTTGTGTCTCTTTGTACCGTTTACACGCTCGTTCGCCTTCTGGGCCTGAATTTCGATATGCATAACATCAAGTTATCTGCGCCGCTGTTCTTGAGCTCTTTGGTCGCGGCGGTGTCCGCGGGGAACTCTAGCGCAATAGATCTAAACTGGCATGCTCCGAAGAAGAGTTGGATCAATGATTTGGGACAGGTACTCAACGGCACCGGTACCAATGGCTTCGTCTTCAGTGGTTCGCAGTTGGCGGAAGGAGTGCAATATGGCACATACAACTGGTGCAACATGCCGCACGTGAGAAAGCAGGAGTACAAGAAGGTATCCGACGACTTCGAATTGATCTACGTGGAAGTGTCAGTTTCCTCGAGAACCTCGTCGATACGCAAGCTGACCAGAGTAGTATACATCGCCATCACAAGCGAACACCGTACGCATCCAACACTTTCCCCAAGGAGTCGTACCGATGGGACTGCGACGACCAAGGTCTATTCTACTACGGCGAACCCCTAAATCCATCCGGCAACGCATCAGCCTCCACCTACTGGACTGTCTACACAAACCCCATCAATCCCTTCGCTCAATCCGGCTTCAACGGTACCTGTCAATTCCCTCAAATCACCAGAAGCGGTCTCGACGACTCCCACCAGCACGGTAAAGACCTCTACGCCGTCTACCACGACCTCCTCCACTTCCTCCCCTCCAAACTAAACAACAGAGTTTCCTACCGCGTCACTAACAACGTCATCACCTCCCAAGTCGCCGGCATGGTAGTAGCCGGCATGTACTCGCCCTCCAAGCCTGCGCCCCTCCACATCCAACCCACCAATATCGACTCCCTCGAACCCCAATACCCCTGCCCCGCCGCATCCACCCTCTACACCTCCTATGGCGTCGGCGGCACAGCCTCAAACTGGACCGCACATCTCACCGCCGCAAAACCCCTCTTCACCGCTCTCGACAAAATCTCCGGTATTGCCCCGGACTCAACAGACTGGCACAAATCCTTCGACCACTACTACGATAACCTCTCTGCACGCCAATGTCACGCGAAACCTTTACCGTGTAACATCAACAACACTAATTTATGCATCACGCAAGAACAAGCAGATACAGTCTACCGCCTCGGCCAATACGAATACTCTTTCATCCACCGCGACAGCTCCTCAAGTCTCCAAGCCGCAGTATCGTCCTACGGCATTTTCCTCGCTGAACTCGCATCCAACATCCGCGCAGCCATTGAACGCAAATCAAACATTATATACAGACACAACGTTGCCCACGATGGATCTGTCAGTCGTTTGCTGAGTATCTTGCAAGTAGAGAGTATGGTGTGGGTGGGCATGGGATCAGAGGTTGTGTTTGAAATCTATGAGAAGAGAAAGGGGCAGGGGAAGGGGGGAAGGTATATTAGGATTCTTTGGGGGGGAAGGGTGTTGAGGAGTTCGAATCCTAGTTTGGGGACGGTGGAGTTGTTGGATTTGCAGACGTTTTTGGGGTATGTGGATGGGCTTGTTGGGAGGGGGGCGGAAAGGGTGGTGCGGGGTTGTAGGGCGTGATATTGTCGTTGTTGTTGGTGTTGTTCTGAATGGGGAGTGGGAATGTTGTGATACGAGATTGGGCTTTTTGCACGACAGCGTGGACGTACATGTCTGCCTTGTAGATGTACGTTGTGCTCGCTACACACGGATACTATGCAGGTAGCACCACACGCCACGTTTCTCTGTAGTACCTTGTCTACACATGACAAAGAACCTAGACGCTGGATCACGGGAGGTTCCGGGTTGGCGAGTCTGTTGTTTGATTATCACATGCTTCCTAGATAGAGGGAGAAAGCAACGTAACTTAGCGCGAAGCCTTCTTCGACGCACAACGCCCTTCATCGTTGTCCTCGCGCTTGCGCTTTGATCCGTTGGGTGGCGCAATGTCACTGCGAGTGTGATCTTTCGCGGGGTTGATTTCACCTCCGGTGTGGCGACGATGACCCTCAGTCCAAATGATATCACTGGTGTCGAGACTTTCTATTGCAGCAGGCACATCCATTGTGCTCTCATCGTTGCATCCCACAATAACGTCCTTCGCGGTACTGGCATTGTGCTTGTTCAACCCCTTACACATGCTGGTCGTATTGGCATCAGATTCTTGAGCCTTTTTCATCCTCTCCTCTTCTTCGCGCTTCTTGCGCCGCTCCCTCTGCTCTTGCGAAGTTAATTTGCGCGCGACTCCGGGCTCTCCGACTTTGCGCAAGCCTTTACGGCTATCCTTTGCAGGCTTCCTTCGCTGGAGAGATCCAGCGCTGGGTGAGCTGTCAGTAGATGAAGCTGGGGATTCGATAGGCCTGCTTGGATCTGAAACTGGCGAGTCAGGCTTGTTGGTACTCTTCTCGACGGGGGTACGCGAAGTCGTATCATTGCTGCTGCTCAAAGTCGTTTCGCTATTGCGTGACTTCAAATCCTGTGTGATCTCGTCCCTGTTGACTTTGGTCTCGCATGATACAGCCACCTTTGGTGTGATATCTTTCTCTAATGTCTCAGCCTTTCTAGAAGAACTGGCCCTGGTAGCTTTCGCAGCCCGCTGGCTAGTAGGTACATGCTTGGCCTTGTTGGCAGAGGTCGCGGTCTTCTGTGCGGCAGATGATGGATGTGTGACTGTCCTCATGTGAATCTTGCCATTGTTGTTACCAGAAGGTCCGTTCAGAACTCGTGTCTTCTCGTTTTGGATGGGCTGGATATTTGTAGTGTCACTTAATGCCGCATCGCCTTGCGTCTTCGGAGCTTCGACCAACTGGGTGTCCTTTTTTGACGACTCTTTAGTAACGCCGAGCTCAGGCGACCAGAGTCTAGGCTCTTGGGGAGGCAGACTCTTCCACTTGTGCGTTGGGGGTCTTGGGTTCCTGTTTACCCGACGAACATTGCGCCTGATCAGTTCCGTTAGTGCTAAGCTCGGTAACATGCATCGAATTGTACCTACCTTCTTGGCGGGAAGCTCCATGGTGATCAGGTTGGCCGTGATCGTTGCCAACAAATCACGAACTTTCACGTCTGGATCAGTGTTCTCAAGACACTCCACCAGTTGGAGAAGGATCTTGTCCTCCACTTTGCGAACTTTGGGTACAGTGACGTTAGTCTTGAGATACTTGATCATGCGCTGGGCATGTTCTGCCTCTTGCATGGTGATAGCAAGATGCTTCGCGATGATGTTGCGGCCCTCGATGAGGGCACTAGTGATCTCCTCAATATCTGTGGACTGGCTCAGTGTCGCGGTGTGTTTGGCGATCTTGAACAGAGCAGTGTGGACACTTGCTAGCTCACATGCGCGAGTGTCTTTGTTCGAGAGAAAATTCTCCCAATTGGCGCACTGAACTTTCCAGTCCGCATTTAGCGCAACAAAGTGTGGTTTTGTGCCAGAAGTCATGGCGACGGTAGGGTGTGTGACGGAAGCGTTTGTTGAAGCCATGATATCAGAAGTGGTTGTGATAGGGAGTATATACATTCAACCGCGTATCTTATAGACTGGGTTGGGGAGGCGGCCAGTTTTGGTCTCAATGCAGGAAGCGATTGGAAGAAGAGCAGGGGAACTGTAGGAGAACTAGCAAGAAGGTAGTGCGGGGCTGGGCGATATACACGGTGCCCGTGCGAGGGAAAGGTGGAAGAAGGCGTTCACGTGCAAATACCATTGCGCCGGGACCTGTAATTATAGAAATGACTAGGGGAATAGGGTCGTAAAGTGAGCCCCGTGCACAGCGCAGGGAAAGGCGAAAGTGAAAATGAACAAACGCAAGCTCAGCAAGATACGTGGCCTCGGATACGATTTGACGGGTACCCCCAGATCATGAGTGAAAGCAAAATGTTACATGAGATCCTGAGAGCTTTTACGCTCAATCCCTGGCTATAACATGCTTGTTTAGGCCTGAAAGCGATAGGGTCTAGGGGGAGAGTATCAGGGGTCTGAGCCTCCCAACTGAATAACTTACAGATCGCGCATCGAAATGACACAGTAGAGAGCTTAGGAAACTATGCGGCGTCGGAACAATGTGGAAGGGGGCGCCTCTGAGCCTATTGCAGAAACACTTGCTTAATAACTTCCTTGCCCTAAGCATCATGAATGACGCTTGCTGCATGGTGATCCTCATAAGCCGCGAGATCACCTATTCGTAGTCCAAAATCTCTTCTCAGACTCTTTGACCCGCGCTTGAGTTATCGATCTGGTCCATTCAGTAGCCATGGATCTGGATATCGTGCCTCAACTGGCTACAGGAGTACTCATCATACTAGTGAAATCCTCGAGTGTACTTGAGGAAGACCTTGTTGACTGAACGACCGGAAGATTCGTATCTGTGAAGAGAATTGCACGTACCACCTCATCAAAGGAGCGGCCTCGGTCGTCCTTGAGGGTGTCAAACTCATCAACATGCTGGCCCATACTGACACCCTTTCGACCGTACGTTGGAAGGTTTCGATACCGCACAATAAAGTTGTCACTCGGCGTATTCTACTGATTCAAACCAATAAAGTTCTCGTTCAGGTGCGATGACATGGTTGAGGTGGCAGGGATACCTGGGATGAGCCTCGAAAATGCACAATAACATATTGTGAAGCTTGCCTAAGCAGCGCAAAGAAAATTCTTGCATATGCTCGCTCCACGATTGTGGAGCAAGCATATTATAGCGTAAGTGACAACCGAGTCTGAGGGCGCCAAATAGAAAGCGTGAGCCATCAGAGGTAAGTAGTAATCACATGGCAAATATGACTCATTTTTGGGCCGCTAAACAATTGATTTTCAACACAGAGACTGCCTGTATGATTCAGACAATTGCAGTACTATAGGTACCTTATTTTAGACATGGGGGGAGAAGTAAAGTACACAGGTCATAAGTATATTACGATCGAGCGGTGATGAGTGGCATGTAGCTCATGTACGAATGTTCCATGACAATGAATCAGTGCTGCGTTGAAAAATGAGTATGCTGATATTCAGCAGCGGGATTATGGAAGACTTGCGGTGACGTCTGAGGTTGAGGATGAAATTCAGGGTCCTATCAGATCCATGTCAGAGCGGGATCGGGCCACATCTCGGCTTGGCAGCTTCTCCACAAAGAACATCATGGCACCTCCATTAACCCCCGCCACAGCCATTGCTACACTATACCATACTCAATTTCTGTCAAAACTTATATTCAACAATACATAAGTCACCATGAAGGTCGCAGTCATCCTCGCTTTGGCCACGGCCGCATTCGCCGATATCATCAACAACGACGTAAGTAGGATATGGCATACCGCTAATTGGGAATGCCACGATGCTAACATATCCACATAGCACCTCAAGACTGAAGTAATTACCCCTGCCGAGTGCTCCCGCAAGACCAAGGCCGGCGATAAGATCAAGGTTCACTACCGCGGAACCCTCGTCGACGGCACGGAATTCGACGCCTCATACAACCGCGGCGATCCCCTCGAGTTCACTGTTGGCCAGGGCCAGGTTATCAAGGGCTGGGACCAAGGGCTTCTCGACATGTGCCCAGGCGAGAAGAGGAAGCTCACTATCCAGCCGGAGTGGGCGTACGGCACCCGTGGCGCTGGCCCCATTCCTGCGAACAGCGTGTTGAGTATGTCCAACATGTACCCGTCGGCACTTGGTATCATGTGACGCTGACGTGTATTAGTCTTTGAGTCCGAGCTGGTTTCCATCCACGGCGTCAAGAAGGATGAGCTATAGACGTGACCAATAGATACAGGGATGCGACAAACACTGCAATCTAATGATTAGACTGCGATTGCTGAACAACCAACAAACGAAATAATGAAGTACATAACTCAGACCCCGCAAGATTGGAAACGCAATACATATGCCGTCTATGCCAATAACGTCTACCTTTCGTAATAACATCGTACCATGTGCTACATATCTTTGTTGAGGGCCCGGGCGCAGAGCCAGGCAACCATTATCAACAACAGCACTTCTTACAATTCTTCTGTGACTCTCAATTCTTGGATTTCCCTGTAAACGTAATTCACTCGTCTTTCCTGCGATGTTGCACAAGCCGCGGCCGCGCAACGCGCTATTGTTCAACATCCGGGTTCACTTCCACCATCACAAAAGCCTCACAGGAGCAGGACCCTCCGCTTTATATAAACCATTACTTTTTTTCTTCCCAAATCTCTTCTCATACATCCCTCTCCGAATTCCTTCCTCAACAACACACGCAAATCCACCACCCACCACCTCACGACGACGACGTCTCGATACACTCACTCTCATACCCGATTCAACATCTACCCCACCATTAAGATGTCAAACCTTGCCACATCTAGCAAGAAGAGGGCCCTTGAATGCCTCGGATCCTCCACAGCGAATCCCGTCACGAAGAAGGTCAAAGCGGCCAACAGTGGCGTCGAGGTGAAGAAAATCGGCAGAATCATCGCAGCGGCCCAGAAGATCTCCCCAGTTGCCTCATTGTCATCATAATTATCGGCTACCGCTATCTCTCAAGGTCGTTCGCGCTCTGCCTCGCATGCGACTTCTTCTCCTAACGCAGACACGATTCGGCCCACATCAAACACCACCGAGATCACGATCCCAATGGGCCTGCTGGACGGCCTCATGGAATTCCTCGGCCAGTCCAAGAGCCAGTACCTGAAGACATTCAGAGCTCCGAAGGCACACGAGCAAGTCGGAAAAGCTGCTGGTGCCGTCAAGGAAAGCCCGTCACGACCTGCAAGAGTTGTGTACGAAAGCCAATGATCAGATGAACATGATCAAGGCTGCTGTTGCTGCTGTAGAGGCCACTCCCGTGGTCGCTGCTTTCAGCAAGGACGTTCCTCTCCCTTCGTCGCCCAAGGGCACCATCATCTTGAAGACCACTGCTCCCGTGAAGGCCATCGCGCCCGTAAAGAAAACCCCTCCTCGAAATGACAAGCCCAGCATCTCAGTGTAGACCGTGGCCCCTGTCCTCCCCTAATCTCACCCCAAGATCGCGTGTGCCCCTGCAGCTGCCCCGGCCGTCAAAACCACTTCCTCTCACAACACCTCGCGCATCCCCAGACCTACTCCCGTCGTCTCTCTTGCCCCCATCGTCCTTCCGGACGGAGACGCCACTCCAGCCACTCCAACATCGCTCTCCCATGATGCGCCAACACCCGCCCCGGCTCCACAAGAGAAGCCAGTAAGTATCCCAATACATCAATCAGATAGTGGCACTGCTAACGCCTACCCCCAGCGCCACACCCGCCGTCCATCCTCACAATCCTCCCTCTTCCGCGACAGTCGCACTATCCGAGAGCGTGCCACTATCAGCAAGCCGCCCCGCCCAATGAGCAACATCGACAGCAAGATCCGCATCATCCCCAGTGCACAGAGGAGCACCTCTGTGTTCACAGTCCCCGGGCTGGCTGCTGAATGGATAATTCGCACCGCTAAGGAACAAGTCGCGACTGAGAGAAAGTTGGAGAAGCTGCAGAAGCGAGGTGATAGAGGTACAGAGGTACACCTCGAGGTCCAAGTACAAGAAGATGGAGAATGGTACTGGCTCAAGCATCAAGCGCAAGCCTATTGACGGTGTGGATATCTCACCGAACAAGCGTGTTGAGGGAGACAGTTAGGGAATGACTGGTGTTGCGATGGGCTCAGTGCAGTACACTGGGCAGACCATGATGATCATATCTGTTTTCAGAGGGACGGTTGAGGGCAGCATGATGCCTCGAGAATATAGCGATTAGGGTTTTTGTTTGTCATATATACGGCATAGTTGTTGAAGTACTGAACATCTCAACGGCGTTTGGGAGTAGTTGTTCTCACAGTGGATTATGAAACTATTATTGTCACATGACAATTACATTTTTCTATTTAATCCTTCGCGTTATAGTCATTAAAAACACAGAAATTGATATCTAATCTGCTGAGTACACAGTCTGGCGTAATAACTTCCTGTATCGTCGGCAGTGCTTACCGAAGCACATGGAAATCCCAATCCGGCGAAGTCGACACACGTGCATATGCATGTAAGCTACTGTCAGCCAGGCATTGACGAATGAAAGGTGAATAACGAGTCTAGTGTCTAAGATGCTTTATGTTATGGAGATATGACAGAGGGTAGTTTTTAGGGTAGTAGAGAGATGAAGCAAATGGCTCTTATGATGCTCCATCTACAAAATCAGTCATGTCGTGGCGAGGCAGCAAAGCCAATCACAGTAGACAACATCTCTAGGTATCACAACATGCCTCTCTCAATCGGTCCTCAGGCCCTACAAACCAGCAATGATCTCATGAGCGCCCTTCGCAGCGAAGCAGGCGTCGCACCCCAAAACTTCCGTTAAGGTTTCAAAACAAGCCACTATCTAACGCCCACATCTTACGGGGGCCTTTACACCCCCAGCCGAAGCTGTGCAGAACTCACGTCAGCAGCCCATTCCCACGCCTCCTCTAGCCCGATAACCGTTCGCCTCTCCTCATATACATGCTTCCCACGAATCACGGATACCGACCCGAATGTAAGTCCACACGGTGTTGCAATCCGATTTCACTTGCCTGAGAGTGACGGTCGACGCTAGTATACAGATATCGTTGCGCACTCGACAAAACACGTACCTACGCGTATAGGATCCCAGTTTCAAAAGCGGTCGGTGACCTTGACGCTGCGGAATCCGAGGTGGTCAAGCTTCGTCAGGCATCGTTTGTTTTGAAGTGAATGCGTTTAGGGACATTAAGGATGACAGAAAGTGGATCCGTTGAGTTAAGCTTCTCGCGCCAATAGCAAAAAGTAGCGATGTGGCTGATAACGCCATCGACATGTGGTCTGAGGAGAGGATCGAGCTTGGTAGAATCTGTATTAGGAGATCACTTAGCGAGGAATATAGCTTGACTGAGCAGAAGCATATCACTTTTGATACGATTTGATGGCATCGAGCCAAGCGATCCGTTATGGGAAGTATGTGCGAGTACCTATCTCATGTCAGGCAAGCTAAAAAGAGCGGCGAATCCGCCGGAGCAGCGGACAAGCAGTGCTGGACTGACGGAGGCTGTCAAGGCGGCGATGTAAGCCGCCACTGCTATTGAAGTGTACTCAATCAAGAGACAAAAGGTTGACTGAATCAGAATCTGGGCGTGTGCAGTTTATGGGTTCATCATAGATCCAACACGTAAGCCTGTAATTGTGTATTGGCTAGTGAGGTAGACTTTGGCTGTGCCCGGCATCTAATCGTAGTCCCAGGGTTACAATGTTCGAGACTTCTCAGTGTGGGATGGCAATGAGCCATATGCACCAGTGGGTCGATCGCGCTGTCTCTGCTCTACTTGTTGTGGCACCGACATCTGCTGGGACATGTACAGTTGTTTGTGCTTTATTATGAGCTCGATTCGTTTTGGCATAGTCGTTCGAGCGCATAGATGTATGGCGAGTCCCCTTGCCACGGGGTTGACGTAGATTGTGAATACGTTATCTTTCGAATGAGATCGCAGGGAGGTGGCTAAGTTCATAAAGACGGTTTGAGAGTGTGCATTTGCTTTCGAGTATATGGCATTGCGGCTGTTTCTTTGCATGTTGGTCAATTGTTACCCGAACCCTTAGCACGAGAGTCGGATGTAGATTATCATAAAGGCCAGTCGGTGTTGGTAGGATAGCGTCCATTGGTGCAATCCTCTTCGTGTTTGTTCCATGCCGCCGGTAGTGTGGCTGCATTGTCATTGACAAAATGCATGTTCCAATCTCAATATAAAATGAGCGGTCGCTGCATACCTGGCACATCATGTAGGACACGGAAAACTGATATCCAGAATGTCGATAGCCCTTGTATCGAACAGCATCTTCGTGTATGGGGTCGCATAGCTGAGAAGCGATAAGGCGACCACAGGCGCGATGTTTAAGACATGCCGGGAAACAAAGGCGCGACCGCACAAGGCAGCCCTGAACTAGCCCTGCGAGAACTTCCTATTGATTCCATTGTATAGTGGTGCATATGATCATCCTAATTCATCGTGGCTGGCTATTGGAGGTGTTGATAACGCAGTGATAGACGGGAGAAGCTGACAAGCGGCACGGATGAACACTGGGAACCTTGGAAGCTGTGGGGGCAGGATGACAGATCGTCTTGGCACTCGGCTTCCCCAGACTACCACCACCACCATTTTCAACTCTACACAATTCGATTGATATTCCAGCCGCAGCCATGCACGGCTGCGCACCTTTTCCCGTGTTACCCATCGTCTCAAGCCACATCTGCAATGGGTGTAAACGCTGATTCGTCCGCGCCTGTCCATTGCGAAGGCCTGGGCTCACCTAAGAAAGCCATTGTGCGTGCTTGAGACGTCACTCTCATACCTAGCTCTCACCATTTACAGTAGAGTAGAGCCCCACGAATGGCGCTCTACGAATGGCTCATTCCGTTCGCAATCTGTCTTCATGGGTAGGGATGGCGTGCTCTGTTCCCATGCTTCTCCACGCGACAAAGTGCGTGCGCCGGGAAGCTGCCTTCCGTCCTCTTGTTGCGACCAGCATTTGATATCCGCATCAAACACGAGCTCTAGCAGCCGTGCTAACTCATTCATTCATTCACCGTAAAGATGATGAGATCAAGTCGTGGGTATGAATCCCCGTATATTGCGCTTTTCCTCGCTGTTTTGAATCTTTTTCAAAGTTGCTCAGATTTCGTCCATCCCTTCCTTTGTCCCCCTCGCTTTCACAGACGTACGCGACCGGTCCACGCCACCACATCCAGAGTAGGTGTGTCCACCCCGCAACCACATTGCATCCCGCACCACAGGGTTGCTGGACTCGACCGCTGTTCCCCGTAGGTTCCGGTGCACTCGACACATGTATTCCACCGTCATTTCACGGCGGCCACGCTTTTGGGAGGGCACGACTGACCCGCAGGTCTTGCTGGAACGTGCCTGCCCTATAGACCCTGCAGCCTTATCGCCTATTACCCAATCTACGGTGCCTTTCACCTTCACCATACCCGGACTTGTCGGCAACAAAGACGTGCTATTGTCGCCTGGGCACTGGGCTCAATTGCGCAGGCCCGTCTTATAACGGCACCATGTTCGGACAAGGCGCTCCCCAGATCCATGTTGATCAAGGCCTACAAGGCTCTGAGAAAACCAGCAGCCTCCTGAAGAACGATCCCCTCAGTCCCATTGGTTTTCCTCTCAGCATGGCGAGTCTCACTTCCAGCTTCTCCGAAGGACAGTACAGAGCCATCGAGGTCGTCACGCGTACAACATCCGTTGCCTCAATTTTGGGTTCCTTCTTCATCCTGGGCACTTTCGCGGCTTTCCCATTCTTCCGGAAGCGTGAGTGGCGTTGATCTACACACTCCATGCATATGCTGAATCGTACTTACAGCAATCAACCGCTTGATCTTCTACGCCACGTTCGGCAATGTCATGGTGAATGTTGCAACGTTGATATCAACATCAGCACTACCTCGCCCGGGCGCTACGTCTGCCTCGAGGCTATGCGAGTTTCAGGGCGTCTTGATTCAATGGTTCATGTCGGCAGACGCCTATTGGGTATGACGACTCATGTGTGACATCTGGCAAGCACTGACCTCGCAAACATAGGACTTTTGCATGGCGACCAACGTGCTCCTTGTCTTCTTTTTCGGCTACAACTCTCACCAGCTTCACAAACTTGAGAAATGGTACTTCGTGTTCGCATACGGGGTTCCTGGAATACCAGCTATCACGTACGTGATCCTCGATCGCACTGGACGGTCCGTTATTGGATCAGCAACTGTAAGCCGAGATTTAACTCACTTGAACTACGCCATCTAACAGCCTAGATTTGGTGTTGGGTCAACAAAGAGAACGACTGGATGCGGATCGCATTCTTCTATGCGCCCGTCTGGTGAGCAACGCGACTTCCAGGGTCAACATTTGCTAACATTAAAAAGGCTTGTCATCTCGGCCACGCTCGCCATCTATATCGTAACGGGAATGCACATTTTCAGAAAGCGTGCATTGCTGCGAGACTTCACTCATGCGCCAGCTCAACGACCCGACATGGAGTTTTCTCCCGTTGTCGCCGACGTTCCAGTGAACCCCTTCGCAGATCTCAACAACATCGTTGTAACTACTGAGATTGGTTACGCTGTTGATGATGAACTCACCGCACTGAAGCCTATCCCGGCTGAGGGCGATCAAGCATCGTTGACCTCTTTCTCGAGCACTCGTAACTTTCCCGGCCCTAGCAAGCCTTTATGCCCAGCTCCTGCACCAGCACCACCAGTACATGCGAGTGCGCCTCCACAGGATGAGGAGGAGAAGGCTACAGAGACTCGCAAAAGCCCAAACCAGAGTAGCGGCAACGGAAAAGCTGGTTATAAAGCCACTGCCTTTGCAAGTAAAACTTCTGGTCTGCCACCAATCCTAGTGGGCGCATTGAACCGGCGAACAAGGGCACACGTTGTCGAAGGAAACGAGGCAGCCATGGCGTACTTGAAAGTTGCTATGCTCATGTTCGTAGCCATGTTTATGATCTGGGTACCCTGTAAGTTCCCCCCGACACAAGATTTCTAAAAAACCACCACTAACCAAACCCAGCAACCGTCAATCGTCTCTACTCCTTTGTCCACAAAGGCCACGCCAACTTCGGTCTCAATCTCAGTTCCGCAGTCGTCTTACCGCTCCAAGGCGCTTGGGCCGCTACAATTTATGCCTACGCCTCCCGATCAGAAATCAGACACGCATATGCGGACTGCATGACGAAGATTACGGGGAAGAAAGTATTGTTTGAAACAAGACGATACGCGGAGCCCAAGGATACAATGAATAGTTCGCGAGATACGCGGGAATCGCAGGGGGATATTGCGCTGGAGGATGTGTTTAAGCAGCGTGAGCAGGTGCGACAAGCGGAGGTTGCAGGACGGGATAGTATTGCTGAGGTTACATATCATGGTCGTTGAAAGGCGTGGATATTTTATTGGAGTGAAAACTTGTTTATTTGAAAGGATGGTGACGTATATATATGATGGTTCAAATCGTTTTCAACTATTCGCCGATGGACATTATTCGCCAGCTACGTCACACGATTCGGACACATTTACTTCTTGTGTACATTTATACTTATCACGTCTACAAGAGATATTCACTCTTAGTTATTTAAAGAGTAAATGTATCCATTAAACGGAGTCTTTGCAAACGTAAGCATTGCGCTGCCCCTTTTTCCGAGTTATTAATGTAGAATCGGGTATCCAGGATATCGTCGTGCTTAAAGTCATGAGCAACTAATAAAAGGAATTGATGTGGAAATAAAGTTGATGTGAAACCTCATCCTGGTCACCCCCATTAATCGATGTGCTGGAATATCTGTCGACTCGGGGATCGCATTTTCACAACCAACTCAGTCTTGACAACCGAGGATCTTACCGAGCAGGTGCCTCCAGTGCCGATACCTTACAAAGAAGTTTGAGAATGTCATACGTATGAAATGTTGTTTCTACCTTTTCTTTTGGGCAAGAAGGAACATGGATCTTGCTTGGGAATAGTAGAACCTCGCACATGAGGCGTCCAGTCTGTTGCATAGCCATCCAATTTAGTATGATATTCTTTACGAAATCCTCTAATAAGTGCAGTGGTTTGTGAACTGTGTCAATTCCTCATATCAAGGCTTCTGAGAGTTTCTTGTAATGATCAGTACGCGACATATCCTATGTTTGCTTCAAACGTACTCTGCTTCAAGGAAAACTATCCATCCCTTTTTATGCGCTATCTCTGGCCTCTGATTGTGCGTAAGCTCTCAAAAACATTACTGTTCGTCAGTTCAAACTCTTTCCATTATTATACATTTATTTATTCAGTGAATCAATAATCCCGATCGATTTGGTGTATATGGTATTTGAGGTGCTAAAGTTGCGCGCATTGAACACTGCTCTCCGACGAGAATCACGTCTCTCCACACACAACCGAAGATGTTTAAAACTACTGCACAAAAATCACTCTGTTACTTAGCTTATCGTCATTCCAACAGCAGAAAGTCTGTCCGACACATTCCCGCTATAACGACTGCTGACTTATCATATGCGCGAGTGCAAACGGCTAGGTATACAGGAAACGGACGTGACCCGAGCAGAACACCACCGCACCAAGACGTTTTGTAGAGTGCAGACTAATTATACTTACACAACTCTTGTGCAATCTGCCATCGAAACGCAGAAAATATAGTGCGAGTTGGAATGCGCAAAAACAGACCTAAGTGGCGGGTGAGCTTCGCCCTCGTTTACAAGCCCCGTCGTTGAATTGCATAGGATGCGGCTCCGGGTTTCGTTGGTTTTTCAGTAGATGATCCTCTGCTTCCTTTTTGGTACTGCTGGTGACAGACATCGTCTGTAGCTCTGCGTGCAGATGTGGAACTACACTTTTGAAAAGGCTACAATATCCACAGCTGATGATGATTAACACGACGTGTTTTTTATGTCTGATTTTCTGTTTTGTTTGTGTGTGTGCATTTGCGTCAGTCGTATTCTAGGTTTTAGGATCCATTTTCTGAACACATGGGTATGCATGCACTCGCTTTCTACCTATAGTAGGTGGGTACCCAACCTCATACACATGTTCCCATATCAACGCAGCCTTGTATTATAGCCCCAATTCCCTCCCCGCTCGCTCTACCTGGGCCTTGGTTCCCGTGATCATCTCCATCAGAGTTGCTAAGCAGTCGTCGAAAACTGGGATGTCGATCTCAAGTGCTGCCCGTGCTTCCAGTGTCTTTGGCTCCGCGCGTGCAGCTCGTTCCAGCTTCTTGACACCATCGTGCATTGCATGAAAATAATCTTCAGCGTCTGATATTGATGGTCTGTATTTTCTCCGTGTAATACGAGCCCGTTGTCGTATGCACTCGTCAGCTTCGGGGTGTCGTCTTGACGCGACGAAGATGGACATTTCTGTATCGACCTGCCCGTCTACTGCAAGTAGACGTTTCTCAGCGGCCTCTAGATCTACCCATGCTATTTTGACTTGTAGCAAGAGAAACAGAAGAGATGTGCTAGGCTGTGGGGATGGGTCTCGAGGATTGATCGGTATCTCCAGGTGTGTGGCGCGGAAGGTCGAAACTGTGCTCAGGAGAATCTGATTTCTGGAGAGGGTAGAATCTTCGCTTTTCGATGGGGATGACAACGTTGTGAAAAGAGACCACTGACTTGGAGCAGCTTGAGCGCTCAAAACACCCTCTCGGAATTTGACCGTGATCATGATAAAAGGGAGGCAGTATGTATGGTATCTGTGCAGGGGAGTATGCAATCAATAGTTCCAGTAGGTTTGCTGCAACGTATGACCACTCTCCTACTAGGTTCGTGGGCTAATATTTGTTGACGTGTTGGATTATATACGATTGGGGATCGAGCCAAAGAAGAACCTGGAGTGAGCTCAGCAACCCAATTCACCTTCACTGAGAAGAGAAAGTGAACAAGGAAAGGACTAGAAGCTGAGCGCCTCACTATACCAATCTCCGAGCTTGACTGTAGTCCAATGCGCGTAATAACATATACTCTGTCGCAGTCGCCGCCTGACTCAACCGTGGACCGTCACCCTTCGCAAACAATGGATCATGCATCCAGCAGGAACGACAGCCACGGTGCTCATGAATTTCCCTCTGCCACACCACGTCCCGGCACACCCATACCCAACCGCACCGAAATGGAAGACAACGTTACGAAACATAGGCCAGCTTTCACGAAGTGGCTCACTATCCCAGCTCACGAACTCGAAGTCCCACGCCGCGAATGGCCGCCGCTCGATACACTAGATCGCATCGACGTCATCGGATGGCTACTGGAGTTAGCAAACCGTGGCACACAAACCAAAAAGCCTTTCGAAACCGCAGTCATCGAGCTAGAGATCAGCTACCGCAACCTTGCCCGTACTTCGATTTCCGATGGATCAATCGCTGACTACCTTCAAGTTCTGAACAGCGCGCAAGCTAAAGGCCACGCCGTCTCTGCACCTCAAATTGCTCACGCAAACGCTGTTAGAACTATGCGTCTTCTGGTGGCCGAGATGATGGACGTCTTGCACCCGGGGGCCTTGGGAGAAGGACCGAGGAGAGACTTTATGGCTGAGGAGAGCAAGGAGAATGATAACGAAGTCAAGACAAGGCAGATACTCAATTACCTCGGGCACGCTCAACGCGAAGGGAATGCGCAGTACGCCCTGCAGGTGTATGTTGCCTGTATGCGTGAGAGATTGATGAGATGGGACGCTCTGGTGAAGAAGTTGGATAACTGGGGAGCTTACTGCGTTCACGTCTGGGCTTGAGTGGATGATGGTCTTTGCCAGGGTAGCTGATGAGGGGTTGCGAACTCCCCCAAACAGGGACATCACGATGAGTTAGTTAGCGCTCCCAGGAGTTTGCGTAGGCTCTCTGCTTCACCGGCACAAGTATAGCAGTCTCCATGAAATATCCTCCTCGCGAGCGAGTACGAGACTGTCGAATGGGGTAATACGAATGTTCAAGCTCAAAGACCTGTGTGCTCTCCCACCAGCAATGTACTGCGTCTCAGAATTCTAACCATTGATCTTTATGAGTGATATTCTATGGTGTACTCATGCGATATCGACAGCAGCTTGTCACGCACGCTATCTGATCGTGCTTCATTAGTCCCAGGTAAACTTGCTGAATCGCTTTAGCTCTTGAAAATGTCGATTGGAAAGGCATCCGCGAGCGCCTGATACCCAGCTACATTTGGATGTAGGCCATCACCTCCGTTGTACTTTGGATCCAATTGCTCGACGTTGTTCTTGTTGGCAATGATACCTGCAAGGTCTACAGTATAATCGAAGGTCTTGCTTTCCAGAATCCACTTGTTGACTCTCTTCCTCGTTTTCTCGCGCTCGGTGCCCTGGTAGCTGTTCCCGCCGAAGGGAGTTATGGTCCCCCCGATCGTGATGAGACCAGCTTTCTTCGCGTCTGCAACGATCTGCGTGAAGGCCTTGATCAGTTGGTCGCCAATAGAAGTCTGGGTACCAGCACTGTTGGCGCCACCGCCGATATCATTGACGCCCTCAAAAATCATTACCCATTTGACACCAGGTTGTTCGATAGCGTCGCGCTTGTAGCGAGTGAGGAGAGTTGGACCAAGACCTCCACTCAGCACCGTGTTCCCACCTGCAGCCTGGTTACATACGGCGACATTGGTATAGTTCGAGGTCTGGAGGCGTTTGAGAACGAGATCGGGCCATCTAAAAGTAGTCAGATGTGATCCTTCCATAGAAACGGGGATTGTCGCCCTCACCTGTTGTTTTTGTTGTCTTCGGAACCTCGTCCGTCGGTGATGCTGTCCCCAAGAATCATGAGAGAATGCGTATCGGCGGGAACATAAGCTTGAACCGCGCTGACGAAGTACCTGCGAAGTTCGTAAGAAATTCGTAATTGACAGCTCGATTTTCATAATATACCAATGAACACTCGACGCGCTACCCGAAAGCGTCGTCGCATTAACTTTGTTTCCACCGGCAAACCAACTAGTCGTCCTGCTTCCCGGATGCCCAGTTATACTATTGCCACTTTGACCCTGCTGGCTGTACAGACTGACAGTAATCATGCTCTGGGCTTGTACTTCGAAAGCGATCTCATCACTGACCACCACTTGCCCTCGAGGTACAGTAAAAGTACTCTTTCCTCCCACCGTAATGGCGGCCAAAGGCGATGCCTGGATCCCACTCACTCCTGCGGTACCACCAGCTGGTAGACCTACAGAGCCTGCTGTGATAGGAAGATCGGATCCACCAAATGTGTTCGAAATAGTCACTTTGATTTTAGGAGCGCCGACTGAAATGTGTAGTGTTTGACGGAGTGTTGCATCTTTTAGCACACCACCTGAGCCCTATCGCTAGTTAGTCGCAAGGTTGACGGTGTTTGGAGTGAAAAGACATACATATGGAGACGGAGGCATGTTACTGGACTCTACCAACTGCGGCATGCTGGTCCATGTGTCGATCCAATGATACGCATCTTGCCGCTTGTCTATTATATCAATAGCAAGGCCATCGGCGTGAAATGTAAGGATCGCAAGCGTGGCGAGCACGCTAAATAGTGGAAGAAGATACATAACCTTGAAAGGATCCTAGTGTCCTGGGATTTCACTGCAAATAGATGTTTAATCACAGGTAGGCTGGAAGGGACAGAACTGTATTTGAGTATTCCGTGAAAGCGGCTGAAATCAAGCATTTTCGGCATCCGAACCATGCATGCTGATCTTTGAAGGGTTGCATATGAGTATGTATGGGATGTGGGGAGATCCTAATATCCATGGGTCTGAAATTGATTGGGGATGTCCGTTCACCCAAACAGGAACACGACTCTAGGCCGGTGGCTCAATTCGATTCTGCGAATCAGCCGGTGTTCTTTGACATAAATAGAGGCATTACCTTCTCGTGAATAGTGCTAGAAAATCTATGTAAATTGCCTGAGCAGCACGCGTTGGCGCGTCGATGAGCTGAAATGTAACAAAGTGGCCATGACGACCCGGTGTGCTTCTGAGTTCAGTGGAGTGAATAGACAGTAATTCCTGATCTCGGTCACTTGGAAATAACGTCAACTACGCGATGAAAATACGCATAGTTGAGGGGAGGATGAATTTTGTGTAGATCGACAGTGATATGAAGGAGACAGGTCATCAAAGCTTCGGCGGGGCAATCGCGCTACCCAAATCGTGTCCTGACCCACAGCCTCAAGATCTCTCCACTCCAACAACACGATCACTCAAAAATTGGCCAAAGCACGAAGAGGTGCGCGAGCCCAAGATGGAGATCATGTCTCGTTGTTGATTCAAACCACACGGCTTCATCGTACTAGCATATCTAGGAAAGGCGACTTAGCCCTATGCTTTTGTATGGATCTTTGAACGTAATCTAATATTTTGGTGACGATCGCGTGCGCACCTACAGCGCAGGTGGACATGAAGAACTCGTTGAAGTTATGAGCTGGCTTCTTAAAGCAGCCTCACAGTGTCCTTGTAATTAACTGTGCACTAATACATTGGTCGCCTAAAGCGTTGAAGATGAGTTTCTCACTCAACGACGAATCGCAAGTGAGGAACATATCCCAATGAGGCTGTAGATTATAGAGGGAAATCATACCACTCCTTGTAAGAGGATTTCATTCGAGACACTCATCTCAAGATTATCAAGAGGAACTGGGACCCTAGCAGCAAGAGACAATGTTTAAAAGCCTCTTCGTGACGAAGAATTTCGCTCTTCAAGTCCTGCACTCATAGGAAACCGTACTGATTCGACTTACTCCGACGTCAGAGTTGATATTTTACCGTCGAGTGATGGTAGAGGTGCGGCAGCTATCTGAAGATGCTGCTCCTCCTTGGCAGGACTAAAATGAGGTCCCTGATGCTGAACCATGGGTCCGGAAGGTCTGCAGGATAAACTGCGAATTACCGACGATGCAATTGACACGACGGGTAACCTACTTGTAACAAGACATGTAGTTTGCTTGCAGTAAAGGGTAGAGAGTATCCGGATTAGTCATGGTGGGGAAGATTGGTTGGATGGAAGTAGAAGTAATCCTAGTCAATGACTCCGCTCATTAGGCCACGAATCGGTCTCGTTCGGAACTCTATGTGACGGTAAGGTCTGGTATGTAGACCAGGACAACCCTTTCAACGAACGGATCAAAGGGTAAGACTGGCTGCCGAACACTGATGCGAACTACAAGCTTGCACTAGATCATGCAGCGGAGCCGCATGATGCAAAAGAGCAATGGATGCTTTGGGTGTGTTGTACTTGGTGATGACCTGATCTAGCTCCATAAGCGTCGGCAAAGGCGCTATTGGAGGGATGGCCCATGTAGGTGAGTTCTGTGGGGCACAGACTGCTCAGTCTTCAAGGCCGTACCAGGGAAACCCACTGACACTTGCAAAGGAGTCGAATGGTCAGGACTTGCTTTTAACATATCATTGAGATAATGGACGTCCTGCTCTTCAGGATCGGGCAGAAAACAATCGTGGGACTGAATGAATAATTGCCCCTGAGTCGTACTCGGAGCCAAGGCGCGTCGCGAATCTGAGGAATCACGATTCGCGAGTAACGGCAGCTGTGGAGAAATAAGCGGGGATGTTGAACTTTAGGGGAGGCGCACTTGAACAGCCGTCTTCTGATGAATCCTAACGGAAGCATATGTCGATTTGTTCAGAAGCAAGCGATAGTAGGTTCATTCACCAGACTGACGGACTCCGATTCTTATCCATAACCCGAATTGTGTACATAACACGATCTCGGATGCTTCTACCTTTGCGCGATGTTGGGCTCGGCGATGCTTGTGGAAAGTTAAGGAGACCTGATCTATATAAGATGGAGACTTGAACGATACCATGTAGACGAGGCCTAAGCTGAGCGCGGAAAGTTGCAACATCATGAAACTCGGGGTCCAGGAACTGATGGTGTTACATAACGGCGGCTGAACTTGAATATGTCCACACAATTAACTTTTGAAGATTGTGAGAGGAGTTTAGGTACGCCGGCCCTGGCATTCTTGCTTGCTCACGTGTGGCTGCTAGGCTGCTAGCGCGGGCCAGATTTAGACTGGGATCGCCGCTTGCATCCGATAGTCTCCAGGTCTGGCCCCATCGAACAACGACGCGTATCCTGGTACATTTTCATCATCATTATCGCAATCCGACTAGGTAGTTTGTCCACGACGTACTGGAGATATCGTCCCGACCTCGTGAGCCGGCCGCAGTTGTCCACGACATTTCCCAGAGTTCCGTTTGTGTAGTGCGCGAGACCTGCCGAGAACGGTGGGCTGCTCATGTTGAAGGTTTGCGCCATGGCAGATTGCACGACCGGAGGCGAAAACTACGCATTGGCAGGTCTCACCAGCAAGGGACGACTAGTCGCGAGCTCAGTAGCCTAGCCCTGCTGAGACTGGGAGCCGCAAGCCAATGCCAGTCCAGAGCTAACCCCAACTGCCACCAGCAGCCGGACGGCCTCTCACCTAGAGTACATTCTGGAATTGAGGTCCTCCCAAATGAATGGTTGTGGCGCATCATCACCAACTTACATGGTGATTACCTGTCGAAGAATTCCAAATGCCCATAAACTTCACTCAGATGATGCGCCGCATGCAGGTCATCCCCACCGGGATGCGACCTACAATTATCGTGTCGATGTGTGGTCTGTGTTCATGCCTCAGACGGATGCTGTACTACGGTCTCTTGACCAATGTCCCATTAGCTCTGTAGCACAGAGAAACAGGCTAGAGGTCCTCTAGTCTACTGACGGCGCTTGGATGGCTCCGTTCAGCTGCCGAAGATATCACTGAACTTTCGAATTAGGTCGCGAACCTTTCTCTTTCCCATCCTTTCCCAGTCGTCGATCTCAAAACAATCTCACACTTCTCTTCATTCATGTGCGCCCGCATGCCTCGCATGTTTACTTTTGTAGGCGTTCCTCTAACGCCCAGTCAACGACTGCAGAAGTTCAGTAGTCAGTAGCCTGGACTGGTAGTCCACTTGGCTCAAGTCTTGCCTTTACAAAGTTCAACATGAGGCTTCCGCCATATGAAGTTCTACTCTCTTGGCCAACGCCAAATTATGACAATCCTGTCACGCGCGGAAACGCACTAGTTGTGGTCAATTCCATATTCTTGGGCCTTGTAATCATCACCGTAGGCTTACGTTTATACACACGCGTGATCATCAAAAGATGGTTCGGGTTGGATGACATCTTCATACTCCTGGCCTTGGTATGTTCGTCGTGTCTATTACGAGCAGAGTGTCTGACATTCGTAGCTCTTCACCATTGGCCTCACGACTGTGGTCCTACTTGCAAATCGGAACTATGGCTGGGACCGCGTAAGTAACGAATTCCTGAAGTACTTCGGGCGCTTCAGAATCCTAGCTCATAGATGCACTAGCATGTCTACGATATCCCCCTCAAAAAACTCGTACCTACCTCCAAGATTGCTATGAGCGCCAAAGTAGTCTTTACGGCAGCTGCCACATTCACTCGACTGTCATTGCATTGTTTCTACTATCGATTAGTGGCCGATTCAGGCAAAATATGTAAGTGAACATTCGCAGATGTTTTCAAGTCCCTCGAAGTCATACTAACAAGCTTTGGCTTAGGGTTCAAATGGCTGATCCATGCCAATGTGGTATACACGATTGGAATCTTCATCTCGTTCACCTTCATCGCCGTCTTCTGTAAGTATATTCGTAAAGTCTCATATAAGCATGTACTTACCATTTTCGTATACAGTGTGTGACCCTGTCAAGAACTACTGGACTCTGAGTGCACCTATCGGTACTTGCATGGATGAAGGAGTTGTTACACTTGTGTGTGGCATAATAAACTGTGTCGCAGATTTTGCGACAACGATTACTCCAATTCCCTTGGTGATGAGGGTACATTTGACAGTGGAAAACGAGACGAGTACGAAGCTAACCACATGCAGCTTCACATGCCGCGTCGTCAACGCGTTGCAGTCGCTTTTCTTTTTGGCTTAGGCATAATCGTCACTGTAGCCGGTATAGTCCGCACTTGGTTCATATACCAATCTCTCATCAAGTCATATGATCAGACATGGTACGCATATCCATTGTGGATAGCTGCTGCTGTAGAGATCGACCTGGGTGTTGTAAGTCCGACCAGGCATGTATTCCTCATCATGCTGATCTATATAGATATGTGCGTCGGCTCCCGTCCTTCGACCACTCCTCGCCAAAATACCCTTTAGTCTTTCTAGCACTTTTTCGCGCGGGATTTCCTTCGGCCGATCCTCGAACTCGGCATCAAGCGCGCAAAATCCCAGTCGCACAAGCAAAGCACCAAACGCATCTGCAACTTCCTCGAGCCGGAAGTCTGGCACACTTAACAGCATACCGGAGCTCGGCAGTGATAGAGGCAAGAGCTACGAGCTGAAACATTGGGATGATGCAGAAAGGCGCATCCTGGCGAGTGAAGATATCGAACGCGGAAGCCAGGAAGCCATACTGGACAACGAAGTCGCAACCGAGGAGCAGCCGAAACAAGGTGTGGCACGCCTCTGGCAGAAGATCAGGAACCCCGAATCAAGCCCATGTATGACAGAGGATATGACAATCACGCGCACATCGGAATTTGAACTTCAGAGTGAGCCAGCAACGGGTCCTAATTCGAAGAATCCATCGCAACGCGCATCGCAGCAGACGCCTCAGGATTTGGCCTCGACACGGCCAGTTGTGTCCCTAAAGTCACGCTACTCATGATTTACAATAAATGCACGTGTGCATTGCAGTTCATCTTACGGTCTACGACTCAAAACTTGCCCTTTTTAGGCGTTCAGATATGCGGTTGTTTTACACTGAATCGCGCACGATACCACGAATTACTGCTAAACGGTGGTCTTTTACATGCATCATCAGCCAGTCGAGACGCATTTGTTAGCTTCGCATAATGTCATACTGAAAGATACCTGGCCATCTTTGTTCACATGCTTCGAATATCGACTGTACCCATCATTGAGAGGATGTGGGCCCGGCAACAACAAGAACCAAGTCTTCGACGCAGCTTCAGGATTTCAGAGCGCAGGTTTACCCTTCCATCAGGTTTCCACCCAACAGGCTACCACGACGTACGAAATACATCTGAGAACTTACTTTATCTACTGTAGTAACATGTTTCCACCAACGCAAGTCCTCATGCTCGCCTCAGGCCTCTCTTCCCTCATAGCCGCGGTCCCCCAACGCAAACCAGTCCCAGGTCCCGAGTATTTAACGGACGAGAATGGCCACCTGTTTTCGACCTTCTCCCACCCTCTCTACCCAATGTCACTTCCTTTTGCCTCGATCAGTACGTCGGAGACAATCCGTCAATGCGTTCAAATTCGATTGCAGTATCTACGATGACGAAGCGTGCACGGGGGTGGAGATGAAGGTGCGGTGGCCTGGCACTCCAAGGATGGGATTTGTTGATGGAAGCGTTGGTGGTGAGGCTGTTGGCCCGTGCAAAAGTGGAAAAAGCAGGATTGTTGACTTTGATGAGTATGCGGAGGAGGGGGGTGGCGATGGATTTTGCGGTTAGGATGATAAAGCAGATTGGACCTGGATGTAGGAGCGATAAATACGATGAATACATGGAAGGCAACAATAAAGACTTATTTTAGGTCACGGGTACTCGGTCGGAACGATGACGCTGTGAGAGTTCGAGCTACATGGATCAGCGAACAAGCTGCTGGATGGACGGATCCTCGAACTCAGTCTACGAATGCGCTTAGTATTTCTTATTCCACGCTAATACTTCTGCGAGGTCTCAGCCCACCGCATCCCATTAGCTGTTCCCGTATCAAGATGATCTCCAGCTTTCTGATCATACCAAAGTGCGGAGAAGATTAGCCAAGTTACCCTTCACATATGGTGGCACATCTCACGAGCTACTTCAGCGAACCTTGGAGAGACCCATACATAAGGTGAAGTTCAAGGATAGTCGCTGAATGTATAGTGTAATTGCCTACTGAATGTTAGAAACGATATCCAGGTATCCTTTCTCAGACCGACCCCACACACGGGCAAAACGCCGAGGACGCACTGACAGCGAAGGCAGCTTGTATGATGTTCAGGGTCGGAACACTTTTCCTACATGCTTCCGACTATCCACAGCATTGGAGGTAGGGCAGACGAATGAGCATTAAGACCCAACACGTGTCAGCCAAAGCCTAATAGGACATCGGACCTTGTTAGAAACCGAGACCTGGATTCCGGATCATCTACCGCATATGGTTCAGCCGACGACATGGTATTTGGGTGTGTAGGCGTCGACGACTTTACCAAAAGAACAAGTCGATGCAAAGCATGCGAGACGATGCACATTTACGGACACCACAGGGATTTCAGTATTCATCAATACCACTTTCGCGCCTCCAAAGTGACAATCACGCCACGGATCATTGTTGGTGGAAGAGACGACTAACAACCTTGATACTTTAAGCCTCGACGTTGAACGGTCGAAGCCAGTGCCGATCTTCTGCGGAAGACGGTGATCCATCTACCCGGGACATCCGCCCCTACCATTTTGCCTCCAGTTTCATGCATGACTGTATTCTCAATGTTCTAGCGCAAAATTGTTTGCCTGAATAATTGGGCGTTAAGGTTTTTTGTTTAACATGGGGACCCTCCGCTCTTTGCCCCAACATTGGTGTGATATCATCACCCTAGTCAAGTCTGGGGGCGCTGGGGACGCGTGTAATCAGTACATATTTCAAGCGTCGTAATAGTGGGTGCATGTAGGATCTTGGTGGGGTAAACACGAGCCTCTCCGGGGACATGTGAGTACAGCGTGTCCCGCGTGGAATGCCACTGCGATGAATGTGCTTGAACTGTTCCTGTCATTTCACGGCCTCGTCCGCGGAACGTTGCCAACACCTTCGGTGCATCCGACTCTTGAATCAGGCCACACGGACAGTTACATCGGAACTACCCATGGATGCGCTGCGATACTTCACGTGCTAAGTCCACAAGGGCGTTGTGTCCCCATGGTTATGACGACCAGGCAGATCGGAAGGGCTACGCAAAAGAAGCTTTTCGCCGTTCCACCTCAAGCATCAGCGCCCAAGATAGCCCAGCTTCCGCACCTCTCGTGATGCCATGATTATCTATCCGACGCTGTCACGGCAAGACTACCAAAAGTAGTCAGGCTCTTTGTCGGTAGTTCGTGTTTCTGCATCGATAGCACGGCTCGGACTCGTCGTAGTGGAGACTGGAAGAACGCGACGGGTGTTTGCTCGGTCGTGTCAGGCGGCTCTGCCAGAAAGTCCCACCAATGAGGCGCTAGCGGCGTAACAAGCAATCCTGGAAATGCTTGTGCGGGGCCCCATGGGCTTTCACTGGGTCTTGACGGTGACAACGCCGAGGCCGACTGCGTGAGCTTCTTGCTGTATATAAGGCTCTTGGTTCTTCGGTGATTCTTGGCTGTTGTGTTTTCCTGTTGTTTGACATTAGTCCAAGGATAGTCGCATTTCGACAGCGAAAAATCGGAATTATGTCGGGCTTCACAGACTCAAAGCTCGATGCGACGCATGTCGACCATGTCGGCGGTGTGCTGTCAGAGAAGAAGGAGCATAGCGAGGCGGAGCTGTACGAGGACAAGAATGGTATGACCGATGCTGAGAATGCAGAGGCACGAGAACACAATATGAGCCTCCTTGAGGCAGTCAAAGACCACCCAATGGCTTGCTTCTGGGCGTTTATTTTCTGCTTTACAATTGTAAGTCTTCCATGGCGTTGTCAAGCTTTTTGGTGGCGCTCTCGGGACATTTACCCGCCGCGCAGTACGCCAAACCCGTTAGCTAATACCCAATCAGGTTATGGAGTCTTTTGACATGTTCTTGAACGGAAACTTCGTCGCGCTGGCAGCGTTCAAGGAGCGCTACGGTGTTGAGATTGAAGGTTCTGGGAAAACTATCCCTACCAAGTGGCAGAGTTCGCTGTTTCAGGCTGGACAATGTGGTGCTTTCATCGGTGTCTTCTTGGCGGGACCCATCACCAACAGGATTGGGTACCGGTGGACTACCCTCCTCGCTCTTGTTCTCATGAACGCTACCATCTTCATCTCATTCTTTGTAAGTAACCAGGACTTGTTATGAGTATTCTCGATCTAACAAGTTACTAGGCCCAGTCACTTGAAGTCTTGGTCATCGGACAAGCCTTCGAGGGCGTTCCTTGGGGACTCTTCATCGCGAACTCTCCCGCATACGCCTCCGAGGTCGTTCCTCTCGTTCTTCGTGGTGCTTGCACAGCAACTCTGCAGATGTCCTGGTCCATTGGTAGCATCATCGTTGCCGCGTGCTGTCTCGGTTTCAACGGCCGCTCCGATGAATGGAGCTGGCGCGGACCACTAGCACTCCAGTGGATGTTCCCCGTAAGTCTTGTAGCCATTGCTGCATTATGTCTGCAGTCTAACTCATGATGCCTAGGCTCCGCTCATGATCCTTATCTTCTTCGCGCCCGAGTCGCCCTGGTGGCTCATCCGCCGCGGCCGCAAGGAGGAGGCCCTTGTGTCGATCAAGCGCCTTGGTAGCAAGAAGGGGACCCAGTCAACCGCCGAAGATACACTTGCAATGATGGAGCGTACTGTCCAAATCGAAGCTCATCTCGGTGGCGAACCCTCGCTTCTCGATCTTGTCAAGGGAAGCGATCTGCGACGAACACTCATCACCTGCTTGATTTACGCATCACAGAACTTCGCTGGCAACCTGATTGCTAACCAAGCTACCTTCTTCTTCGAACAAGCTGGCATGTCGACCGACTTTTCCTTCAAGCTCAACTTGATCAACTCGTGCCTCCAGTTAGTTGCCAACATCCTTGCCTGGCCACTGAGTGGCATGTTCGGTCGCCGAACCATCTACCTCACTGGTACTGCTATCAATGTCGTTCTGCTCATGCTCCTCGGAGTGTGCGCTTCGATTTCGCAGAACTCAGCAACAAACTACGCGCAGGCCTGTTTGGGAATCGTCATCTCCTTCGTCTTCGCCGGCGCCATGGGTCCGATTTCGTACTCCATCATCGCTGAGACATCGTCCGTCCGTCTTCGTGCTCTCAGCACCGGTGTCGGTCGTGCTGCGTACTACGTGGCTGAGATCCCCATGATCTATCTGGCATCTCGCATGCTCAATCCTAGCGGGTGGAACCTGGCTGGCAAGTGCGGTTATATTTGGGGAGGTACAGCTATCGTCTGCTTCATCTCCGCCTACTTCGGCCTTCCAGAACTCAAGGGCCGGTCGTACCGTGAGTTGGACATTCTGTTCAATCGCAAGGTCTCTGCTAGGAAGTTCAAGTCGACTGTCATCGATATCAAGGAGAACGAGTAAGATTTCATGGAGGCTGTTTGATGTAGGATAGAGACTGGGGAGTTGTATATCCTGGGTGTTGTTGCTTCCTAGTCTGCCTATCGATGCTTTAGCGATTGAAATGAAGACATGGCCGTTGACACAGCGACCGAACGACAAGACATGCCAGTTCAAGTTGATTAACGCACGTCATTTTATTATTCAGTAAGATGCTTGATATGCTGATCGACTTGAGGCTTCCTGATGTAGTCGTGACATAGTTCGACAACCTGCTAGCTTCACATGTATCAAATATCTACGATTTTCCCCGGTCTACCACATAACGAATGCCATATTTTGATTAGCCTCATAGCTCTGTCACGTTCTATAGCTCAGCAGGTGTATCTGTCCGGATCGTTGATTGGATCGTCATCGCAGTCTGAGTAACTGACATAGGGATTCTCGTTGGGATCAAGGTGGGGTAGGAGTCCATCTGCGCTCTGCCAGTTGATTATCGTTCCAGATCTTGCCTCAAAGAACATACAATCCCCATCAATCGCATACACGTCGACTCCTGGTAGCATCTTGGTCTTGAACGCCGCCAGTGACATGCCTAGCTCTTCCTCTAGCCCGTTAAAATTAATGCTGCGCAATGTCAAGCACTTCAATTTCGGCCAGCTAATGTCTTCCTGGAAAGCGACCTTGAGAAAGTGGTGTATAAATGTAAGGTCTTCCTTGCAAAAAAAATCGTTGAACGCGGTAGGCGTATTTGGAGACATCTGCTCGCCTTCTATCCATCCCGACCAGTATACAGGACGTTGTTCCAATGTAAGGTCCACAAGAGTGAGACGTACTACTCGCAGCAGCCTCAACAAGCCCTGGAAATCCTGCAAGTTATGGTTTTCATCCTCAATAGGGCGTCCCATGCAATCATCGGGACCCCAATTGGAGCGGCCCGGCCTGCACAAAAGCAGGTGGGTGAGCAAAGAGAAAGCGGGGAGGGCTACCGATGGGATCCACAGAGGCACTTTAGGACCCATATAGGCAGAACCTTCGCAAAACGTCTAACTCTTATCGAGAATCATCTCCGGAGGGGCAAAGAGGCCGAGGTCCATAGTTTGAATAGCGGGCGATGAAGCTTCACACGCCGCTGTCACAAAGTGCGTGAGTATGTAGCCCCGTAGTCGAATATTTTTCAGCTGTTTGGCCACAGGTTTGTGGGTAATACAGCCGCTCACCGGTCTACGGCCCTTTGGACTGCATTCTCCCATAGCCTCCAAGTAGCGTAAGTTCGGGAAAGAAAGAATCACGTCCCAAAGGCACTGTGGACTCTTGTGTGTAATCGTCAAACACAGCCTGCGGACACACGGGGCCAGTTTCACTCGAGCCTGATCATTTCCATGAGTTGACCCCAGCATTCGAGTGACCTTACCAAATTGAGCATTGCGTTCTGCAAATTCGTTGTCGATTCCATGCTTGCCACGGTAAGACCACGGATCACGGAGCTTGTCATCCAGCCAAGCGCGTGAGAAGTTGCGTTATGCTTCGTGACAGTAGTTGTCGTCGTGAGCGTCCTTGCGGTGCAACTCAATATCCCGCCAGAGTACTGACTGGGCAAATTCGCAGCACCACTTGGAAGAAAGAGCGAGATTAGTCAGATCGCCGGCCTGAAGATACCCGGTAATTTCGTTCCTAAGCTCTGCAGGTATGCCTTCGAGTGAAGCTGCCGGTTTGATGGCAAGCTCTGGCGACGCCATCGCTTCTGCGGCTGATCGAAAAAGGTGTGTGTTAAGGCTTGTAAAGTGAGCTGCTGGTGTTTAAGAAGAGATTGCTGACCGCGGGAGAGTGAGGTAAGGCTCAGGAAAGCAGTGACGTCAATACAACAACGCGATGAGCTTGCGAAGGAAAGAGCGCAACACGCTGGAGAGAACGCGACGCGTCTTCACGGGAGTGACCGGCTGGCTTCACATATGGGCGAGAATTGAATGAATTACCCGCAAATGGAATCTGTGCAATGATACTATTATGAATCAAAGATCGTTGTTCGATGTCATTTATGAGATTAGATCAGTATGTAGGTTGAGTCCAGAATTGGGACAACACGTTAGACCCAACCTTCATTCGTGCTCGCATACTCCCTCGATCAACGATCAGCAGTCATCTGCTTAATCAACCTCCCTCCAAACCGCAAAAGGTAATTGCTCGTTCTCCAAGTATCATACCGTCCACACCATCTCAGGTTCATCTCGCAAGCCCCCTTACTGACCCCAGTCAAATAGCACATAATCAAGCAGAACATGCGACATGTATCCCGGCCCAACCAGTAACCCCTCCTCCAACACACCCTCTTTCACCCATTGGCCTGGCCTGGCGACGAGCTGTTCCGCCGGCGATATGACCTTGAACTCGACTCCATGCTGAGAGAATACCTCTGCCACGTCGCTCAATACCGCCACGTCCATTACTGTCAATTTGCAATCGATGGCCCAATCTTGACAAAGGCAAAGGCTAACTGTCTTAGCCGTGGTTTTGCGAGCAAGCTGCGCAAGTACTTCAGAAGTCGTATCTTGGGCGTTTCCTTCGCGGGCAATTAATTCCTCGAAGGCAGTGATGAAAGAGTGCGCTACCTCGATTGACAGATTTATGAGCGATAAGTGCTGGAGGTCTTCAGGTACTTCTTCGCTAATATAGGCATAGGAGATCTGTTCGAGACGGTCGTAGGATGTAGGCGCAAACAAATCGAAGTCGATGGTGAGTCGCCTGAGCTGCTTCAGGCCTCCAAAGTGGTGACCCTGCGGGAGCAAGTCTGGACCATATGGGAATGTTGGGGATCGGGTCCACTCGAACTGCTCAAGGATAGGAAGGTGTCTGCCCACTGCGTGCACAAGGTCGAAGATTTCTCTATCGCTGTGCTCCATGCCACAATTGTACACTCGTAAGTCTTTGAGGCTGCTGAGCCAGGGTGAAGAAATTAGCTTGGCTAGTTCTGGGGGTTGCATGTGTAGTAAGACGCTCACTTCCAATGTCTCGAATTTTGGGGTGGTAGGCGTTGCAAGGGGATGCAAGAAACCATGGATTCTAGCGGTTGTGATGGAGGAGTTGGCGAAGCCATACCATCCATATCCATCGAGCTGCAAGTATCTCATTGACAAGACCATAGGTACAAGCTCAAAAGATGTTTGGGGGTCGATGATGTTCACGTCTGAAAGACTCATGAATGGAAATGTCTTGGTTGCCTTCCACTCCGTACCCATGAGCTGCTGTACGAATGGAAATCTGACAGCTTCTCCGATAAATATGCTGCGAAGATTGGTAGCCATACCGAGTATCAAAGCTAGTGAATGATCGAATGCATGGTCCTCTGTCGTTGTGATTTTGTGCGCCCAGTCAGCTCCAAACCTTGAGGCAGCCTTTCTGGCCATCTTGTTCAAGATGATGTTGATTTGTTTGTCGGTTCTGACCCGATATCACCATTATAAGACCGACCGCGGTTTTTGGGAACCTGATTGAAATCGAATGCGTCCAGACTATCGATATTCGTCTCGGTGGTATCGACATGATCCATGGGCTGGAAGCTCTCGTTTCCTCGCGGATAGTCCACGTAGATATGACGAATATGTAGGGCTAGCTTAGGGCGATAGAGAAGGGTGAAAAGTGGGTTTTTCCATGAGTGGTAATTACCTTGAGCAAGATGTAAATCATTGTACAGCCAACATTCGGTAATGTCCTGGAATATCTGCGATGTCCTGCACAATTTGTTCAGTGAGTTCAGGTCTAGTTCGCGATGTAAGACCTTGACGACGCACGTCATGAGCTCTACTGGAAGCTTTTCGATAGCCATCTTGGGGCAGATGTTCGTATTTCGGGGTGAGGGCACAGAGTGCGCGTGTGGTATGCACTCAGCTTTCTAGGTTCGAGTTGAGGTTGCCAGGAAGTTGAGTGGGATCTACAAATGTTCGTTGAGGTAGAGTTCGCTTCGTATAGGCTCAGTGCATCTTGGCGCTGTAGAGTGATAGGTCCACGAGTTGCTAGTGAGTTGCAAACACTACCTTTGACACCCGTGCTCATCACATGCCCAAGGTCCCAGCCCTTGCGTTTCTGTACGTTTCACTCAGCTAGCTTGGACTCACTCGTCTCGAGGTTCAGCGATTCAATTGAAAGTCTCAAATCAGCTAAACGTTCACAGCCCAGACCAAAAGCTTGCTTGACCATATCCATGTCCGATTCGAAAGATTCAAAACCTCCCTAATCTCTCTATAAACATATATGTGCCAATACCATCTCTGACATAGTGTCAGTAGCATCACGATACGCTCTACTTTAGTGTGAAGCTAATCTATATCATCCTTGTTGGGGGAATTTCATTACCATACATGGGTCTTTTGAATATCGTTTGTTTCAACTAAGACATCCAAGGACGCTCTACCTAGCCGACCTTTCTCTTGTATCAAGAAAGAACTCCAGCGAAATTTTGAAGCAGTCACATCTCATTTTCTCGTGCCTAACCTTTCCCACATGTTCCATTGCTAGAACCTTCAAAAAAAAGACCTTGTAACGTGCATCCATGGGTCACGAAAACCCCGCCGTGCCGCAAAACTTGAGAGCTACTTCGACTTCAATAATCTGTACTTGCACGCACGCGTTGGTGTTGTGCCCAACTGTACGAGGGTCGTGTTCTATAACCTTTTCTGTAGATATAGCGCCTTCTCTATACGAAAATTACGTGGTCGTTATCCTATACCGGTACGCACTTATCCGAGAAGGGTCTTTTTAAAAGCGTAAACTATGCCATCGCCATTACATCATCTAAGCTAAAGCCCCGTTACGTCTTATACTCCTAGATGATCTTAGAGAAGCTAGGCATGCCTTTGGCAAGGCTGAAAAGTCAATGCTAGCTCTAAGAGTAATGCGGCGTTCAGATTCATGCGTGATTGCTACCCCATCCGGTACTTCTTCGGAGAATGCCTTCCGTATATGGCTAGCTTAATACAGTCTGCGGTGACGTAATTTTCAGGTCGTTATCAAGTAAGCTAAGCCTGTGGCTAAATGAGACTGTAGCTACAACCAGCCAAAACTCAGGTCACGTGAGTTCAGACACTGCGTGGCAAGGTACTTCTTTATCTGGACCTTTGGACCTCCGGACTCCTTAAATCGCGCCTTTATATTGACAAGCTCAATGCACATTGATTCTGTAGCCTTTGTTCTCCTATTCAAAATTCCTTCTTTCATGAGCTTTCCGCCTTATCTGCCATTGACACGAAATGAATAGACCACCCAAGTCGCTATCTAAGCTGAGCTATCCTCACAGCGGCTGTAGCAGCGCTCAGTGCAGGTCCCAAGAGCGATCTCAGTTCGGACGTTATCACCACGTCATCTCAACCCACTTTTGGTCTATTCTTGTTCGCTTGATCAAAATATGCGTCTCCTCTGCACAGAAGGCACCTTTCACCCTACAGTCTTCGCACACATCCCAATCTCCATTAGAGCAATTTTGGCAGTGGTAGTGAAAATCAGTTGCCCTGATACTCGAAGTACATACGTCGCATTGAATAGACCCTGAATCATCACTATGGTTGGGTGACACAGTTTGTCCAGGATCAGTCGGTCCACACTCTTCAGACAGGAGTTCTGATACTGCACGGTGCCCCTTCTTCGTGGCTATCCAAAGTGGCGTCCGCCCGAATTTGTCGGCAATTCGAGAATCGTAGTTGTACCGGCTGATAAGTACTTGAACGGTAGTAGTCCGGCCGCCAGCCGCAGCCCACCAGAGTAGAGTCCGGTCATATGGATCTTGGAGCTGCCTGATGCTATCTTTCTCAATTAAACGCTCAAGTATTGCGTTATTTCCCGTATACGCAGCCGCCTGGAGTGCGTTGCCGAAGTGCCCACCCTGCGCGTTAACGTTGGCGCCCTTGTCTAGCAGCAGCCTCACTACCACCTCGTGGCCTTCAAATGAAGCTGCCTGGAGTGCGTTGCCGTAGTACCCACCCTGGAGTGTGTTGCCAAAGTGCCTATCCTGTGCGTTAACGTCGGCGCCCTTGTCTAGCAACAGCCTTACTACTGCCTCGTGGCCTGAAGATGAAGCCGCCTGGAGTGCGTTGCTGAAGCGCCCACCCTGTGCGTTAACGTTGGCGCCCTTGTTAAGCAGCAGCTTTACTACTGCCTCGTGGCCTTTAAATGAAGCCGCCTGGAGTGCGTTGCCAAAGTGCCCACCCTGCGCGCTAACGTTGGCGCCCTTGTTAAGCAGCAGCTTTACTACTGCCTCGTGGCCTTTAAATGAAGCTGCTTGGAGTGCGTTGCCGAAGTGCCCACCCTGCGCGCTAACGTTGGCGCCCTTGTCTAGCAGCAGCCTTACTACCACCTCGTGGCCTTCAAATGAAGCCACCTGGAATACGTTGCCGAAGTGCCCACCCTGTGCGTTGGCTTCGGCGCCCTTGTCCAGCAGCAGCTCAGCCATCGCACAGTGTCCATGTTTTACTGCGTACATCAATGAGCCTTCACCATTACTATCCGTCGCATTCACTGTGCATCTTTCGTCTTCTTTTCTGCTCAGAAATTCCTTCGCCGCATCACATAATCCAAATTGTGCTAACCAATGTAAACCTGTCACAGCAGGAGTACTCGCACTGTACCCTCTGTATTTGTAGCTAGGCACGAGTAGTACCTGTGCTGCACACGAAAGTATGCCACTGTGAGTAACCAATGCGCAAGCTAAGTGAACAACTGTAGCATCGACAGATCTTGCATGTTCACCACAATGTTTGGCTGCGTAATGCAGGAGTTCATGCTGACTCAGCCTCTCTTCAAACTCTTCGTCAGTAGCACAGCTGCCGCTTTCGAAGACGCTGAACGATAGGTAGGTCAGACACGTCTCGGCTATCTCCAACTTTCCGTCTGGGTTCAGCCTAGAGCTGACACGCTCAAAGTAGTCTTGCGTGGTGTAGTGCACAAGACGGATGATAGCACTCTCCTGATCAACAACAACAAGCCCAGCGCATACAGAGACTATGTCGTCCACATCAGGTTTGTTTTCTGGATCGAGTTCAGCTTTGCTAGGCTCGACTGCTAAGGCGCAGCATAGCTCAGCAGTAGTGAGCGGTCGCTTCGCAAATGTAATCCACGTTAGGACGTTCTTCGCTAATTTGGAATGGCTAGTTCGTTGGCCTTCAATCCTCTCTAGTGCTTCACTGTACGCATCATCAAGCGCAGCTTCACCTTTCGAGAGTGTAGTGAGAGTTGACTTAACTCCTTTTGCTGTTGTGTTGTCTGATAGGCAATCAATGTGCAGACGAGCAAGAAGAAACCTCGATTACGTAAGTGTGTATCGCTGTAAAGACAAGAAGCGACTTACATGCCGCCGACAGCCTCTACTACTCTTTCCTGCACCAATTTCTGCAGGGCTGCGCTTCGCTGGACACATCCGGGCAGCCGGTGTATTTGGCCAACTACGAACTGCTTGACGTCCTCATCACTAGCCTCTACTTCTAACCTCGATGCCAGCCGAAAGGCGTCCTCAACATCTGGCACAGAACGCGAGGTAACCATTAATCGCATGTCTGCTCCTTTTTGTAGATCAAGGAGCTTGGTGCATAGCTGCCGGCGTGTTTCTTTCTGACACTCGTCTAGCGCATCGACGACTATATGAACGTACGGATATCGTGTGAGCACGTCTCGAAGAGCGCTGTGTATATCATCGAGCGATGGCTTCGTTCCGTGGCTGGCGTGTTTCTGATGTAATCTTTCTACAGGACCCAGTGCTGACGGTTGGCTCTGAACTAGCTGCTTGAGGATGGCTGCTAATATGCTAACGATGTCCTGATCTGCTTGAGATTTGTAGTTGCAGTAAACGTACGCAACTCCGTATGCGCCGTTTTGCGCCGAGTCTAGAAGCTGATCGACTGCAATAGCTGCTACCATGGTCTTGCCAGCACCCGGGATTCCTGGGCAGAAGAGGGTGGTCTTAGCGTCGCCAAGCCATCGTGCCACTTCAGGTGCGTCTAGGAACCACTGACCTGTCCCTTCCTGCCTGCGCTTTATGATGTCCGATTGCTGAGCGGGATGGTCGCTCGACGATATCCAATCTAGAAGAATGCGCTGGGTTGCGGTGACTTGTACCTGCTGCACTTTGCTGACAGCAGACTGGATAGCCGATACGTGCGTGCGAATGGAGCCAGTGTCGTCTTTGATAGCTTGGGAGAGTTTGCTTGCACGTCTAAGCTTAGTCGTGGTAGTGCTAGTACGGAAACTCACAAGTGATCCATCTGTAACGCGATCTCCACTAGCGTCTTCAGTCGTTCCATGCGAGCCAAGATGGCGTCGACCTCTTCTTTCTTGAACTTCCATATCAACGCCTCCTTGACTTTCTTCAGCTGACCTCCGTCTGTCATCTTTGCCTGCAGAGTTTCCAGCGCTTGCTTGAACTGGTCGAGCGGCCCGTTCTTGACTGCAAGGGCTTGCACCGCGCTGAACCACGACTGATGGCCATGTCCCTCTTCTAGTTGAAATCTCAGGTCCGTCAGGAGCTTGTGTAGATTGCTAGCTTCGATCGCGCACTGCGCACGGCCTTTGGAGGTGTCCTTGACGTCGTTCAGGTAGGAAAGGACTTTGGCTGAGAGCTGAAGGATAGCGATGACGCTGGCTGTGGCACTCAGCGGATCCATGTTGGAAGGGTTCGAGTGTCGACTGCAGACATGTGCGAAAGACGTTTTGCGAACAAGGTAACATCGTTGACGTTCGACCAGGCTGAAGAGTGCGCGGCTTGAGTGAGGCTGAGCGAGAGCCTGTTGTGCGAATCGCATGACGCCACATCTTATTGATAAGGTCACACTAAGGATTGGTGGAGTTCAGCTGCAATGACAGAACAACGGGAAAGAAGTGGAAAGTAACAGGCTTTTTTCGCAGCGTGCTACAGGGCAATGAGGATATCTGACTTTGTATTTCGGCGAGTCTTAGCCTCGTTATTGGCAGCCTTGAGATGCCCAATGTAATTCTGGTCAAGGGCTTGTTGGGCAATAGACCTTTCGGCAGCATTGGCAAGCTTCTGAATCAGCCCATGACGACGTCTTTCGTTTGGCTTATCACTATGAGGACCTTGCTTGATGAGGCTTAGCAGTTGTGTCACTGCTTCTGATGACACGGGCGTCACTGGTGTCTGGGTTACTTTATTCTGTGTGCTTCCGACATCGTAGAAGACCTGAATGGTCAGCGGAGCGTCTGGCTTTACGATATCACGAAGAACCCTCGAAGGGTTAAACGGAAAGAGGCTGGTCTTTGCCCAGCCAGCAAGTATATTCTTCTTTGTCATCGCCCTTTCTCTCGCACGACTGTATATAGCAGTGAAATGTTCTTTGTTGACATTCATCAGGCCTCCACGGTAGCGGCGCTCGACTTCATCTTGGTACGCTGTTTTTAATGGCCCAAAAACTGACACGTCACAGGGTTGTGTCTTGTAAGACGTGTGAGAGGGCAGTCTACATAGGATGATGTTATTCTCAAGGCAAAACTCTATGATCTCAAGGGTTTTGTGTGTGCCAAAGCCATTGCAGATAAGCATCCGTGGCTTCCCATTGGCACGAGCTTTAGTTTAAGGGTTTGAACCCCATTTAATCTACTCTAGGCTAATAAAAGAGTCATTGTAACCTGTTTTAGAAAGAGCATAGAACTATCTAGGAGTGGGGTACGTTGTCTAGTTGCTCCTGTAAGTAGATGCAGGCTAGATGATCATCAGATTAAGATACTTACCGCTTGCTGACACGCATTTAATGGCAGTTACCATCGTCTGCTTTGCGCCAGTTCCTCTATAGTCCTGTCCATCATCCTTACCTACAAAGACTTTGACAGAGCCAAGCATAGAAAGCATGATGCCCGTCTTATCCATATTATAGGCGTTCTCTGGCAAGACGTCTACCATAGTCTGCAGAGTTCCTCCCTGATTACATTAAACTAATATACTACCTTATCGTATATGCTATTATCGTGACGCTCCCACGGCATAGGCCTATTGTTCCTTGATTTGAGCTATAGGTAGCGGCAACGGAAGGCCTAAGGCCAATATTTCTTTGGTGGCTCAGAGGGTTATTTCGTGGCACGTCAGCTAGCGATGCAAAAGGCAAGTGCAGGTATATACTTAACACGTACAGGAGTCCCAACTGCACCCATCCATAATATAAAAGCAACAAGAGCTTTCTCCTTAGGTAGGGTAAGGTATGGCTGGCCTTGAGCCTTCTCCTTCATCAAAGGTCGTCCGCGCTTCTAGTAGTAGCAGGTATAGTAGGGAATCTCTTCTTCAGTCTCTACAAGGGAAGCTTAGTCCGCAGGCACATCTATAGGGTCAGTTTGCGCTAGCACTTAACTAGCTAGCTCTATGTTTGCCGTGGTGTGTAGCATATATTAATTTAACCAAGTGTTGATATTTTTGTGCACATTTAACAAGACAGGAACAAATAGGTGTACCAATGTGAGTTATTTAGCAAATAGTACGATGTCTACATCGCCTCGTCCTCAAGTGC
Organism: Plenodomus tracheiphilus IPT5; assembly: GCA_010093695.1. Classification (NCBI taxonomy): domain Eukaryota; kingdom Fungi; phylum Ascomycota; class Dothideomycetes; order Pleosporales; family Leptosphaeriaceae; genus Plenodomus; species Plenodomus tracheiphilus. Next base: position 1,263,444 of record MU006288.1, on the reverse strand, counting down.
ATACTCGAGTAGAAATGGCGACGTGAAGCCCGGCTCAATGAGTGCACATTGTGTCACTCCATCTGAACAACACACTCCAAACACCAGACCACGCCCTTCCAGCACATCCGCCGCATCGCGTAAAATGGCCACATCGTGAAGCGTCAGCTTACATGCTCTTGCCCAGCTCGAGTACAAGCAGATAGTAACAGCTTTCAACCCAACACTACGTGCGAGTCGTCCAAGTGCATCAGCCTCAGCTTTACCAGGATCCTCTGCACCAGCAAACTTGCTCTGAAAAGCAGCAATAACACTATGCAAAGTCTCCGTTCCCACACAAGCCAATGACAAATCTTCCAATGACGCAGGAAAAATGGCATACAGATCCTTAAAAGCCTCAAGGTCATCGTCACCCTCCGCAACCAGCAGATCGAAATCAACCACCAACTGCGTTAGATTGGTCAAATCTCGAAAGTGATTCGCTTCCAGTAAGCCAAACTCACCATACGGTCCTTGCTGCGAGAATGCGAATTTGCGGAGCTGAGGCGCGTGGTTGGCTAGCGCGTGGACAATGTCGAAGACGTCGGTGTCGTTGTCTAAGAGGCCGCAGTTGCTTACTGTGAATTGCTTTAGATTTGCCACCCACGGCGAAAACAAGAGGGTGGGGAACGCGTTGGGCGAGACGTTTCGTAGGTTTATAAACCGCAGGATTTCGAGCTTGGGGGCTGGAGGGAGTGGATGTGGTGTTGATAGTGCCAGGACGGACTCATCGATGGTGTTGCGATCGGCGAGGCTGTCGACTATCAACATGTACGTTGATGGGAGAATTGGTAAGGGACCGGAGGCAACTTGTGGGTGGGTGAAGCGCAGGTCTTCGAGGCGTTTGAATGGGTGGTCGGTGTTGGACCTCCATCGTGCTCGCATGAGTGTCCGTATGATTTTCGAGCCGCCGGTGGGCTCTTCGGACCAGACGTCTGTGAGATTGGTTGCCATGCATAAAATGAGGGCCAATGTTGCGTCGAATGGTTGGTAGGTTTTCCACATGAGCTGCGACATCCACCAGTCTTTTGCAGATAGTGTGATGTCATCGTCGTGGTCCAAATGAATGAGGCTGTGTCCCGTAGTCGATTGGTATGATCGTCTACTTCGAGCGGAATATTCACTGAAATTTAGAGAGTGGAGCGCTTGTTGCTCCATTTTACCAAACACAGTGTCGATTGCGGTGCTGATCCGACCACGGTATAAATATAAGGGTACTTGGCCGTACGCCTCTTGCTCGTTATCAACGTCTTCTGATTGTACCCGATCTGTGACGAGGTGAACACGGTGAATGTGGAGTGCGAGTTTAGGATGCTCGAGAAGTGTCAGCAGGAGACGTGTCCAGGACGCAGGTTTGTAGTAATACATTCGGATGCTCTGGTAGAGAAGTGGTTCTACATCAACTCGATAATTGTTTGATACTTGAGACAGGGCGCTCATAGAAGACATATCCTCATCGGCGAAAAGTACTCGAGCGATACGAGCATCGAGCTCGGTTGGCAGGTCGTTGATCGAGGGCATATTGGTGTTGTTCTTTCAATTTGAACTGTGGAAATTGGATAATAAGATCGGAGAAAGGTTGAGTCGAGTGCTGTATTTTCCAATGTGAGGTGATGTAAAGTTTAATTGATTGCACCGTGGGTAGAGTTAATGTACTCCTTCTGCCCTCCAACACTGTGGATATACAGACCCGACTGCCTCGCAATTTCACCGCTTGACCGCATTGTCCATACAAAGTCTCTCATTACAGAGACCAACGATCAATTGTGGGAACACTTCAGCGAATTCTTGTCTTTCACACCTATGTTTCGTAGGCTTGTTTGTATGGTAGCCTTACTTTCCCAATCGAAGTTAATCACAGCATCTTGAAGCTGCCACTTCATGCCGTCGAGGTTGGCCCATGTGGTTCTCTGATGATAGCAGAAGAAATTCATTAACCGGGCATTTTCGTTGCAATCCAGAGTAATTGAATCAGGATGTCAGGTTCGTGAGCAACCAACCTAGATCGTGAGTTAACCCAAGGATGTCAAATATTTCTTGAAGCAGAATGTCGTATCTGGTTAACATACCGATCAACCAACCATCAACCCCGCCATTAAAAATCCTCCCACTCTCCCCTCTGTATCAATAACCAAACAAGTCGCGTAAGAAAAAGTAAGCTATATAAATACTCAAACCATTGTATATACTCCCACACATGGAAACCATACAATTGCATACTCTAATCAACATCCTCTTTCCCCAAGACAGACACGAACAAACCAAGACATTATCAGAGATGCGAAACCAGTCATATATGTCTTATCAATACCAAGACATCAAATAGCTTGCCTGCAAAACATTTCCCCCCTTCTACGTAATCAAACACCTTGAAAATAACCTCCACCATAATAATTAAAAAAAAACCCCCTCGTGAGCAATGACAATCTTTTTTGAGTGTCAGGTCGCATGTAAAATTCTCGTCACATATACATACCATCTCATCGTCATAAACACTGAATAAAAGTAAGCCCTGTACATTCCTTACTTCTACTCTACTCTACACTCTACCCTCCCTCCATCCCTCCCCAACAAAAGAGACATACCACCCACACCCACACACCCGCAAGATCCTCCATCCCTTCAACACAATAACAACAACAACAACTACAACAACAATAACATCACCAACAAAATAAATATGGGTATTACCGTACGTACTCAAGCAACCGATCCATCAATCTTCCCTCCCCCAAAAAAGAATATCCATCCATCAGATGCACAAATTGCCCCTTTCCCCATTTCCCAATCCCCATCCATCCTAACCCATCGCATACCTATGCCTATGCCGCTGTGTCTAGAGCGCAAGAAAAAAAAGAAAAGGAAAAGAGGGAATCGAATGCCGAATGTGTTATGTATATATGGTGCTGCCTGTACATATGAAAAAAAAAACAAGAATCGCGACAACGCTATGCCGGCGCGGAACTATGATGGCCGCTAGACTGCGCTGGTGGTAGAGTCGAGATTGTCTGATGAAGAGGGGAACATGGAATCCGTGCTTGTGCGTCTACGGGATGTGAATTTGTTGCAAGCGGATACTGTGCTCGAGGTGAGCGCTTTGCCCAGTTCCAGGAGTGAGTCGTGGGTGTTGGAGATGTGTAAGGTGCGTGGGGCGGGGAGCGGATTTTGTTGAATTTGGACTGATCCGTCATCTGCACCCATATCATCTGTTAGTCCAGTCTCAACCACCCACTCCGTTCAAGGGGAAGAAGTAATGTGCAGAGTGTAGGTTTTACTACGCACTAGCCACCCCCAACCCCTCACAAAGCCTCTTTCTCCACTGTCCGCAGACATCCTCGAATCCGTCTAGCACATTATCACACGTTCTCTTCGCTTCCCGCTCTCTTAACCGGCGATCCCAGTCGCCCTGCTCGATGTAGTCTTGTCCCTCTTGAGTCTTTTCATTCTCGCGTTTCCAGTCTTGCAATTGTTCTTTGCTGACTTTTAGTCGTCTTGTTGCATTGGTAGTAATTTGCCGTGACATGTGTAGGGTGTCGCTGATATTGGCGAGATGTTGTAACAACTCGCGCGTGGAGTTTGTGAGCTGCGAGATTTGGACAAGAGGATCGGTTGACGCATGTGGGAGGAGTTCGAGGGTAGAGTCTATGAGCGGGAGGAGGTCCTCGATGGTGTCTAGATCGGGGATAATGGGACGTGGTCCGGAGAAGGATGCGGCGAGGGATGTGAGGGTGCGAGATTGGTGGGTCAGATGTGTTGTAAGAGCATCGTGAGCGGTTTTTAGCCTGAAGATTGTTAGTACTCTGTCCCCGTGTCCTCTGGTAGCAATTTGCGCATACCGTGTAGCCCCATTCTCAATGGCCATCTGACTGCCCAAGTCCCGCAATTGTTCTATGACCCTCTTCACCACCTGATCAGAGGCACTCCCGTTGTCTTCGGTCCCTCTCCGTACCAGACTCTCAATAGCCGACATCCTCATGTCTAGAGTGTGCGAAATACCCTCGTTCTCGAGATCGGAGTCCTCCCCATAGTCGGACCCGTCGTACAGCGAGCGTTGTCGGGTGTGTTTCCGTGTCTTGATCGCTGACCCTGGGCTGAGTCTAGCAGGCGAAGAGCTCTGCATAGCGACACCGCTATCTCGCACGCCATTAACGTTGACTGGACTGTCAAGTCCATATGATCCGTCGTGTTCAACTGCAGTACCGATGCCCGACAAGTCGTCGTCTTGCGTAACGTCCAGTTCGTCTCCAAACACGCCGTCCATTGGCTCCTCATCATCATCCCATATCTCACCCAGCTCATCTGCCAGATTGCCCAAGCCGTTGCTGTCCCCTCCACCGTCAAAGTGTTGCGCGGGACTGCCGTGTTCGAAGTCTTGCGAGGAGCGTCGTGTGATTGGCGAATAGCCCGAGGAGCGGCGGTTCAGTGACTGCCGCCTCGAAGGCGTGTTGTAAGCCATGTCGAGGCTTGAGGGGTGTCGGCGGTGAGAGGATGTTGGCCGTTGCAGCGGCGTTTGCGGAGGAGAAGACATTATATGGACGCTGGGTTAATCGTCCTGATTTCGTAGGACTGATGACAAGGGTTATGAAGTGGGCGATTGTAGAAGCGTGGCTAGCATTGGGTGTTTGCATTCGGGGGTCCGCCGGGGGGGTGATTTGACGCAAAGGAGCAATGCGCCCTGATTGCCTGCAGCTCACAGCGGCTGACGATCTGTTCTCCTATCCCCCACAGTAATCAGAGAGGCCTTTCAACCCAAAATCCCAGTGAAGTGCGCGTGGTGGGGTGCGTGAGGCTGCAGCAGCACCGAGTCCCCCGCGGGAGTCAATGTGAAGTTGCGGGCTTGGCTGCGGAGGGTCTGACTGCGCCTGCAGGGTCCCGTCGTGATGATCGCGAGTCTCTTGCGACGACGAGTTGTAACAATGCGGAAGCGAATGGGAAACGCTAAATGGCAACGAACATGTAGCTTGATTGCTAGGGGATGTGCATCTGGGCAGCGTGTTTGTTGACGACCAATGCGTTGTTGTCGAGACGCTTGCCCAGCCAGCCGAGTGCGCCTTCTTGACCCGCCTAGGACGCGTGCAGGCGTGAGCAATGGGTATCCTTGCTATACTGCGGTCTACAGCACAAAGACATTCGTCGACCCATAACAGGCTCACAGTGTAACAGTGATGCGAGTATAGCAAAGCAGAAGTTTATACTTGAGAAACTACCTACGACGAAGTCGCATGAACAATAACAAACCCGATGTCCAGCTTGACACTGTGCTCACCACCATAAATACAGAGGTACCAATCCCAATGAATTTGAGCCCAAAGCATAATCCTCCAAGCCACCAGGGTATCATTCGTATACCAGTCAGTAGCCGTCCCAGAGGGGGACATAGATTGCTTCGCTCATAACGCCAGTAAACGCCGGGACAACAAAGTCTTGGTACTCCTGCGTAATGCCATGTCGATGCAATATCGCCAGCCCTGTGCAGCCAACCTAAAACCATGCAGCCACAAGAACTCCCGCAATGCCTTTTGTTATGTCGCTGAAACGAGAGTCGGGGTATATGTAGGGTGATTGTGTTTATTGCGCTGGTTTGGTGGCTTCGATGTTTGCGAGCTGCTTCCTGAGATGTGTGAAGAAGGACTGGCCAGAGGGCATGAGGTGTGCCATGTTTTTACCTGGCTCATGTTAGTCATTGTCCATGTCTGGTCCTTCAACTGAATATACTTTTTGCGCCCCATGCGCCGCTGCTTCTCTTTGGCACGGAATCGCCTTCGACCTTGTGGTACACCGATGTTTGCCCTGTGCAGTTAATGTCAGCCGTGACACGCGACTAACATGGGAGCGCAGTGAAGATCCTACCGGCGGTGCTTTCGAGGTATTCTGTAAGTCAATTAGCCTAGATCTTAATAGACAAGTGGTAATCTCTCTGGTAAGCCTGGTATATTGCTTCGCTCACGTTCGCCTACAGGCTGATGGTTTGCTACTTACTCTTCCTCAAGAAGTCTTTGACCTCGGTCGCGTTGAAGTCGCGCACAGGAACATGCTGCTCGGCAGCCTGAGCTGGCGCTGACGCAACAGGCGCAGGACCAGAGGGCTTCCCCTTGGCCCCCCAAGCACTTCCCGAGGGTGCTGTCGTCGCCTGAGGCCGAGGGCCGTCTTTTGTGGGGGTACTTGTGCCGGAGGAGCGGTCTTGGTTTTGACGATTGGCCTGCCCCTGCCGCCGCCAGCTGATGTTATGATCAGACATGTTACTACAACATATGCGCACTTCAAGACATACCGGTTTTCACCCGCGCCACTCATTGTCAGGTGTGTGAGGAGAGAGTGGGATTATTGGAGGGGTAGCGGTGGAGATATAATCGATGTGAGGCTCTCAATAGCTGCGCGAGGGAACCGGGTCTGTGCTACACACTATCTGGCCAATGATGATGCTACCTCGAGTAATGATCGTGACCTCAATTCTAGACAGCTCACATGTGCTAACTGCTTCAAGGCGAATGTGACAGCTAATTCACGAGCATTACCGGATGAGTGGCTGGCGAATTTTGGAGCTTGAGAAAGGGCGCGATGTGCTGTTAACCCAACGGAAGAAACTCTCCAATCACGGATGCATTTGGGTGTTCTGCGGTGCACTAATAGCAGGGGTCTCATGTGTACAACGAACTACGCTTTGACAGCTATTTTTTGGCTGAAATATCATGATCTATTAATCGCGATCCAGTGGGGTGCTTCCGTTGCCCTACGCATTACGTCGTACACGCCTTGCGAGTAATGGTAGACCCAGGCGTGAGTATACCGAGGCATTGGAAACGGCATTGCAAGCGGCTCCGCGTATAGAGTCGCAACCAGGATGATTGTTTTATTCTTGCTGCGGCTGGTCTCTAACAGGCTCCATCCTTCTCCAGACACCCAAAAATCCACCACCAACCACCTGCTGGCCGGCCTTCGGACGACACACCATGGCCCACTTTTCTTCTTGCTTAGCCAGATCTTCTGCCAGCTCATCGTCTCGCGCATCCTGTTCCTTCATTGGATCGACAGACTCCTCGCTTGACGACTTGATGGCCTCTCGAGATTCTGTCTTGCGCAGTGTCGCCCGCGGTCTAACCGAACGTACATCCCATTCACGTATCATGCCGGCGCCGAGCTCGATGACTTGATCAAGGAGGTACGGCATGTTCTGCTCGCGAACTGTTTCTACGCATTCCGCAATCTGGGTGATGCTCGGTTTGAAGACCGCCAACATTCCATTGACGTGTAATGCCGACGCTACATTCGCAAAGTGATTGTTCGCGTTTGGTAGATCGAGAAGCACATGAGACAGGAAAGGCTCTTCAGTCTTTCTAATAGCCTTTTGCTCGGCGATCCACTCCGATATGTCTCCGACGTGGAAGTCGACGTTGCCAGCATAGATGCCGTCCCTGAAACCTTCCACAATCTTTTTGGCATGTTTCGAGTACTTGCTTGAAATGTCCAATGTATGCACGATAGCTCGTCGGTCTGCTTTCCAAGATTCTCGCGAAGAGTGGTCCAGGTCTGCCATGGATTCTCCCAGATATACAGCATCTTCGGGCTCTTCCTCCTGTGTTGAGGTATAGGGCGGGGCCTTTGGAAAAGGCGGGTTGGCGGCATGTATCGCGCGTGACAGGTGCAGTGTTAGGGCTCCATGGCCTGTTCCTGCTTCAAGAATTTCGAGAGGTGGTCCAGTGTGCGGTCCGCCGGAGGGGGTATCGACATGGATGTCAAGAAGGGACACTATCAGGTTCGCGTCGGAAGGGTAAATCTGATCGTTGTCAGCTTCGTCGCAAGTAAGTATAATGTGAATCGGGTTGACGTACGGGAGTAACGAGACGCGGCGTTAGGCGGACATACTCTGCTAGGGTAGGCTCATGGATGCGGTATGAGGAGCCTTTTGATGAACTGACTGTCTGCCGCGGGGCTTTGCCGATGATGTCTGCATGGGTGAGAACACCGCGATGTGTGAATATGGTCTTGGCAGATTGGAGTTTTATCAGGGTGCCGTCGTGGGAGGCATCTCTCTTGTCGCGAAGAAGGACAACATCGCCCTCTATGACCACATGAGTGAGGAATTTTCCAGAGAAGCGCGATACAACCTACCTTTGAAAGCGCGATTCAAGCAAGCATTGCTTGTGAAGCTTCTTGTAGCGGCTGCTCTGAAGTATGTTGAATGCTGTAGCTGCTGCCAGAGATGATGTCGCATGGCTTCACTAAGATGATGATTTGCAGATGCGGAGCTGATGGACACTTCCGCATGGCGAAGCGAGGCAGGAGCTACCGGGCGCCTTGCAGGCTAAAATCCGGGGTAACATGCCGATCTTTGAGACTGGGGGGGATAGCCAGCACCAGGAAAACATCTTCTTGACGTGTCCGTATGCAGACGGTCGTCTACGTCCACGGGTGTACCAAGAACCCCCTTCACCTGACATGGTGACCGTCGGGAGTGGTATGGGGTCAGTGAGTGCTGCATGATGGCGTGTCGATCCCAGAATCCAGGGTCCAGGAGCCAAGAGAATGGACTGCGGCCTCCGGTACGCAGCACGCATCCAGCATCGCATGCACACGACACCAACACTGCTTCTGCCCTTACCAAGGCTCACTATGACTTGAGGCGCACCTACCTATTTTGATCACCGCCACCCGACCTGGTGACCTGGTAACCGCTGTGGCTTCATGCGCCACCTTTTGCTCTTGCGCAGGCCTCCACCATGACGCGCCGCATCGTAAGTGCGATAGCTGCTTCAACAAAGACAGCCCTCTGACAGCTGTAGGTGCGGACGGGCATTCAGCTCGCAGGATTCATCACCGTCGCCTCTCTGCTCGTCTTCTTCCTCGATAACCGCTACCGAGTGCTCCCCCAATCGGTTCACAGCCACCTGCCACTGCACCACGAAGGCCTCGTCATCACCGACATCACCGTGCAGACATGCTCGACCCTAAATCCGCTATCAAAATGTATGCTGGACCAGAAGAAGTGGCATCGAGTGGAGAAGGACCTCTACCTGGGCTCAGGTTGGGTTTCGAGCGCCTATGTCCACATCAAGCGCAAGCGAGAGGAGGAGCTCAAGGCAGAAGACAAGGTCGTCATAGATGTGAGGACAGGCAGGCTAGACCCATCTGTGGGAGAGAAGACACAAGCAGCGGAGAAGTGGGAGTCTCGACCAGCAGGCGTGTGGATAAAGCGGTCACTCAAGCGTCACGCGAGCGACTCGAAGAAGGCAGTCACTGCTGTAGACATTTTGTTCGGAGCGGATGCGGCCGAACCACGTCCTGGCTGGGAGCTGGTCAAGAATGGGCCATTGCATTTGGAGTCTGGCAAGGATAGCAAGGATCCAAGATTGAGCATACGCCGAGGGCCCCCTCCCAAGCACGAGAGGCCAGTCCCCAAGATTGGCAAGGATGGCAAATACAAGATCATGCAAATCTCTGACCTGCATCTCAGCACAGGACTAGGAGCATGTAGAGACGCAGAGCCCAAGGGCGCTAATGGCGGACACTGCGATGCGGATCCCAGGACCTTGGAATTCGTAGAGAGGGTTCTCGATGACGAGAAGCCCGACTTTGTTGTCTTGTCTGGAGATCAAGTCAATGGAGATACTGCACCTGACGTTCAGAGCGTGAGTGGACAATCCTTCGCTTTTCAATCATTTCCTAACACGTGCGCAGGCCATGTTCAAGATCATTGAACCCCTCGCTGAGCGCAAAATCCCCTACGCAGCCATCTTCGGCAACCACGACGACGAAGGCACCCTTTCGCGTCACGCCCAAATGGATCTCTACGAATCGCTCCCCTATTCCCTCAGCGAAGCCGGCCCCAACACCATCGAAGGCGTTGGAAACTACTTTGTCGAGATCCAAGCCCACAGCAGCAAGCACTCCGCCCTAACCCTCTACTTCCTCGACACACACTCCTACTCGCCCGACGAAACACACTACCGCGGCTACGACTGGCTCAAGCTTAACCAGATCAACTGGTTCAAAACCACCGCCGAGAGCTTGAAAGATGCGCATAGCCACTACACACATAAACACCTCAATATGGCGTTTATTCATATCCCGCTCCCGGAATACGGAAATCCCGACAACGATCGCGTGGGAAACTGGACTGAGCCCATCACCGCGCCCGCATTCAACACGCATTTTAAAGACGCACTCGTCGAGTACGAAGTCAGTGCCGTATCATGTGGCCACGACCACGTCAACGACTACTGCGCGCTATCCAAGGATGCCTCCACCGGTAACCCAGAGATCTGGATGTGCTATGCTGGTGGTAGCGGCTTCGGTGGGTACGGAGGTTACAATAATTATCATCGCAGACTGAGGGTCTTTGAAATCGATACCAATCAAGCCCGCATATCGACGTGGAAGAGATTGGAGTATGGGGAGACGGATAAGAGGCTGGATGAGCAGATTATTGTGGATTCAGGGAGGGTGATGCCGTTGCAGAGTGCGAATCAGCGGTGAGATGACGTAGACTGAGGAAATTAAAGAGTGAGAGTACCGCATAGGGTGGCGTTTGGTAGTTCGGCGATTTAAACTGGCTGGTCGGTGGGAAACAGGCGTTTGATTTTGGAGCGTCAAAGTATGTATAATTGATGCTTTGGGAATAAAGTCTCCAACGTTGTTCTTTCACTTTCAGATGGACTCGAATTTTATACAAACTCTACTCCTTGAGAGCATCGAGGTAACTCTTGTGGTCTGGGCCTGAGAGGAAAGAACAGACAACTGACTCTCACACATGGCTGCAGACTCGTCCAACCAGTGAATCTTGGTGTCACTGTCACCCAGTTTCTATAAGCTACTAATTCACCATCCTACACCCTACACAGACTCCCGTTCTGCGTCTGCACCCCCATCTCCCCATCCCTCACATTCCACCGCCGTCGTTGCATAAAACACCTCCTTCGAATCCAACCTCCTCTTCACCTCACTCAACCTCCCATAATCCCCCCCCCCCATAAAAACTCTCCTGCTAATACGGTTCTTTCACACTCGCTTCATCAAGGTTTGTGCCACCGCCCTTAGAAACGGGCGTGACATCCCTCCACGGCTGCAAAATCTTCTCCTGTATATCTTTATTCGCGATGGCGAGGGCTTCAGGCGTAGAATGATCAAAAACTTTGTCGGAGGAAGTAACCATGAGCATGGCACATTTGTGCCACGCGGGGCCTAATGGCGTTGTTGGTGTTTGCGCGTAGGGCTTGGGGGCTTTGCGGTAGTCGGGGAGGATGTGTTTACTGGATGTGACGTGGGTTTTGATTAGAGCGCAGGTTTCGTTGAACTTTTCTTGGAGTTGGTATCTATGGTTGAGGCGAGAACAGCGGCTCGAAGGGTCTGTCCATTTGGGACCTGCCAAATGGGTTCTGAGTGGTCCATACTCCTACCAGGCATGCGAATTAACCTCCATTCAGACAAAGAGCATTTGATCGATTGTGGATGATAAAGTCGTGATAAGCATAGAATAAGCAAGTAGCAGTCGACGCTGTACGGGTGGGGCGTTTCTACCGGTAGAAGCCACGACCCACAGAATGCTTGAGTATCCGCTATCACAGGGTCAGGGCATCCTGCACGACAGAACCTGCTGGTTTTAAACCTTGTATTCGTTCCAGCAATTGAAGGCATAATGGAGGCTTAGCTCGTGGCGGATAGTGGACACTTCGGGCGTTATGCTTGTTCTGTGTAGTTACATCAAGTACCCTTTCGTTCCCATGTCGAGTGTTGAGTGGCATCCACAACCCGAAGAGATGTGAAATTTCGTACGTATGAGGAAATTCCACCTTGGCTTGCGGATGGCATATTTTCCGCTTCAACCGCCTTTGACAGACCTCAAATTCGGACGTAGCAGCGTGGGGCTGAGCCACAAAGGTACATGACAACGTTAGAGTAACGTGGTCAACATGAGCAATATGTGTAATACTGAGACGACTTGCAACGGGCGTGAACCAATTGACGATGACAATAGCAGATGCCCTGATTGACAAGCAACATGTGAAGAGCGCCGGCTGGAGATGGATTGTGGAGAAATCGAGCTAGTCCGCATTCAGAATAATACAGAATCCCCGCATTAGCCTCGCGTGCTGGGGGGGAGGCCGAGACCGTGTCAACGGACATGATTTTCCCGCCTTGACAGATTTCGTGGCCGCCAAACAGTGCTGGTCTCCTGATTGTTCATATATTAGAGCCCCTGCAATCCTGGAGCCGTCTACAGAAGGTTGTGGCTATGAGAGTCTTGAAAGACTTGGGCTGGCGGAGCCCACGGCGATGTTAAGCCATGCCCAGTTGCCAATGCGCCATAAAACGCCCACCTGCCGCCCGCGTATCTTGGTGCTGCCCATACGGAACGGAACATTTGCACAAGACTAGGAGACGGAAACCTCCTGAGGATGAATTACCGATCCTGGGCTTCGGAGGTGGCGTTGATGGAGTAAAGATGTCGCCAAAGGCGGGCGGAAGTTGGGCCCCCGCTTAGCGACCTCTTTGGGGAAGCGCTCCTCTAGCCCAGCTCGTAATTCACTAAGTCACTAATTTCCCGACATGTCACGAGGGCAGACATCACCTTCTGCCCATGTGCTGCAGCAAACGCCAATCCCACACTGCAACGACGATCTCTGCGGTCGCCTTCGAGCACCGTATGGCATTGAGCAATGTCGCCTCTGAAGCGCGCAAGTGAGGATGCCGAGCACGAGGACGGGCGCAGAGCCGCTCCTGGACGAACACCGAGGATACGGGCCTGTAAGTCAACGTCGCATTTTCACTAATGAAATCTCACTAATTGAACAGGCGCCGAGTGTAAGCGACACAAGATCAAGTGTGAGCCTGTGGACAATGAAATCAAATGCGCGAAATGTCTGCGAAGCGGCACAGAATGTGTGCCTTACAACATGAACCAGCGTCTTCTGGATGAGGACACCGCGTAAGTACTACAGTCGATTAGGAAACGCCGATTCTGACAACTTTAGTTGGAAATCCAATGCAACTGCAGAACTGGAACAACTTCGTTCTGCGGTGCAATATCTTCTGCAGTACAACAAACTACCAGGTCTTGAACGTCTGAAGGAAGAGTCACCCCATCCAGAATCAGGACATCACGTGAACATCAGTCCAACGAATATGACTAGCGATAGTAATCACCTCGTTGTCCCAGTGGCGCCAATGGATATGACACGAGAAACCTCGGTCGAGCATGAATCTGGTGACGAATCAGACTTGGTGACGGCTCCCATGCGAAGCCTGTACGACCTCACGCGAATTCGAAATCTCCGGAGCAGCGTCCGATGGAGACCGAACTCCAATTCCGTAGAAGAAGATTTCATCACTCAAGGCATTGTGCCTCTCCATGAAGCTGAGGATCTCTTCAAACGTTATATGCAAGATATCCGGCTCTACCTTTGGGCGGGCGTCTTGTTTCCTTATGATACCCTTGACGGCGTCCGTCGCAGCTCGAAGCTCCTGACAGCCGCCGTCCTCACCATTGCAGCGTTGCACACACCAGGCCGAGACGAGGCGTTGCAGAAGTGTTATAACATATTTGTCTCGCTGACTTATGGCGCTTGTCTTTCACGCCCGCAGAATCTTGACGACATTCGAGCTTTAGCTCTTGCGGCGTTCTATCTTTCCAACCTAAGTTGGAAGCTCTCTGGCCTGGCTGTACGGAGCGCAGTGGAAATGAATCTGCACCAGTCGTACCAGAAACTTATGCGCGGACACGAAGAGCAAAGGGACAATGTGCGCCTCTGGTACGCTTTGTACGTTTGCGACCATCAGTTTAGCATCGCTTACGGGCGCCCGCCGATCATCCATGAGGATGTTGCAGTCAAGAACATCGAGCGATTTCTTGACAGCCCAAAGACCAAGCCAGGCGATATCAGACTAGGCGCGCAAGTCACGCTCTTCAAGATACTCACAGAGGCCTATATCGCCTATGGCAGCGACCCAGAACAACCGCTGACCGAACCTGACTTCCAACAACTGCGGCAATTCAATTTCGCGATTGAGCAGTGGCGACTGGCATGGCAGTCAAGATCTGCCGATAGTCCATCCATAGGATCATATCCATCAAAGGGGGTGGTATTGTACTATCATTTCGCCCGCTTCCAGCTCAACTCCCTCGCACTACGTGCTCTACCTCCACCAAATGCAACGACTTCCGAGTCATTGTCATACGACCGCCGGGAGGCCGCCAATATCGCGATTACAGCCGCTACAAGTACACTCACCCTGATTTTCGAGGAACCAGATCTTCGCAAAGCCATGACTGCCGTACCCATCTTCACGCACACTATGGTGGCCTTTTGTGCCACTTTTCTGCTTAAGATGGCTAAAACTTGGGGTGGCATGGCACAAGCGCACTCACCAGAGTGGGCAACGGAGCCAATTGGACTCGGTTTGAACTTTAACATCTCACAAGTCCTTTCATTGTCGAGGAGATCTTCAAGCTTCCTGGCGAAGGTTGCCGAGAATCTCAACGAAAAGCACATTACACGCCATATCGTACATGGTATCAATGACCTCTTGAAGCGTCTAGATGTGGCTGGAACACCTTCCGCTACCTCTGCCCATATGCTCGCGCCACAAGGCCAACCCAATACACACAATCCGGGCCTGCTACCCACAGTAAATACTGCACAACATACGAATGGCGACACAGCCAATGACTACAACATGTATGACCTGATAGGATCATATGGATTCGGGTTCGATGAGACGTTTTTAGGCCAGGTGGCTTCTACAAATCTTGACTTTTGGCAGACAGATCCATTCTGAGTTTTCATTTTTGTATATACAACGACCGTTTGAGCTTGTGTATACTTTGCTTCAATGTACATTGTTCCAGCACTTCTTTGTAAAGTAAGTCTGGACAAATCTTTTGACTTTGCCAAGAAACTCAATTAGAGCTAACTCTTTGTTCATATACAAAGCATCGTGCAGTGCAAACACGCGATTATGCGGGTTCCCGTGCTCTGATATAGTGTACAGGTGAAGACGATGACACTTTGAGCTTCACCACTCACAACTCACCAACCCCCCACTCTATCCACTTCACCTGCCTGCTTATAACAAGGACTCGACTATTAGGGTAACTTTGCGCTTCTCCTCAAGACAGTCACTTACTTTGGCACCTTCCACTATCAAACTCAAGTAGGTAGCTAACAATGGATCTCCGCCCAACACCACCCTACTCCTGGCCCAGTACGCCGACGGCAAACTTCTCAAGAAATGCCCCAGACACCCCTCCCAACAGCTCACCGTCACACCAAGAAGCTTTGAAGCCGACCGACATAGCAAGGCCTCCCAGCGCCAATCACATACTCTTCGACACCGACCTCACCCCAACTCTCATCAACGCCAACCCCGCCCTCAAGCGTCTACAACAAGATCTCATAATCCTCACCAGCCTCAACGAAAACGAAACCCTCCACTGGCGCCCCTCATGGTTCGAACATGGCCCCTTCAGCGAAACCTTCTGGACCCTATTTAACCCACCCAACGTCGTCACCGAGCGGCTCCCGCAAGTGCACAGGGGGCGCACGTACTACACGCGCCGAATGCGCAGGGACGATGATCCGCCACCATTCTTCATCAAGAGCTGGGATGCATGGACGCGGTATCGCTACATGTACGGTATACCGTATACCTTCTTATGTACGGAGCACATCGAGCTTTTGAGAATGGGCTTACCCAGAGACAAGATGGGGAAATTATGTCGTACGTACTACCATACCTTCATATCCAGCACTGAGATCCTGAGAAAAAAGGGGGGGAGAAGAATCAAGTACACTAACCCAACCACCAAAACAGCACCACCAACCCACCCCCTCTACCCCGAACCCCAACCTCAATCCCGCGGTCGCTATATCCTCGATCCAGCAACATACCGTACCCATCTCCCCTCCAAATTCCACTTCATCAACCACAACCCCGTCGATAACACCCAAGATGCAGAAATAGTAGTTGTCCCCTCAAACGGTGCACTGAGCATAGAACCTAGAGGCCCATTCTTCATGCATGCAAGTCAGTGGACCCATTTCAATGGGAATGGAGGGTATCGATTGGATCGTCAGCAGAATTTTGATGAGAGGGCGCTGAAGCAGCAGGGGGCTGGGCGAAAGTGGAGTTTTTTGCCGTGGACGGGGGAGCAGGAGGAGAGTTGTAGGGCGCAGCTTGTGGTTAGGTTGAAGGTTGGTGGGGTGGGGAGGAAGAAGGAGAACAAGTTGCTAAGAGGGTTGGTGGAGAAGGAGGGGAGGGGGACACGATAGGTGGGTGGTCTACGAGAAGATTTTCGTTGGGGCAGTACATGCAAGATTCTTGAGGTGTGTGCGTATGGAGTAAAGCGAGATGGCATTCGTACACAGATTTGCCGAGCTCAGATGAAGATGTAGAACATCCTCTAGCAAAACCTGAAACCCTACCATCACTCCCGTACCACCAAAAGACCTCGATCATACAGCCCAGAGATCATTCCAATCCCCCGACTCACATCCCTCGCAAACGTACTACTACTACAAAACTCCGTCCCATCATTCTTATACACCTCCTTCAATCCGCCCTCCTCACTCCATTCCGCAGCCCAACTCGGCGCAGTACATTCACAGGCCTTCTTCTCATCCTCTGTCCCAGCGAGATCGCATTTCGCCCTACCCTTGCTAACTACCGTCAGACCCGGCGCAAATGGGTGTCCAGAGATCAAGAGTTTGCCCTTTGAGTCAACGGAGAGGTTATCTGCGGCCGCAGAGGTGCGAACAAATGTCTGGTATTGTAGTGAATGGGTTTCAGGGCTCCAGGAGTAAAAGTAAATGCCAGCCTTTGAACTCGATGCAACAGCTACGGTAGTCGAGTTCAGCATCTTGACACCATTGGCAAAGGGGACGCGTGCTAGGATCTTCGTTTCCGAGGGGTTTTGTAGATCGGCGTAGACGACGGTGCCTCCGGGTAGCCCGGAGAAGGTTTCGATTTGTGAAAGTACTGGGTAGGCGGCTGCACGGAAGTAGTGATCGTTGCTGATTAGCAGTTTACCAGGTGAAAGTACGTGGAGCGAGTTTGGTGCATGGATCAAGGGTTGCTTGTGGGTCTGCACGTGTGTTGCTGTTGCATCGGGGATAGAGACCTGGAAGACTTCGATTACGGAGCCGCTGTTTCGCGAATGATTGATCACATAGAGTGTGGAGGTCTCAGCGTCGAACTCAATACCCAATGGGTGCAGGTCTGCTGCATTGTCGAAGTTGATGAACTCTAGAGCCTTCAAAGCTTCCGTATCCGGCAGGTCAGGTGTCGTGTAGTCGTAGATCCATATGCGTCCACTATCACCACCTGCACGAGCAGGAAGTGGATGCATGAATGTGCCCTGATGAGCTCTCAATTTAGCACACGTAAGTAGTATCGAGGGAGTACACACCATGACAGTATTCCACCGATCTCGGCCCGGATCACAGCTCAAAAACGCAATACCCATTCCCTCTTCAACAAGGACATCTTCGCAGTTCCGGATGCGATCTCTGAACTTGACCTCATGGCTTTTGAAGCTGTTGAGATTTTGTAGTTTGCCTGGCCCGTTCGAAAGTATTGCTGAAAGTGCGATGTACCGATCATATAGGTACGGTGCTATCAACGCAATGACGACAACGAAATACTTGGTTCCTTGTCAGCATGGCCATAGTGCTGAATTGGAAACACTTACGATCGATCGATTGGCCATTTTAAAGTAACTCTAGAGTGACACAAAAGTGAGACTGAAGTGGTTGGGGTGAAATGTTGGAGCACTGCGGGGGTCTAGTGATTGTGCTGATGGGTGATCATCGTCAGCAACACCCTTGCTTCGACCAGGAAGGGCCGACTGGCCGGCCACAACGAAATATGCTCTCAGTTACACACACGGTGTCTATTGTGGATTATCAGACTCAGTACAATGATAAAGCGTTTTTGGCGGTTTCTCACGCATTCAAGCATGTATGTGCAATGTAAATAATATGAAAAACAGTGTGGTTCGATTGCGGTCGTACGGGCAACATACACATCATCGTCTGTAAGCTATGCCGTTAGACAAAACTGTTAAATCTCCGTATCGTCTACCTTCTCTAGCTATAATATAGAAACTGAGAGTTGACACCCGGATATACTATGGAGAGTTGAGCTGGCGTATGCCAACGGCCTGAACGCGTCGACGAATCTTGTCTACTTTCGGCCTCCGTTTCATACGAAGTTTCCCCCAACGAACCTCCAAGATGCTCAGAACTATGCATATCATATACTGATTCTGAATCGGCTGGAGTTCCCGGCGGATATCCCATCATGGTCAGCCATCTTCCCCGATTGTTAATGATTTCTACATCCCAGGCATTACATGGTGATAGACACAGGCACAGCGGTGATCTGGGAATCTGTCAGTGTGCATCTGTGGTTTTCAACCCTGGACTCACTTTGTTGACGCCAATTGCATATCTCTGAGTATACAGCGTGGGATTAGGCTTGGGAACTCGCGTAAAATTTGGCGTGAGCGTTGGAAAGATTCCTTCAATTGATCTTTTACATGTCCTCCCAGAGTGACCACGGGAATCTCTAAAAGCGGTAACATTGCGAACGTGGCAATGAAAAAGGTCAAACGCGCATGACAGATTTTCAGAGCCCGGACTCCTCGGTTTAGGGACTCGTCCAACTGACGCCAAGGGTGTGTGATGCTTAGCCCTCGAGGAGACTGGAAGATTATGTTGAGCTCCTCAAGTTTTGGAAAGCTCAGAAGATTTATCAGCTCTTTACAAGGGCCTTGATTGTTTGGCATGATCTGGACCCTGAAGAAACGGTAATAATCCCCATACGTAAAGTTCAACGCAACACGTCTCAGGCTGTCGGAGGGAATCAAAGGCAGCGCCAACATCATGCTCTGAGAACTTCCGAAGCATTTCCGGGCGTATGAACGGCATCGATACATGAGTCTTCCTGACATATCGCGTCGTACGCTTTGCATACAAGATCCAGGCGTGTCGTGTGCAACACTTCTTCCCTTGGGTCATGCATGCCATAAAGCCAATGTCTCGGAGCCGGCGGTGCCTAACCTTTGGAAATTAGCGTTCGTTGTAATTTACGACGTTCGCATGTCACACTGCGATGACAGTTGCACGGTTGCGGGCGCATCTCTCTCACGAGGTACATGTCTTCGAAAAGGACATGTTCGTAGATCATGAGTCGCAGTTCAGCCGGTAGAGACATGACCGGCAGGTACGATCCTCGGTAGCGGTACCACAACTCTTGCAATTGGAAAGCCTCCTGGCTATGTATGACCCTCGAGGCTAACGCCAATTTTCCAAACTCCAATATTGACAGCCATTGATGTCCGTATCTGACGAGAATTTGACACAGTCGCCCGGGGAAATGGGAAACGGGAACGCTCCAAGAGTGCAGTCCGATCGTTGCGGGCACGGTGAATTTGTAAATGAATCCAAAGGGACCTGGATGTGTTGTGTTAGTAGGCACAAAGAACAAGCGCGAATGACTTACTGGGTCCCACTGTCGGTGTTACAAGTTCTACCGATATTGTGGTCATGAAGAAATCCAAACTGCGGTACATTTGCCATTCGATCTCGTCCAGAATTTCGGATAGCAGTCCAAGAATTGCGGGGTGTGTCCATTCGTAAGGCATACTGAGTTAAAGAATATAGATGCAGTGCTCCGCACATGCGCAATAAATAACAGTTGTTTGTGTTTGAGCTGATCGCGAAGGCGGCACGTTGAAGACTAGCAGGTGACTTCACTAGATCCCAAGGCCTGATACAGCGTTGAGACATGCCCCAGGTGCTAAAGGGAAGTCGGCAAGTGCCAACACGTCTGCGAGCACCCGCCCAACTCGTACCTACCCGTCTCCTCACAGCTGCAGAAACCTCTCGTACCTTCCCAAAAAACCTCGTACAGCTCCTACGAATCTCTCCAACTCCTCCTCAGGCGTACCCAGGATAAGTGCTATGCTACCACGCTCAGTCATCCAGAAACCCGACTCCATCATCTCAAACCAAAACAACCTACGCAGCTCGTCATCCTCACGACGGTCTCTGAAGCTTCTCAATTCTTTGCAGCCATCTTGAAGAAGGTGGATCCCCATGATTGTGCCAAGGCCTGTAATCGTGATCTTCGTACTTTGAGTGATATTCTGCAGTACATGACGGAATTTATCGCCCTTGGCGTTGAAGTCGCGGCAAACTTCAGAAGTGAAGACTTGCGAGAGACCAGTATACCCAGCTGACATACCGAGCGTGTTATTGTTGAATGTGCCTGAGTGACCCAGATGATTCTGCTCCCTCGGATCATAGACACGCATCACCTCTTCACGTCCACCGAAAGCACCAAATGTGATGCCCCCACCGAGGAACTTTCCCAGGGTAGTGATATCAGGGCTGAGTCCTTCGAGCTCTTGCAGGCCTCCTGGAGCTAGCCGACTTGTCTGTACTTCATCGAGGATAAAAATGGCTCCAGACTTCTTTGCAGACGCTTGGACTTGATGCAGGAAGTCATGTGCTCCTACGAGGCAGGGTCCACGGCCCTGCATTCCTTCTATCAGGACAGCAGCGACATCTTCAGACTCTTCAATCTTCCGTCTTGTGTCTTCGATATCATTGAACTCCGCAATGATCCACTCATTTCGATCTACACAATTCTCCGCCGGTCGATCTCCAGGAAACGTGTAACAACCTCCATGATATCCACCCGTGAAGACAACAACCTTACGCTTCCCAGTGAACCGCCTGGCTCCCTGGATAGCATGCAGATTGGCTTCAGTCCCGGAATTCGTAAATCGGACACGGTCAAGTTTGAAACGGGAACATATCAATGCAGCATGTCTTGTCTCCAATGTAGTGGTCCCACCAAGATTGAGTCCAACATGCTTGATCGTATCAATCAGCGCTTCCTGTATGAGTGGCTGCGAGTGACCATATAGCCCCGCAGTCAGTTCGCCTACAAGATCGGTGTACGTGTGCCCATCTTCGGAGGTGACTTGATAGCCTTTGCCACTCTTCAAGAACACTGGAAATGGTGGAGTGTGAAGCAAGCTACGCGTATTACCACCAGGCAGACTCTTCACAGCCTCATGATGAAGCCCTAGACTCCTCTTGTTTCTCTCCTTGAATCTTTCTTCAGCAGCATGAAGCGCTTCGCTCACACTACTGTATTCACTCGTTGCTCGCGTCGTGAGCTCAGCTGATACATCTGGCCGCGGACTCTGCACGGAACCGACAAGGCTGATGATCGAGGGCGTCATTACTGTAGCATTACGAAAGCGCTGAACTACAGTAGGGGGGCCGATGTGTTTGGAGTGCTGTGAGGAGAGTAAGCACTTGGGATGGCTGGACAACCCCGCTAGCCGTTCCGGCCCGCATTCCGAGCATTCCGAACCCGTTGATAGTGTTCTAGACTCTTGTCCGTCACAACCACGCGGCGCAGTGCATACGCACACGATTATTGCTGCAAGTCATTCTATCGGGCCCGAGGCGCAGAAGCTGTCACAAGGGCTACACTCAGCTCATTGGAGAGTAAAGCAATTCAGATCCCTGCCTGCAGATGTGATGTGGTCTTCCAAGCGCCAATTTCCACCAACTCACGCAACCATCACAACAATGTCAAGCCCGAGGAGATCACATCTCACGATAACCTCCACACCACGCCCTCCCTGTACACCGTTTCAAGGCACTGCTCATCGGTCACGCAAAGAACACGTGCAGCAAATTCACAAGCCACCGAGCACCATCTATTCCCCCATGCGGCTAAACTAGGCCCAATGTAGATAATGGTCCAGGATTTACCCTTTGGCACGACTGTCCTTGCAGCACACCGCATGTCAATGGGCGGACTGCAGCATGTCCACAAAACGAGAAAACGTCTCCGGTATGCTCACCATGCATCGTGAGTTACTGAAAGAGGAAATTTGAAGACCGAGTGTTGAAGGCTGGAGAGAGCATTGTCCGCTTTCGTCTGAAGATTTGAGAATCCTCTCGGTGAACGCGATGGACTACCAAACGCTTGGGATTTTGTAGCGGGTACTTGAATAATGGATACAATGCTACTTTAGTTCTTTTGGGCTATAAGGGGACATTGGTACACGCTCTTTGCAAAGACTACTTACTACCTTGACCATCGCAGCATCAGTTGAATATGTTTCCAGTATAAGGTTTGCATTGAGTTTCTCTATGCTACTAGTAATACAGTTCTTAAAGTTACAGGTTCGAGACAATGTCGGATCAGGTAGCCGACGAATGAAGTTGTTACACGCGCCGCCTCAGCGATCTTGTGTCGAAAACGTCGACTTCACGGTCATACCCTGGCAAGCTCTTGCGTCTCCTACTGGACGCCATACTAGCACTCCGTCTACTACTTCGTGACATACCATGACCGGTTCCACTATCGCGTCTATGGTCCACTGGCTGCTCAATGATCTCCACGATGTCTTCTTCGTGCTTTAGGTCACGGATTGTGTGATCAGACCAGAGATGTTTTACCAGTGCCTTGACATCGCCACAGACAGTGTTGACCGATCCACTCTCTGAGCAGAGGACGCAGGCATATTGTCCATCTGGACCATCCCTATGGCATTTGACTACAAAACGATTGGAGACTTGAAAACACCGATCGAATCCATCATCTTCCTTGAAAAGTTCCCAGGCTTTTCCAGGGGAAAGATGAAGCGTTCCTTTACAGTGTGGGCAGCTTGGTACAGAATCGGAGATTATGCCGGAGGCGAGAGATTGGTCTCTATGCCGCTGTAAGTCACTGGCGTACAGGCAGTAGAGATCACTGGTTGCGGGGCTTGTCCCGTATGAAGTTGGACCGGTCATCGATGTCGTATCTGTATCGGTCCTTTCGGGCTTGGGTCTACCTCTCCAGGTGAGCAATGTTGTATTGACTGGACTACTGCTTCGTGCCGGAGCCGGCGATGGGTTATACTTCATCAGAGCTGTGGAGACCGACTTCGTACCACTAGCAGTTGCTGCATGAGGCGTGTCATGCGTCAAAGTAGATCGAGTTGTATGTGAGTGTGATGATCGAGGAACGGGTGGTAACAATTCTTCCTGTCGATGCTGCAGATCTCTCAGGATAGCAACTGTCGCCATTCCTGCCGTTCTCGATGCTGCGTTGACATTTGACAGCTGATGGGAGATAGATTCGGTTGATGTGGGTCCATACAAAAACGTGTTAACAAGTCTGGGGTTGGCGAGCGCAAGGTCAGTGATTGGCAAACATGATGGTTGCGAGGGCAAGTTCACTAACACGTTTTGGAGCTTTATGATTTGATCCTGTAGATCTATATGCGCGGTCACTAAACCAATGTATTGTTAGCTTCCTATGCAAACTGGAGATCTGTTGTCAGGGAGTTATTGTCAGGGTTCAGTGGATGTGGGTCTGCTAGCCTTCAAGTGGAGGAGGCTGGGAGAAGACAATGCTGATCACGGTGGGAACAGATATGCATACCGTCGCCTATTGCAAATTCAGCACCAAGGGTCGATGTACCAATTTCGAATTGTCGTTTGACTGCGGCTTTGTCCATGATGATGCCCTCTTCACTGTCTAATGTCTCATCTTTGACATATTCTATCCGTCTTGAGCTAGGATAACCTTTAGATCGGAGACTCTCTTCGTAGTCGCGTTGCTCTTTGATCGTCAGGGTCTGATACAAGTCTTTGGTGGCGTCAAAGACGTCGAAGAGCGTATGTACAAGAGCTTGCACAACGCTTACTTGGTCGGTAATCTACTACTGTGAGTATGCACGTTATCACACATGTATTGCGAAGACTTACAGTGGTGCGCATGTCGAACTCGAGTCCAGTTTGTCTCTATAGAAGGCAAATGTCTGGTTGTAAAGTGAAGGTATTCACGAATGCTTAAGACACAAAAGCCCCGATCCGAGCTTCTGGGCAGCAAACGAAGCCCCACGCTCGCATGCATTGTCATCGTAAGCCTCAGATTAGCATGTACTTTCGAGCGCTACTGTCCAGGAAGGCATCATGCTCGATGATGATTGCGAACAGCTGGCAGGACACAAGTGGTGCCTGGACACGTCTGGTCTCTTTTGATTGGAGTAGGAACGGCTGCGGCCCGCGCCATGGGCCATCATGCATAACGAGTGACGTCATTGTCAAATGTAGCGCACTTTACGGAGTGATCTCAGGGCGTTGCCTGCAGGTGGGGGTGTGCAAAAAGTCTTTTGGTTTACTTCTTTTGGTCGATGGGCACGGGGGAGAGCCTTATCCGGCTCCTATCATGTTGTGGCGACCCTGAAGGGACCGAAAGCGGGGCCAACTTGTCCCAGGACGAGGGTCATAGAATGAGTAATGACTCGCATCTGGCAAGGCGAGATGTGTATTCTGTATGCCGGGCATATATGACTGTGCTGGCAGAGTGGCATTGCATTTCCAGCCGGTGCGGATTTCGAGAATGCGGTGTGAGACCTGCGTCATCGGGCCGCGACTCAGCGGGTGGAGATGGTGTCCATAGCGGGTGTCCACCAACTACAGATAACGCGACTACTTCGGGTGGATGAGTTGATTGCATCTGCTGGCGTCAGAGGTTGTGTACTTCGATTGATGCCTCACGCGAGCAACGATGGGTGGAGGGCATCACGACCCTCTAACGTTAGTATGGCGCTAAGGATCTGTGCAAAAGCTAACCCCCATCGTGCCACCTCGGCCCTCAACACCGGCCAGTCCCACCAGCATTCGTCGGACATCACAATACCTGCAGTGATCCATCGGCAGTCATTGGCTCTGTGGCAGACATCTTCTCACTTCAGTACATCAATAGACATGTCCGCGAATACAGGACAGCACTGGGCATGCTACCTCGATACACTACAATCATGTCGATTCAGCATGAGCGAAGCTTCGGTTCCAATTTGTTTCGTCCAATATAGTCGACGAATATTACCTGGGTAAAACAAAGACAACACCGAGAACACGTCAACGAGCTATCTAAGCAATAACACCTTACACCGTGAACACCAAAAGCATCTAAACCCGCCCGAAACTGTCTGTGGGCATAGCCATCGCGAAGAAGGATCATGGCCAACAGACGTACAATCAGTCTGACATTTAACCATAATGTAACGCTGACAACTCACACCTGGGGTGCCTGCTCCAGAATCTCACGCCTCTCAGCCATACCCTGCCTCTTGGCAGTAAGCTCCTCACGCTCTTGCTGAACCGCCTCAGCATACTTGCTGCGAGCCCTGATTTGTGGACCCTGCCTATAGATGACGAACACTGGGATGCATACCACGACAGACAAGGCGAAGAGTACCCAAGTTGAGTTCTTGACGCCGAGCTTGTGGTACATGGGGCCCGTATAGAAAGAGCAGATACCAGCGAGGACGTCGCGCGAGAAACCGTTACCGCCAGTTGCAGAAGCAGAGTACTTGCCTCCGTAGGCAGCGACCATGTAGTCAATGGTGGCGTAGTAGATTGCCATGTTGGCACAGCCAATGAGGACGGCGAAGATGAGTGGTGCGATCCAGGGGATGGGAGGGCCGTTCACAACGAAGGCTGAGCCGAAGAGACCAATGGGCAGGAGCAAAACAATGTACTGGAGGAACCACAGACGCGATTCTGGCTCCAGGACCTTGCCGCTGCGACGCTGTTGATTGTGGCGCCGGATCACGGGGAAGTAGGCGAATCCTGCGGCCCAGTAGCCGATGAAGAGCGCGAAGAGTGCGAGACCGAGTTGACTGGCGGTGAAGCCCCATGCGGACTCTTTGAAGACGTAACCATATGACTCCAAGAAGCTGAAGATGAGAGCATCGCTGAAGCCGCTGAGGAGCGACAGGAAGCCGACGATGGGTTCGCAGATTAACATTTCTAAAGGCCGCATTAGTGTCTAAGGGAAATGTTTGAGTGATCAAATTGACTTACTATAAGGACGACCCATGATGGCTAGCACCTCACGGGTATCAATCTTCTGGCGCTCAGTCGGTCCTTCGACATTGGCGCCAGCCTTGCGTCTCTTCTTCGCCTCAGCATTGAGCATGATAGTGGCCCGAGTTTCGGGCACAAAGAAGAAGTGAATGCCCTGGACGACACCCCCGAAGATGAGCTGGATCCAGAAATTCCAGCGCCACGGAAGAAACTGCTCGATGGGGCCACCGCAGATACCACCGACGACTACATGACTGTTAGTTGAAGAATCACTTTGATAGTCGAAACACCTACCAGAACCAAGACAAGACCACAAGCTAACCCAAAGGACCGGAAACTGCTGGTCCTCAGGATCAAACATATCGGCAACCATGCCCAGCGTGACCGAGCCACCCGCCGAGCAAAGACCACCAAGAAGACGCGCAAGCAGAACCTGCCACCAAGAGCTGCTCAGAGCAGCAAGAATCTGCCAACAGTTGACCGTGAACAAGGACAATTGCATAATGGGCTTGCGCCCAAATTCCTCGGACCACGGCGCCCAAAGCTCACACCCAAACCCATACAAGATGAGAAACCAGGCCATTCCAGCCCTGGCATTGGTGAAGTGGTTGGCCCCGAGGCCATACTCCTGGTTTAGATGGCCTATCGCATTTGAATAGACCGCGGCGTTGTAGTCTTATCACATAATCAGTAACTGCCAGCCCACGACAAGGTGTCAAATAAGAACAACAATGGACTTACTCATGCTCGTCTGGCACAAAGCTACGACGGTCAGAATCCACCATTTCTTCTTGGTGGAGAACATGTACGCTGTGTGCTCCACAGCGTTTGCCTCGTTGAGAACCAACGGGCCATTGTTGTCGTTGGTGGGAACTACTTCGATCCCACCCGTGGCTGCCTCTTTGCGCGTGGCGCCTGAGTTGTCGGTCTTGCTGCTGCCGCCGCTCGAGTTGCTGCCGAAGAGGCGTCTCGCTATGTTTGAATCCATCTATGATTTTTGATTAGTATAGTATACATGAGTGTGTAGTAGTGATGTGTCTAGGCATCATAAATCCTTGTCGATTTATAGAACTCACAGTGGATGAGGGTTATTTTGGTTGCTGTTGGGAAGTGTTAATCTTGTCAAGTGTGTTATGTCAAGCTTAGAACCTGGGGAAAACCCGGGGTAACACGGTGTTATATACACTTTTTCCTCCAAGAGAAAACCACAATAGAATATTATTATCTATTGTGAAACAAAGTCCGCATATATTCGGTACCAAATTATTTGGCTCGTCTGAAAAGCGGTTGAGGATACAATGGTTGATAGCGAGCGGTTTTTCGCATCGCACCGGTCCGTTACCAGTACCATGATTCCATGATGTTAGCGTGAGAATGTGGCTAGACATAGTGTCCTCTCCGAAATACTTTCAAAACTCTTGGCCAGCTGAAATGGCAACTGATCCAGAGGTAGTGACGCCCTGTTCGGTAGCCCGTGAAAATTGTCACAGTCTACCACCAATAACCTGTAACCACCATAGTGTACCACACAAACTCCGCACCAACTTGAACACACTCCCTGAACAACACGCAACACTATCTCACCCAAAAGCTCCGCACCCGCTAATCTAGCTCCCTCCAAGCCCCCTCAATGAACCAAGATTCAACCCCATACTCCCTGCATCACCATCACAACCCAAACGGTCGCTAGCCTAATAGTGCCCTAATGCAAACAATATGTATCCAATACACACTACCACCCAGCCTCCCCCTCCCCACCCTCACTCTCCAATTCCCAGACCTCTCTTGCCTCACTCTCAGACTCCCACTCCTCCTCCCAAACTTCCCCACCCCACCCCACAAGCGGCTCCCACGCCCTCCCCGTCCTCCCCTCAAATTCATCCTTTAAACACTGAAAATGCCCTTCTAGCTCAAATTTAAGCTGCGTCATTGCATCATCGTCATTAGCAACACCACCAACACAACCCACCCCCTCGGATCCCCACTCCACCCCCAACCCCAACGCTAACGAAGCTTTCAGTCCATTTATGTCCATCCACTCTTCCTCACCACTACCCATATCCCCCAAAGATACGCACATATCCCCGCCCCCAATCTGCCCAGCAACATGCTTGTACGCTATAAGCGTGATGGTAGGTCTGTCGCCAATAGACGGTTGGAGAAGTGTAGAGGGGGGCTCTGCATCGATTGGTTCTTTATTTGATGTTGGGAATGATGAGGGGGATGCGGCGGGATCCATGGTTCTCTTACTTTGGTGGCGGGGCGGTGGAGGGGTGGGGGGTTCTTGTTGTTGTTTTTGCTGTTGCCGTGGTTGGGTGGTCATGGTGTGGTGTTACGATGCGATGTCTTGCGTATTTCGTGTGTTGGCTTCACGATTGATGGTGTTGGATGAGGTGTCAGAGACTGTGATCAAGGTTATACTCGCGCCTATTATATCAGACATAAAGCAAACGCAGTGTGGAGGGCGCAAGCATGATCGAACAAGGTCCTTCGTTCATGTCAGACTTTGTTGAGGGTTTGCTCACAGCGAGACATTTGCGCGTTTGTTTTAGAGGCGCCCGACATCACTGCAGAACGGAGGGGCATTGGAGATACTTTTGAATGTTAATCTTTGTTTCAATGCAGACACATGGTGGCAGGATCAATGATTTCCATGTGTGAGCCAATCCCCCTTGTTCAGAGCAGCTGTAATAGAGCGTAAATGTTGCAAGTGAAGCCGTAGGCATGACTTGAACAGGGATACCAATTCTGATACAGCCCGATAATTCTCATCGCCAAAAAAGCATCAAGTTCTAGCGTTGTCATGCCGAGAGTCACGACGAAGCTAGACACGTCTTTCTGCCTCCCACCAGTTCTTATGGGCTGACAGGACCTTCTCGTAGAAGGTGCTCAGTTCGTCGCCGCCCATGGCCATCAACTCCCTCATGGTAGCTACCTTGCTGAGATCAAGCTCATGTTCCATCGCGCGAATCATGATGATCACCCTGTAACGCTCGTGGGTGATTTGACGCTCGCGGATACTGGTTGCCAGTGGGTTCGTATGAGCGAAACCACGATCAGTAGCCGCAGTAACAGACTTCGAGATGGACATCTGCGTTTGCAACTGTCCCAGCAGCTCCTCTTGCAACGCTTGGCTCTATTAAATATCAGTCCCGCTCCAAAGCTTCGCATCGCGATACTCACGCGTTGTCCGTTGCTCATGCCTGCCTCCTCAGCCGCCAAGTGCCTTGCCAGCATCTCATCGTTGAGTCCATCCTCTTCTCCAACATTGATCTCCGCAGCCATATCTTTGCGAGCGTGCTTGCCTTCAAAACTTGAAGCAGTAGGGTTGAGTCCACGATGTTTCTCCTTGGCTACGTCTCCCTTGCCCATTTGCTTTCGTAGATGAGGTGGAACGGAGACTACACGGGCTCCAGTAGGCGTATCCGTTGCAATTTCCTTGTCCAACTCATTCTTCCAACCTAAAAGAGCGCCCCTGGGTTGAGGGGCAGCCTCTAGAAATGACTTTGCTTGAGGATTTGGGGTCAGAGCACGATAGGATACATCGGGCCGTCCTATCTCCAAGAGATCTACCGGGACAGCAATCTTGCTGCCTAAAGTCAATCGTTCTTTGGACTCAGTTAGCGCGGGCTCGTTGACTGGAGCTTTAGATGGGGTGGGCAACGTCTCGAAGTCGATTAGGTCGCGCGGATAACCCGTTGCACGAGGAACAGGACTTGGCCAAGAGCCCAGGCTGCGCATATCTTCTTGTTCTAGGGCTGGTGATGGCGACGCTGCAGCTGATGATTTAACCCGTTTTGCTTCAATTTTATACGACCCTCGATGGTAAGGTTGGATCAGGTCCCTAGTAAAACGAGGATCGGGAAGGGCGCCTGGACGTGCGATGGAGTCTGGATCGGGCTGCCTACAACGAAACAGTCAGTGTATTTGATCTGCACCCTTTGGACAAGCGACTCACCAATTCTCGGCCTCTGGCGGCACCGGTGGAAAGTCGACCGAGGTGAAGTCAGGCACTGTGGAATCGATTAGTAAGTTTATTCGAGAAAGCGCGATGTCGCTGCTTGGAATTGAGCGCTTCCAGTGCGTAGAGAGCCCTCAAGAGAAGCAGCTCACGCTGTCTCAGGTGCAAGCGATCGAAAGCGGAGAACTTCCTCTGTTATAGCTCAAGAGACATACCTTCGTTCTTCTTGATACCTGGCATCTTGCTGTCGATGGACTTCCTGTCTCGCCGATACCTGGTGTCCAGTGGATGTATTGACGACGAGATCGAAGAGAAGGGGGCAGTGTGTTGTCAGTGCAGTTGTTTGTCACGCGAAGCGAGCGCGGTCAAGGTGAAGGCGACTCCCCAAACCGCAGGTTCTCGTTTGATGGAGAGTGCGGTGACCATAGTAGATGCAACGTCGTCGAAAGTCAAAGACGAGGACAGACAAAGCACTGGGATCACTAGGCGTTGTAAAGCAGCATGTTTGCAAGAGAAGAACAGGTCGTGGTATATTCATGACGGAAACGGGTATGGATAGGAAGCGCGCTTGGATCTAGAAACAAACAAATGGGGGAACAACACGCAACGCGCCTTCCCTGCCAGCTTAGAGAAGGAAGAGTCCGGCACCACCCAGCGCTGCGACTCCCCAGAGGCCTGCGACGAGAGTTGCCATTGAACCAAAGCCGTTGACCGCGTTGACAGCATTGGCAGCAGCCGCGCCAGTCGCCGTGCTTGCTGCAGTGTTGGCCGCACCGCCAGCCTCGGGTGCGCCAGTCAAGGTTGCCAGTACCTGCGACAAGCTTGAGATTTTGGCATCCAAGTCATCATACGGCATAGCAGGCTCGGTGCCACCAAGCAGCCCAAAGGTTACAGTAGGGTCCTTGCAGACAGGCACGCCCTCAATCTTGCCGACACATTCCTGACTGGCGCTGCGAGCAGTGTTAGCAAGGTATCATACTAGGTGCAACGCGTGAACTTACCTGCAGCACCAGCCATCGCCACAGTCCTTGTAGTTTGCTCCGCAAAGCAATTCAGGGTTGACCTCGGGGTCATCGCGTCGCTCAAGGGTCACGGAGCGTTGGAATTGACGGGCAGGTGTGTATCCTGCTGGGATGGATGGTGTACCGACAGGGTCGGCGCTGACTGACAAGGCGAGAGCCAGAGGGAAGAGTAGGGTAGTGAAGTGCATCTTGGGATTAGGGGTATTGGCTATTTCGAGATTGAGACTGGCTTGACTGTTTGACTCAAAGCAAGCAACGGGAGATGTCTGCAGGAACACCAGACACAAACAGGAGAGGAACAGAGACCTTATACCTGCATGTCGAGCATGACTCCGCCCTGAGCAAGTTGGGCCTCCCACACAACACATCGGCGCCATGCCCCTGCGCCTCACGATCCTGGCAATCTTTCTGGAAATTTTCTAATCCAAGCGTGACATGGACAGTGTAGCCGAGGACGTTTGGTCCCCGAATAGCAGTTGTGGCGTTCGGCTTGCCGCTCTTCTGCCTGTCGCCAAGATTGCTCGAGCCTAGAGCACAGAATTATCGCAGACTTGTCTCGAACGAGTTCACCGGCGCACCTAGCGTGAGCCTTGCACACCAACACGTGCAATGCTCAGCCCTACCTCCATAACTCGGCAGCATGGGATAGCGAGGCGGATGGAGCGGCTGTGGACAAGCAGCGGGCAGTGTGCTGAGAGGGCAGCTTACCAGGTGCAGGGCGAGGTGGCATGGGCGCATCATGCAAGCGCTTCCAAGGTTGTACCGTGGACGGTTTCATGGGGCTGAGAGGCCCTACATACACGGTACGCCTTGCTTGGCGCACAGTTGAGACGGAACAAACACTGCGGTTTTCTGAGCGCAGAACAGAGCATCGTTTGGAGAAGGCCTCCATCAAGCACGGATCGCGCCCGTACGAGAAGTGACCCACTCCAAAACGAATGACATGCCCGTGGGACAAGCAGCAACAGTTGACCCGCGCGCTTCGAGACGTTCCTGGATCCAGCCTCGGCACCGGATGATGGGGGTCGCATCCAGGTACAGGCGCCGGGCGGAACATGTACTCTACACCAATAAGTTAGGTTGCATCGCGTAGATGATTGCGCATGAGGTGACTGTCAATGTTTACACACAGAAATCTCCATGAAAGGGCAGCATTTCGCCCTCGATGGCTGTGCATGTGCTTCGTCTGCAGCTTGTTCACACTGCATCTGTTCTCCTGTGGCACTACTCGCTGTGAGAGCGGCTTCTTCGCCCACATTGTGAGATCCAGGTCCAACAGTGACCAGTACAATCGACGCGAATTATGGACGATCAAGATGGTCGCCACCTTTTCTCAGGCGCCCTGGAGGGAAGAGCAATGCAGAGAGAAGCCCTGAGGCCATGCGCTAGCTGTATTCGGTGAAGTCCATGGCACGTGAGAGCGCGTCTCCATGCCCACCCAGCTGGCCCGCATTCGACCTGCAAGCCACAGCTCTACACACAAACGGCATCGTGAATCGCCTTCATGTCGAAACCCCGGCCCCACGCACGACATGTCTGAGCCACGGCGGTCCACGAGGGCGCGTGCCCGCGAAGATGCTGCCCCGCCCGCCCCCGAGACGCCAAAAGAAACGCCCGTCAAAGGTGCCAAATCGGCCTTGAAGCGCAAGCGCACCAGCATCGCCGTCAAAACATCGACACCCTCGACACCCGCTACCGATGGCACGCCGCAGCCTCCCAAGCAGACGCTGCCTCTCCGCCTGACCGACGGAGAGCCGCTGCCCACGCTGCCCGAACCGCAACCCCTCGACCTGCCCGTGCGCGAATGGCAGAGCATACAGCAGAGCGGCGTGCTCGCGGCGTCCTTCGAGCGGTCGCGCGCAGTATGGGTCTCGGGCGCAAACTTTCGCACCTTCCACACCTTTTTCAACCGGCCGAAGAAGCCCTCGGAGCGTACAGAGGAAGACAAGGCCAAGATGCAGCGCCAGAAGGAGCTCGAACGCAACTTTCCCCAGATTGGCCTATACGTGGAAATGGAGAAACCGAAGGACGACAAGACCCACAAGCCCATCATCGACCCTGAACTGCTCGCAAGATACAAGCCACGACTGGTTGTAGAGCCTCACACGCTGCCCATCAAGCTGTTTGGCGCGCGCGAGGCCAAGACAGCACCTAAGAAGATCTCTGCCCCATCGCCCTATGGATCATGGCCAAATCATACCCAACATCCCCAGCCGAACCAATACACACAGTACAACCATGGCCAGCCAGTCTACCAACCGCCGAAACCTCGACCACTCCCACCGAAGCCTGTGCAAGTTGCGGCACCGCCTGCACCAACCTCAACACCTGCCCCCGATCCCGTTATCCACATGCTGGCTGCGCGTGCCGGGACAGATCCAGAATTGAAGGCTGTCATGAAGATAGTAGCAGCAGGACAGGCTAGCAAGGAGCAGCTCGAGTTCTTCCAGACCCACATCAACGAGCTCACGGCGATACTGGCAAAGCAGAAGGCAGAGGCGGCCAAAAGCCCAGCGATAAAAGCACCACCTCCTGCAGCAAAGCAGCTCCCACCACCTCCTACACCGAAGCAGTTTCCACCGCCTCCCCCGCCTAGGCAAATTAGTGCCCCTCCGCCCCCACGGCCTGTTCAGCCGATGCAGCAGCCCGTACATCAGTCCGTACAACAGCCAGTGCAGCAACCAGTACAACAGCCAGTGCAGCAGCCAGTGCATCAGCCAGTGCAGCAGCCAGTGCATCAGCCAGTGCAGCAGCCAGTGCATCAGCCAGTGCAGCAGCTCGGTCAGTATCAGCAACCTCAGCAGACAATGCCCAAGCCATATAGTCCAGCCCCGCCTCAACAACACATGTCACATATGCAACAAATGCCTTCTGCCCCACAGCCTCATCCCCCATATCCAAACAACTACAGACAGCCGCAGGCCTATCACCCACCACAGCAGATGACTCCGTACCATGCGCCGCAACCGAAAATCCAAACATACCGGCCGCTTGTTTTTGAGTTTGAAGAGGGCAACGGCGACAAGTTTCACTTCCCTTCATACAGCTTCCTGGACGAGCTACCTGACGGAACAGGCGTTAAGATATCCTTCTTGATCACAAAAATGAAGCCAAAGCCAGATCCTGTCGTGAAACCACCAGCTACGCCCGCGCCAAAAACTATGCCAGTGTCCACGCCAGGGCCTCCACCACCCAATACTCCAGGTGCCGAAACCCCAGGTCCCTTGGCCACCAATCCTAACCCTGGCACCCCGGCACCAGCACCTCTGCAACCAGCCATCTCGACACCTGTAACGCCCTACATCCCACCTGCCCGGATCGAAGATCTTGACGAAAAGAACGACATTGCCGACATTGACTTTTACCAGCCCGTAACGGCGCTCCTACGTACCGAAGACCCCATCATATTGGAGTCTCTCAGGCGGGCTGTACGACCGCAGGACGTTGTGGAAAAGTACATGAACGAAGTGTTTGACAAGTGCAGGCGCGCAGATGAAACCTACCTTGCTTTCAGGCTACCTCGAGATGGTGACGAGGTGCCGGAGAAGAGAGCGAGAAGTGGAGACGCGACGCCGATTGTTGCTACGCCGGCTCAGGATACGAGTATGGGGGGTGTAGGGTTTGGAATGGGTGGTGCACTGGATAGGAAGAAGGCGGGACGCCCTAGGAAGGGTCTTGTTTGAGTACATCTAGGAGTATAGGGGATTGGAGCCAACGGAATATAATAGGATAGGATAAGAGAGCGAAAGGGACGAAATAAATGATACCCAACATCAATGTTAACAGTACATTGTTACTCATTCACTCTTTTGTGTCTACCATTATGAAATTTGTCATCACTTTACCAGCCATTTCATCTCTGTGATTCCCCTCGACACCATATGCACACCAAAAACCGAAAAGCCCTGGTCCACGAGTGGAGGTCGCTCACCTCCGACGCCAAGACAAGTCAATACCAACTTCCTTATCTAGACTAGTCCTTTTCCAGTCTACCTATCTCTCCCCGAACCACATCCCATCCCATCCCTACCCACCACTAACACCGCGCCCCTGTTATCCCTGCATTTCCTCCCCTCCCCTTCATCCTTCATCATTACTAGTACTTGTACCTTGTCCAACTTTGCCAATCCAACCGCGGCATAGTTTTGCAAGGGTTGTAGACAAACGCAGTTTAGAAGAGGTAGAAAGAGGTGGGCACATTGCAGTCAAGAGAAGGGAAAGGAAAGAGGAAAAGAGAAAAAGGGAAGAGTAGAAAAAAGAAAAGAGGGGGAAACGAATCAAAAATATGGTAGCTCTCCAACGCATCTTCGTCAAAGCGTATTGGACGCTTGCTGGTATTGGTATTGCGTGGGCTGTTTGTGTGGGGTTGTTGGTTGTGCCGGTTGTGCAGAGACAGTGAGTTTTATTTTCTCTGTTTCTTGTTGGTTGATCTGGTTTTGGTCGAGTGACGTAGGTTGGGGTGGTGAGTAGGTGGGTAGGGTTTGAAGGGGAAGAGGTGTTTGTGGAGAAGAGCTGGAGGGTGAAAGGGGGAGAGTGGGGAACGAGAAGATGAAAATGAAGATGAAGAAAAGAAAAAAAGGCTGATTCCATTCATCACAGTGCCCTCTACGCACATAAATTCCAAACCAGCTTTTGGCACAACGTCTCGAATCCCGAAGAATTTGGGTTTGCTAGTCAGTTTTTTCATCTTTTCCCGTTCCTCTCCGTTTCTTTCTTTCCCCTGAAGCTTTGATACCTCCATTGCTATTCCTAGAATCAGTGGATATTGAAAGTCTACTTGCTAATATATGTTGTTATCACTACAGAGGGCCAAGTTCAACCTTTTTTACTTGAAACAGCAGACCACGAGAAACTGTTTTGCTGGCATGTTATTCCTCTAGATGTATATCTGGAGAATGAAAATGAACTTGTCATGGCTGCTGGGTCTGGAGAGGTTGCGGAGGAGCTGAAGGGAACGCTAGGGGAGAAGTTGATGAGCAGGGACCAGGAAAGTAGGGTCGTTGTTAATTTCCATGGTGTGAGTAACGATGTTTTTCTTTCTTCTTGTTTTGTTCTTTCTGGAATTGGGAGTTGTTTTGATTGCTATTTGACTTGGTCTCTTTTCTTTTCTCCCATCACCTCCCACCCTCCAATTTCCACTTCAATCGCCACCTCCCCTCTCCACTCACTCCCCCAAACTAACACCCCCGACCTAGAACGCCGGCCACATCGCCCAATCCACCCGCCCCTCTACTTACCGCTCCCTAACCTCGATCCCAAAAACCCACCTCCTAACCTGTTCCTACCGCGGCTTCGGCACCTCGACCCTGAACAACGCCCCGCACCTCCCCACAGAACCAGGTCTCATCACAGACGCAATCTCCCTCCTCTCCTACCTGCACACCACACTGCACCACCCACCGCCCCGCACCGTCCTCCTAGGTCAAAGTCTAGGCACAGCCGTCACCGCAGCTGCAGCACTCTATTTCGCAGACCCAACGTCACAATTCCTTCCTCCTTCCCTACCACCCCCGTCAGCACTCCAACTGCACTACCAAGAGCAAGAGAAAGAAGAAGAACATGAAACCAACCCCCCCAACAACAACTACGCCTCTATAATCCTAATCTCACCCTTCCGCTCCCTCCCCTTCCTCCTCAAAACCTACAAAATCAGCGGCATAATCCCCATCCTCAAACCCCTCGCCGGATACCCACGTATCGCGAAACTAGTCGAAGCCAGGATATTAGATACCTGGGATACGGCGGCGAGATTGGGTGCGTTGGTCAAGTTTGCTACTGCGACTTTTACGGCAACGGCAACGGCAACGTCAACGTCAACTTCTACATCAACGTCAAACACAAATTCAGACTCTGACCATCATCTCCGTTTAACCCTGATCCACGCCCGCAACGATCAAGACATTACCTTTCGCGAATCAGAAGCCCTGTACACACCCCTGCAATCTGAGATTCTGGCTTGGGAAGGCGCGAGTGCGACGGAGGAGCGGCGCAGTATACATGGTGGGGAGAGGGTGAAGCGAGGCGCTTTTGCGTATCGCAAGGTTGAGGTGGAACGGGAGGGCGGTAGTGGTGGTAGTGGTGGGAGTGTGAGGGTGGAATTGGAAGTTGTGAGGTATGGGGGGCATAATGAGGTTGCGGGGTGGAATGCTGTTGGATTGGCTGTTAGGAGGGCGTTTGCGAGATAGAGAGGGTTGCGGGGGTTTAGGAATGGTTATTCGGTTTTTTTGTGGTGAGGTGGAAAGGGTTTTGTTTTGTGAGGGGATGGATGTTGTGGGGTAAGATGTGTATGTATATAGTTGTTCGTTTAAAAAGGGGGATATCAATTCAGCGTTCTTTCGTCTTTTTACTTCTTCGCTGCGTTACATACAATGTACATGTACAAATATACTCTACAAGTCGAGTCATCCATCCATCCATCATCATCAATCCCTTTTTTCAAGTACGCCAGAGGAAAGAAAACATCCATCTATATGCAAACCCTCATCCAACCCACCTACCTAAGCATTCCTCGCACTCTGCTCCTTCTCATACTTGGCTACAAGCTCCCTCTGCAACTGCGGCGGCGCAGGACTATAATGACTAAACTCCATGCTAAACTCGCCTTTACCCTGCGTACTCGCCCTCAACTGACTGCTAAATCCAAACATGCTATTCAAACTACAATCCGCATACACTGTGAAATCCTCGGGCCCAATCTCCGTATCGTTGATAACAGCATTGCGTTTATTGAGGAGTCCGACAACGCCGCCTTGGAACTCGTTGGGCGCGGTGATGGTCGTCTTCATGAGCGGTTCGAGCACTTGTGGGGCGCCGGCTTGGAAGGCTTTGCGGAAGGCTTGTTGGGTGGCCATTTTGAAGGCCATTTCCGAGGAATCGACGGCGTGGGTCGCGCCGTCGTTGATGACCATGGATGTGCCTAGGACTCTGTGGCCGAGGAGTGGTCCCTTGGCTGTGGAAGCGTTGAAGCCCTTTTCACACGCAAACAGGAATTTCTCGCTGATTGTGCCGCCGGTGATTTGCTGTTCGAATTTGTTTTCGGAGAGGGTCTCGCAGGGCTCCATCCAGCCGACTACTCGGGCGTAGTCACCAGAGCCACCGGATTGTTTCTTGAGGGTGTGGTCGAAGTTTACGCGTTGCGTCATGGTCTCACGGTAGGCGACTTGGGGTTGTCCGGTTTCGCATTCGACGCGGTATTCGCGGCGCATGCGCTCGACGTAGATGTCCAAGTGCAGCTCTCCCATACCGCTGATGACGGTTTCTTGCGATTCGGCGTCAACGTGTACGCGGAAAGTGGGATCTTCACGGGTAAAGCGGTTCATGGCTTTCGAGAAGTTGGGCGTGTCTTTGGTATGCTTGGGCTTGATGGAGAGGGAAATGACAGGTTCGGGGACGAACATGGAGGTCTGAGATGATTAGCTTTACTTTTTGTTTGCGCAAAAGATAGAGAACCTACCATGGTGTATCCAAGACCTCCGTCCGTGAAGGTATCTCCAGACGCGCAGTCCACACCAAACACGGCGCAGATTTCTCCAGCACCGATTTCGGGTACTTCCTCCATGTCGTTGGAGTGCATGCGAACAATCTTGGGGACTCTGACTTTCTTATCTGAGCGTGCATTGAACACGTTCATGCCCTTCTTAAGAGTACCCTGGTACACGCGGATATACGTCAATTGACCAAAAGTGCTCTCTTCGAGCTTGAAAGCCAGACCGACGAACGGCAGAGAGTTGTAAGATACCAGCTTGACTGGTGCTTCCTTTCGCTTCTTGTCCAGCGCCATGTTCTCGACTTCGGAGGGATTGGGGAGGTAATCGCAGACGGCGTCGAGCATCGGCTGTACCGACTTGTCAGCAAGCGCAGAGCCCATCATGACCGGTGTGAATTTGAGGGCAATAGTTGCTCGTCGGATCGCGGCTTTGATTTGCTGGACGCTGGGTTCTTGCTCGTCCAAGAACAGCTCAGCAATCTCATCATCCACATCGGCCAAGGTCTCGATGAGCTTTTGCCTCTTCTCCGTGCAAAGCTCTACAATGTCTTGTGGGATCTCGTCCGTCTCCCGGATGATCTCGCCCTTGGGACCCTCGTTGTATATAGCCTTCATCCTGATCAAGTCAACCACGCCTAGAAAACCATCTTCGCGTCCAATGGGTACTTGGAGAGCCGCAGCGGGTATGCGGAGTTTCTGGTTGATCTGTTCGACAGCCTTCCAAGGGTTTGCGCCCATACGGTCCATCTTGTTGACAAAAGATATCCTAGGGATATTGTATCTCCGCATCTGCCTGTCGACTGTAATGGTCTGCGATTGCACGCCACTGACGGCGCACAAGATCATTACAGCTCCGTCAAGCACTCGCAGCGCCCTCTCCACCTCAATTGTAAAATCGATATGCCCAGGTGTGTCAATCAAGTTGATGTGGTATTTCTCCTCCTCTCCCTTGTCGTTCTTCTTGGTCCAATCGCAGAATGTCGCCGCAGACTGGATAGTGATCCCCTTCTCACGCTCAAGATCCATGGAGTCCATCTTTGCACCGACGGCATCTTTTCCGCGCACCTCGTGGATATTGTTGATTCGGCCAGTGTAGAAGAGCACGCGCTCGGTGGCGGTGGTCTTGCCGGAGTCAATGTGTGCTGCGATACCAATGTTGCGTACTCGTGATAACCGCTCCCACTCAACGGGATCGAGGTTCTCGACAATCTTCTCTTGCGTCAATGCAGAAGGATCTTCTTTCGCTTGCTCCAGTCTGTAGAGTCCATCAGTATTTTTTTCACATAACTGCCCCTCTGTCATAGTGAGGACGATGATTCGTACTATACGTACACTTTTGCAGCGACCGAGGCCCATCTCCGTTGTCCATTTGTACGCTGATTGCTAATCCATGTGTCCGTCTTCAGTCCGTTTGAGTATGGTGTGCGGCCCGCCGTGATGGTGGAGAGAGCGCATCTCGAAGGTGTTCGGGGGGCGGATCGTGCAGAACAGCGAAGACTGCTTGTGGCGAGCGACTGCGCTCGGAGAAGAGATTGAACCCGCATCTTGAACCACCTAAGCCTACAAGCAGGAGACAAGAACGAAGGGACGACGCTGGGGTCTGCTGTTGCGTCGGGCACCGTGCCATCTGGGGCTAAGAAAAAGTTGGGGCAGCATCGGAGTTTCGGCGGAGGTGACAGTCACATGATCACGCGTATGAACCCTGACAATCCCAGCGTGATTCATGTTCGTCTGGGACGCTGAAAGATGGATTTTTGATTGAGATGACGATTTTCTGGATTTCGCTTTCCAAACAATGTCTGTCAAACCAACCATCCACAGGAACTATGGAGTAAATGTGAAGTACCGTACACACTAAACCTTTGTATCCAAGCCCCATCTCCCTACTTTCACAATATATGGCCTGTGGCCTTGTAATACCCACAAAGGTATGAAGCTCCCCGAAACCAAGCGCTCCCGAAAATGCTGTTGAGAAATGAACAGACAAGATACCAAATATTGAGTTATTGAAGCTGTAGACTATTATACACGTCCTGGACGTGCAAGAGGCTGGAGTGGAGCTATATGGCCTCTTGTATCCAGATTTGCCTTGATTGGGCGGAGATTCAACGTATCGTCTCGCCTTCGAAGTGCGGTGTTTGCAGCTCAGCAGTCGAAGTATCGCCATCCTGAATAGGTGTAGCGGTGCCAGCGGTGGCCGCCTCGGCAGGGTGATCATGGGATTCGGAAGCGCCCGCAGTTGCATCTTCATGGTGTTCATCGTGATGCTCATTGTCGTGGTGCTCGTCATCGTGGTTGCCATTGGCCACTGCGGCCCTTGCCTTGGAAGCGACTTCTTCGACCTTCTTCTTGCCCTTTTGTAAAGCGCTCACTGGAGCTTTGGCTGTTGGTTTATGTGGAGGAGAGGCAGGCTTGTCGTGGGTCTTACTAGCACTAGCAGTGGTGGGTCTCATCATACGCTCAAGAAATCCTCCCTTGGGTGCGCTAGAACTGGTCGTAGATGTACGTGATTCGGGTCGTTTGGGAGCATGGCTGGGGACCAATGAGGCCCGCTTTGGGTTGGCGGCGGCGGCGGTTCTGGTTGGGGGGCGAGCGGTAGTAGATGGTTTCCTGGTCAACTTCGTCTCTTCCCCATGTTTCGCAGCTGACGCTGCAGTAGGAGCAGTAAGACGAGAAGGTAGGCCGACGGGGCGAGTGGGCGACTTTGGACGAGGCTTCTTGAAGCCGGTTGGTGAAGTGCTGGCTTCTTGTTAGCTTAATCGAAGCACTAGCTTTCACTATACACACCTCACGCGGGGCGCAGCGGTCGACGGCTTGGTGGTGACAGGCTTGGTAGTAGTAGGCTTTGCGGTGGCGACGGGCTTCTTATTCTCCGAAACTGATGCGACGGGCTTCTTGGGCTCAGCAGGTGCAGCCTTGGGCTTCGGAGCTGTAGACGACGATGCTGTAGCAGCTGCGCCCGCTGGTTGCAATGAACCGCGGCTAGTCTGGGCCACTGGGGCTTTGACTGGTTCCTTCGTCGCTGCTGGCTTCGGCTGCACCTTCGTTGGGCTCGGCCTTGCGGCGGGGGCTTTCAATGAAGCCTTAGGGGTGGTGGGTGTTCTCGGTGGCGGAATTGACTTTGGTAGCGGACTTTTGGCAGATGCTGCGAGGAAGCCCTTGGCCGTTGCTATCGGCGCAGGCTTCTTCAATTCGGTCTTCTTTGCTGGTACATCTGTTTTCTTTGCAGCAGGAGCCTCTGCCTTCTTGGCAACGACAGGCTCAATTTTGTTGTCAGTAAATGGATCTTCTTCCTTTTCTAACACTGCTTCGGGCTTCTCCTCTGCCGCTGGCTCAGCCTTTTCAAAAGCAGGCGCATCAACAGTCTGCGCGGGGATTGGCTCTTGAGTTTCAGTTACTGCTGGCTCGCTCGCCTCCACT
Organism: Plenodomus tracheiphilus IPT5; assembly: GCA_010093695.1. Lineage (NCBI taxonomy): Eukaryota > Fungi > Ascomycota > Dothideomycetes > Pleosporales > Leptosphaeriaceae > Plenodomus > Plenodomus tracheiphilus. The sequence continues at coordinate 1,221,648 of MU006288.1, read as the reverse complement.
GCAGCAGGCTCCGAGGCAATCTCAACAGGGGTTTCAGCCTCTGCAACTGATGTCTTGTCTGCCTTCTCGACGGGAGCCTCGACAGCTTCAGCAGGGGTATCAGGCGATTCTTCAGTAGATGTTACGGTCTGTTCCTCAAGTGGTGCTTCGACTTGCTTCTCGACTGATGCTTCAATCTCCTTTTCGGCAGGAGCATCGACCGCTTTCTCAACAGGTAGCTCGGCCTCCTTAGCTTCAGGAACAAGGACTTCCTCGGCCTTCGGTGCCTCGACCTCCTTTACAACGGGAGTCTCCTCCGTGGGCGTTGTAGGTGCTTCTGTCTTCTTCTCGGGGAGTGGTGTAGATGCCTTTTTAGTAGCTGGTACCTGGACCTTCTTGGCTCCTGGCGTCTCGACCTTCTTCGCCCCTGACGCCTCCGCCTTCTTCGCGACCGGCGTGTCGGCTACCTTTGCGATTGCGGTCTCAATCTTCTTCGCAATGGGCGGTTCGATCTTCTCTGCTGGCAAATTCTCAGACTTCTTTCCTTTGGGGGTTCCGGCGAGTTTCCTGGGCGTACCTTTTGGCTTGCTGACAACAGCAGGAGCCCCCTCGGTCGTTGGAGCAGAGGCCTTTTCCACGGCAACCGCGGTCTCGTCCGTGGGCACTGCTGGTCTCAGGGACACATCCTCCTGAGCGCCACTGATAGCCTTGTCGGGGTTCTCTGCAGGCAGGTCGGCTGGTGGGGCTTCAGATGACACCTCGGCCTTTTCAGGGCTTGCTTCAGTCGGCGCAGGTTTGTCTGCGGCCTTTGGGGTAGTCAGCTCTGAGGAGCTCTCAGGGAAGTTGGATCCCTTCATAATGGACCCCAGATTTGGCATCTCTCCAGCTGGCTCTGCGCGAATCGGCGGTGCGGATGTCGAAGACTCTCTTGAAGCGACTGCCTGTTCCGGGACAGCTTCTGGAACAGCGATGCTTTGCTTGCGCTGCTCCCGCTCTTCGCTGACGACCTTTTTGAGCTCGGCAATCTCCTCGACGTTGTCCTGGCTCACGCTAAAGCTCTCTCGGCGATGTGCGGCGGTGCTGTTTGTAGCCGTGCCCTTGGTGGCGCCCAAGTCGGTCGGGGCGGCGGTGGGGGGAAAGTAGCTGGTGGGCCCGACGGCGACAAACGAGGCGCGCACCTTGGACGTGGGCCGGCTGTTGCTTTCGGGGGTTGCACCAGGTGTGGGTGATATGGCAGAGCGACCGCGGGGTTCAGGAGAGGGAGCGGCGCCGTTCTCGAACATGGCCCGCAAGTTGCGGACTCCGGAGCTCATGGCTGCAGAGGCGACGCGCAAACGTCAGCGTGGGTCTCAGAGATGTCTTGGTGAGTGTGGTGGTGGTGATGCAGAGGAAGCAGCGGCGAGGGCGGAGGTGAGGTCCAGGGTGGAGTACGTGTGGGAGAGAGATGAATGGTGGTGTGTGCCGCGCCTGAAACGCCAATTTGATGTTTGTGTACAAGCAAGTGACGAGGGCGCAACAGGGATGCAGCGTCGCAGAGAGGGGTGCAACTCACAACAATCGATTCTGCGAGTGGGCAGCGGAACGGCAATTGACGTAGTGGACAGGTGGAGGAGCGGTGAAAAGGAGCAGACGAGCGATCCCCTGGGGTAGGTGCAAAGGAGAAGAGGTGCCTCTCCGGAGCAACCACCAGTGACAACAAGGGCCAGGCCAACCACAAGCCATGGCTCGCTTGTGACGTCGACCTGGCCGCACCCGCGATAATGCTGATGCACCGCACCGCGCAGCAAGGTCTAGTTTCTGCACACTGGCTCTGGTCGTGAACAACGTCTCACGAGCATGCACTCATTACCGCGTCTGGGACTATACATGGCTGTGGCGGTGGTGCCATGGGTGTCTGCTCGTCCACTCTCACCCAAGTTGTGCAACCGAGCCGAGCATTGCTCACATTACTCACGGTGCTGGGCCAATGACATCAGATACGGCCGCTCATTTCCGCGACATTTCCGCGGCTCGGCGAATCAACAGTCACGCTAGCAGAGATGAAGTCACGTCGACTCCAGGCACATGTCTTGGGCCGCGAGCATGGCACTCAACGTATTGCAGAGCATGGAGTTGAAACGCCTGCGCGCTGCATCACCATACATGCTACTTTTCCCAGAAAACCACCTCCCCGTACCCAGTCAGTCCATCCGTCTGAGATCAATCGCATTGTGCATTGCATGACATTCTTTTTGCCTGGGCGTGCACGCGCTGTCCAGCGTTATGTCAACGCCCCCTTTTCCCCAACGCCAATTCAAACTGACTCGTCCTCTTGTACAATTATCCTTATCGAACTGTCTAAGTTCTCATGCTGAACCAAGACGATAGACCCTGAGCGATGCAGACTTGGCAACCACTCTAGTCCATTCAGCACATGCGCGTGACACTTGGCCATATAAATCCGGTCTTAAAGGAGAATGCAATGCAATATTTCCAATTAGAACAAGTCCGAGTATGTGCTTAGAAACAAGACATTATAAACAGGCCAACCGTCGATGATAAAGACGACTATATACATGTATCCGCGGAATATACAATCCAAAGCTGGAAATATGAAGAACCAAGATAAACGACAACCCGGGTATCCAACGCCAAAACCACGCACCATCCATCCATCTCTCACCAAGAAAATTCCCCCTCAAAAAGCTAGCTCAAATGCCTCGACATATACTCGAGAAAACAAACCTTCTGTGCAATAAGTAGTCCCCAAATATCCACATACATACCAACAAACTTCCCCCCGGAAGCCAAATAAACAATCAAACAAACAACTCAATCATCCCACATCATAGGCACCCACTCCTGCCCCGGATAACTAGTCGCCTTCATACTCGGCTCCTCATCCTCCTCAGCCGGCAACTCAAACACGGGCCTCACATCCGCGCTGCCCCTCCTCTCCCACCCCTCTGCACCTACACCACCACCGCTCCTACTCCCCCCTACACGTCTCAAACTCCCAACCTGCCCACCACCACTAGCACTAAGTTCTAACTCGCGCGCCCTCGCACGCGCAGCCTCTCGTTCCCTATTAACGCGTTCGCTATCAATACGGGCCATTTGTGCGCGTTGAATACGCTCCATGCGTGCGTATTCTTCTTGTTGGAGGAGTTGCCGGCGCAGGGACTCGGCGCCCATGTCGGCCGAGGACCTTTGCGGGGATGCGGCCATGGAGGCGGGCTGTGGGTGTTGCAGGATGCCGATTGAGGCTTGGCGGGAGCGTGAGTCGGGGTGCGAGATATCGTGTGAAGTGTCGATGTTGGAGGGCCGGGGGCGAGAAGGGTGTGTCTTGTCCATGCCGTTTTGGGGTGTGCCAGGGCCGGAGTAGGAGGGTGGAGGTTCGTCGGTGAGGGTTTGGGAGTGCTGTGAAGTTGACTCAGTTGGGGGGGTGTATTGTTCGTCGTGGGGCGGAGGTGTGTTGTTTTGTGGGGACAAGTGAGATAGTCGTCGTTGCTCTTGCAGCAAAGGCGAATGAGAGTTGGGGAAGCCGAGCACCACGGGGCTGTGGGATAACTTTGGGGGAGGTGGTGGAGGCAGTGTATCCGCGATTGGGTTTACCGGGCTTCTGATATCTTGCGGGTCAGGTGATGATGGAAGAAGGTATGCAGTGGGCTGTCGAGAATCTTCAGGGTGTACGGGAGCAGGTTGTATCGGTTGCATGTCCTGCGGCAATTGTCTGAATTGTTCAGCAAAGTCTGGTGCATGTTGAGCCAAAGGATATTGCTGCGGCGTAGTACGAGGTAAGAGTTCCCGGAATCCTCCACCCTGCGCTTGATCTTGAGATGTAATTGGATAGGCCGACACTGCATGGGGAGACGGCGACTGTGTAGCCCGCTCTGCAAGCAACTGCTGCTGCGTAGTAAACTGCTCTTCCATGTACTGCCTTTGTCGAGCGCGTACAATTTCCTGCTCGGTAGCGCCTTGCGGGAAGTTCAAATGCCAGGGCCGATCGTTTTGATGTACCTCCGTTATTGAACTCATTCTTTGCTGTTGAATTCGCTGATTTGGTGGCGGTGAGTTCATTGAGAGGTCGGGTGAATGTGAAATCGGTGATACTATCGAGACAGCGCTCCCATCCGAGTGTGTACGGCCGTTGTGAGGCATTCGTGACTGTGCGGATATTTGTGGGGAAATTGACTGCATGCCATTATCTGTACCTTCGAAGCGAGTTGTGGGTTGAGGTTGAGGTGAGGATACCGGCTGCTGTATCTGCTCGTGGGGAGACACAAAAGCACCCGACACATGACTATAAGCAGCAGGAATGGGCGGCGCATCATACTGCGGCTCAGCTATCGGAGAGCTCACATAACGCTGTCTCACAGCATTTTGGATATGAGTGACGGGCGGAGGCCCAGACACACTGCGATTATTGTGCAGAGATGGCATACCATTCACCCGTGGCATATGCTGCTGCTCTTGTTGTTGTCGTTGCAACTCTTGAACTTGCGCCACTCTGGAACGGCCATATCCGCTTACAGGTTGCTGACTGTGCGGCTGAGACTGTTGGCGTTGAGCTATCGCTTCTTCGTAAGCCTCCTGTTGCGACATTGTCTGTTGTCGAACCTGCTGAAACTGCTGACTATCTCCCTGTGCTAGTCCGTATGTACCTTTGAACATCGGATGCTGTTGATGTTGAGGTGTCTGCTGACGATTCACACGAGGATCCGGATACGCAACTTGCTGAACATCTGCTGGCTGATGTTGCTCTTGGGTGCGCAAGTGGTCGGCCTGCGAGCGTTCATAGGAAGCTTGCCCTCGTGTCTGTTCTTCCTGGCGTTGTTGATCTGCCTGTTGTCGCATCGCCAGCGCCGCTGCGTGCGCATCGCGATCGGCTGATTGTTGCTTTTGTTTGGGCTTGTAGTGTTCAACAGAAGCTGTGCCCCAGCTAAATTGGCGGGGGTTGGCAGGCCTCTGATCCATGGACGCACGCGATGCCTGAGCGCCTAGAACCGAGTTCTGAGTGGGCGCTGATTTGGCCTGGCCGCTTCCGCTGTGAGCACGATGCTCTTCCGCCAACTGCTTCGTTCTGAGATACGCAGAACCCGTCTCGTCTCGAACTCCCGATACCATCTGTTGATGCTGCTGCTGCGGCCCTTGCTGTAATGAAGAGGATTGTGGGGCACCCTTTCGTGGTGGCACTTTCTGAGCACCTTGAAGAGCTGTTGGCGGCTTTGCTTGAGGAGCAGAACCTTGCATTGGCTGCATTCCTGGAACTGACGGTGGTGGTAGTTGGCCAGGAGGATAGTAGGCCAGCGTAGGTTGTTGTGGCTTGAACTGCTGCGGCTGGGGAATAGTCTGGGGGTGAAAGGCCTGCGATGAGGCAGGAGTGGAATGTCTCTGGGCTCTTTGAGCTTTCTTCTCCTTAGACTTTGTGAGCAGCACATCTCCTGCCGTACTCACACGCCCGAACAGAGCCCCGAGCGTTGAGAATCTTTTTTTCTTCCCAGCCTCTGCGGGACCTGATGCAGTAGCTTGATGAAATGGCGGGAACTCGTTGCTTGGTGCAGCTGCCGTGCGTTGTTGTGGTGCTATGCCTTGATATTGCGCAACGTTGCCAGGATTTCTGCCATCGAAAGGAAAATCGGCTGGGTGGGCGGGAGCGACAGGCTGACTTGCGTGATGATACTGTGATTCGGTACCCAGGCTAGTTTGGTAAGTGTGCGGAATTGGCGGGATAGACCCATTTGGCGTGCGTGCAAAGGATTCGTGGGTGGTAGAGAGACTGCTCACTGCGGAATGGGAAGAGTGATTACGAACAGGATCCATGTAATGTGGCTTCAGGGTCGAGCTGGCCGATACATTAGATATCATCGATTGTTGCTGCGAGCCTTGCTGCGGTTTCCCAGCAATACCCTTGAGGATGGTTGATAGCCTGGGTTTTGAGGACGACTGCCCTTCGGGGACGAAAACATCGTGATTCGAATATTGAGCTGGCATCACAGGTTCTTGACTTGCAGAACCGTGACGTCTCCTTTCATCCGTTTGATGTTGCATCATTTGCTGGTGGTATCCGTACTGATTCCTGGCTATAGGAATATGCCCTTGTGCCATGGGGTCGTGATCCGGCATCAATACTGCGTTCTCATGACTACCTTGAGGCGCATATTGTCCCTGAGAGACGCCAGAAGCATTCAAATCGCTTCCATTACGATCATTAGTATTCCCGTTCTGTGTCTCTTGACCTCCAGATACGCTTTGACCGTGCGCTGAGTGTGTAGGCTGAGGTGGCGGTAAGTCGCTCGGCACCTCTGGTCTTGCATGATTTTGCGCCGACTCACGTACAGGCTGATTGCCAGAATTCACAGGTCCAGGCGGCCAATGTTCTTGCATGCCCTCAGACGAGGAAAACGCCATACCGATGGACGGCATTTGAGCATGACCAGATTGCGCTCGATGTTGTTCTGGTATCTGCGCTACTTGCGTGTCACTCGGCGGCCCGAAAGGTCCCAATCGATTGATCTGGTCTTGAGGCTTACCGGCCTCATCTGGTGGGCCTGATACAAAGCTCATAGGTCTCTCTGTGCTGTATCGTGGCCTCTCTCCATCTCTTGAGGCGGGTACACTTGCAGTTCCTGCCAATGATGCAGGCTTGACTGCGTAATGTTCAGCTTGGCTAGTAGTGGGATGGCCAACGTCGCGAGAAGGCTGCTTGCTGTTGCTAGGTAGATCCTTGACAAAGCCGTTGTGATCTTCATATAGATCGTAGTCGTTCGTCGAATCATGGTCGGGTGCCGTGGGATTAGTCCATGTGGGGGCAGCTTCTTCCGGGATCTGATTGGGGTTTACATGAGGTTTGGCGGGAGTTTCGACCTGCATCCTGCGGATGGTGGATGGAGTCGATCGGCCAGCAGTGCTCGCTGTCGGAGAAAGTGTGTCTGCATCCGAGACCATGGCCGAGATCTGAGAGAGGATTGATTTCGACCTCTCCGGCACAGTCATATCTGCATTCGGGATTGGCTGAAGTTGACTGTTCTGATGCATTGGACCGGAAGCTCCTGGGTGACCCGGAAAATAATCATCAGACGTTGGGTTGACATGATTGTTGTAGGCCCCCTCAGCCTTGTTAGCTGATAGCCCAGTCTCGACGATACGCGGCACGTTCGCGACGGGTGTAACAAGGTCGCTCTCATCTTTCATGTTGTCGCGCCAGCCCGAATCCGCAGGGAGCGCAGCATTGGGCTCGTCGTGATCCAGTGATGCAAGAGATGAATTGGATGCGGAATATTCCTCAACGGCGTGGACGGCGTATGGCATCGGGCGTGTTGGATCCAGGTTGGCGGCGCTATGCGCGTGTGGGGTTCGGCCTACATTTATTAGCGTCTCGTCCCGTGTCACCCCCGGTCCAAGCGCAATCTCCCCAGCCTGCGAATCGAACGACTGGCGCGGCTCCTCGGCCTCCTCAGCCTCCTCAGCCTCCTGAGATGGAGCGAGCATGTTGGAATTGCTGTTGGGCAATTCTTGTGCGCGGGCAATGGTTGGCACACCCGGCTTGGGGAGCTGCAGGTTACTCTTCGCAAACCACACAGTCGTGCCGGGGTCTAGTTTCCTGGCCTGGGGGGTCGCATCCTCGTCTACCATCGCAAAAGATCTCGTCGAAATAGGCGATACGTCACCTGCGCCAATCACTTCCGTCTCATAAGCTCGACGTCGCTGGCTTTCTGAAGCTCGATCGCCAGCACGGTTCCGCGCTGCTCCGTTCAGACTTGACAAACTCGATGGGCTCTCTCGGAGTGTATCGTAATCCCCTGGTATTACGAGCGCATTGGCTTTCTCCTGAGAAGATACAGGCGTCACGTCGCCAGACCTGATAATGTCTGCTTGGAACGACATGTGCCTCTGGTTTGTATCGTGGATTCGCATATCATTTCTATGATCACCATCTCGCTCTTCCACTGCAGAAACTTCGTCGGTATCTGATCGTTGTAGCACAACCGGAACGTCACCAACACTGACGATTTCCACCTTGCGTTCTGCGCTATATGTTGGGGACGACTGCAATCCATGATCGACTCCAGGGATATCGTCTAGCGGTACTTGTCGTGGTGATGTAGGGCTGACATTGCTAGTCGGCAGCCACGCACGATTGTCCATGACAGAGTTCCTATCGTTCATATGATGTGGCGATGGGAATGCAGATGATACAATTGGCCAATTGTCACCACGCTCAGACAACACAGGTACTAGATTTTGAGCAAATCGCAGCTGATCATCTTCATCGAAATTCGGGCGGTTGTGGGAATGTACCAGATATCCGGTAGAAGCTAACAGGTTGTCGTGATCTGGTCGCGAGGCTCTATAATACTCAGCACTGTCCCGGATCACAGTACTTGACGTTCGGCGCGTTTTCCTTCTCCTCTTGTCTCTGTTGGCTTGTGCCAGCACCTGGAGTTCGGCGGGTACAAAAGTGAACGGCATTGGCCCCAGTATCGCAGATAGTGATCGGCGGTTGATGTTGACATTGCTGTCTTCCCGCTGGTGCGGCACGTGTGGCGCAGAACGAGGTCGAACTGGACGCAGTGCAGGGTGTTCAAGATCTCCCGGCATCGCTATCATTGTTTCAGATACCCGTGGTCCTTTCCAAGCCTCGCTGACTTCTTGGACACCTGTCCTGGTGTCGGACTTTCCGGAAGCAGGTCGCGAAGCAGGTCTCGAACCATGGCTCCTTGCTGGAGGCGTCGAGTAACGTATAACAGATTGAAGCATCTGATGGGTACTGTCCTGGCTTATCCTCCGATGATGTTTCTGTGCGACTGCATTAGGAATAGGCGGTACGGGAGGAACCTCTTCTGAGTCCTTGTCTTGAGTGGAGAATGCGCTTTTCGCAGGCGAAGGAAGTATACCCAAGCGAGGCTCAAACCTGGGCGGCGTAGAGCTCAACTGTTCTGTTGCAGGTCGATGCACGCTAGGAGACGGATCCCAGGGGTCGGGAGCATGGAATGAGTGCGGTCGACTTCTCCCGCCAAACAACCGAGAGCGTTCACGGGGCGGCGTGTCCTTCGGCGTATCTCCAAAAATTGAAGGTGTGTTACTTGGTACAGCTATACTGTTTGGTCGACTTCTGGAACGACTCACGCGCCGCAATGCAGAAGAGAATGAGAATCTTCGGCTTCTCTTATCATCATTGGGGCTACTTGTCTCCAGTGACGGGCGTATCAACAGCTTCTCCGGTGTCACTGCCATTGCAGTTGAACTTCGTGATCGACTCGGTCTCATCTCGGACTCTTCAGAAGCTTCGCAGGACGGAGGCACAGAGCCGTGTCGGGACAGGGAAGTCTGCACATTGCATCACATCAGCAAAAGCACTCAAAGTTGGGAGGTGCGTACCGCATCTCTATGGCATTTGGATCATTACAAACTAACGGCGTGACATGTCGTGATCAGAAAAGAACAAAGATGTTGAGACAGCGCCGAAAAGGTAAATTGCCAAATCGGAGTACATGATTTTTCCATCCCCATGCACGTCATTGTTTGTTTGATCACGGTGGCAGCATCCAGATACGGTGCGAGACACAATAGTTGGAAGTGAAGAGATCATTGTACCTGTTTATCACGACCAAAGCGGCTTTTGCCCTTCGCGAACAGGCCTTTAGCACTAGTCATCCCCTTCCCACCCAACACGTTTGCAGTATGTAGCAATTTCTCCCCCTTCAGCTGCATATTTTGGCTTGCAACACGACCACCAAACCCTGGACCAGAGGGCCGAGCAGCAGAGGGTGATGTCGAGCTCACCGGAACTTGTGCACCGGCTGAATTGTACTGCTCGGGGTTCGGTTCATGATGGCTTGTGCCCCCAAGCTTTCCAAGTAAGGCAAGAGAGCCTGTGTGTTTGTGGCGGGTTGACGCCGTAGGCATTCGCTGTACAGGAAACGATTGATTCGACAGCTCTGGGTTTGACTCGAGCGTGGACGAGAGCCAACTTTGAAGCCCGTGATCGATTGTCGCCCAGTGTTCGCGCGTTGTATTGTAGGTAGCAATGCGTTCAGCTGTCGAACTGATCGTTGCAATCTCTCGAGCTCCCAATGGCTTATCGGTTGGAGAGGTGGCCGAAGGCTCGTGTGAGATGGAAGTCTTAGGTCTATCGCTTGAAGACTCTTGTACTGCAGGAGTCACCTCAGTTTGCGGTAATGGAGTCAATGCCACATTGTCTTCCGGGCTGAATCTTGGTGCCTGTTGTTGATCTGCACTGAACCTTGGCGGTAGATCAACTGCTTCAGGGTCCTCTCGGGTATTGACAACATGGAGGCCAGGTGATCTCGTGCGCTCTCGGGTAGGGCTTGCTAGAGCTGTCGTGTCCAGCGGTGGAGTTGAAGGCCGCTCGCCAAGATGAGGATCAGTGATGGGATCAGGTTTGGTAACTGTGATGACGTGACTGGGCCCGAAGTAAGAATTCGAATTGCCTTCGGACCATTGCTGGCGTTCTTCTTCTACCGCATGCTCCACAGTGGGTGATGCTTTACTCTCGGGTTGGGGAAGTGGAGCCTTTGTGGGTTCCATTACGACTGCAGGCAGCGGCCCGTTTTGTGACTGTAATTGAGGGTTGTTCGCTTCCCAGCTAAAGCGGTTGAGCATCGATGGTTTTGCAAATTCCTCACTGTGCGTGACATTAGAAGCAGCAACCACGGGAGAGACAATAGGAGTATTGTGCTCTATATCTTGTGACAATCGTGGGGTGTTACTGTCTTCTTCTGCCCAGTACGTTTCATACTCGCTCGGTAAGATGGAGCTGGCACGATTGTTGGGCGAGCCCAGGGGCTGAAGTGATGCTCGATTACGCTCAATGGTAGGAGTAGTTGAGGATCCGACCGGAGTCAAACTGGCGACGATCTCTTTTCGCAAGCGATCGCTCTCTTGATCGCCTGCAGATGGGTCTGTACTCAGCTGAGGGTCTAGAGTCGGGCGCTGCTGATGCGTGAACACACCAGGAGACTGCTCCTTCAACGGCAGTGTAGGCGCAAATTCAGACTCTGGGGTGTTTTTCTCGGGCGGAGTAGGAGGTATACTTGACTGCGAGGAGATTGTTCGTTCTAGCTGCAGAGGCCGTGGTAGATATATATTACCATGGTTTGGCTGGCCCTTGTTGCCATTTTGGGAGTCAGACACTGTATCCTCGAGCCCAACGGTGGTACGAATCGATTGGACCATAGCAGATCCAGCGTTTTTGAGTGCAGCAACAGGGTCTTCCGTGAGTTTAGTAGGGGTATGCGAATCTTCCGAGGCATCTGCTTCGGCCACTTGACGCTTAGCTGTAGTCGGTGTCAGGTCGACCGCGTCCAATGGCGACGAGGCATTATTGTTTGTCAACCCTAGCTCTCTATCACGGTCACCTTGCTCGGATGGCGTGTTGGCGGTCGTGGCATAAGACTCCCACTGACCGGGCGGATGTGGACGGAATTCCTTCACTGGGCTGCTGGGTTTGCTAGGGCTCGCCTTCGTTGGCGAAGCCGCCCGTGAATTGTCTCTGCTGTTTTCCCACGATTGAACACTGTTCCTCGAGTTCCTGGAAATGTTGGATTGCGTTGAGCCGCGCCGAGAGTGCGAGACATCACCAAACTTGCCAGCAAGTGCTTGCACACGTCCTTTGCTCGGTGACTCTGAACGATCACGTGGAAGGGTATCCTGGATCGGAGACTGTGCGTTGTGTGAGTCCAGAAACGCGTTCTGCGACCGAGTCTCTGCTGCACCAAGCTGGGGGCTGACACCAGTAGGACTGTGCTTTGCGGCGTTCGCGAGGTCTGCTTCTCGAGTCGCGTATGCGGGCGACGGGCCTGTGAGACCCCCCTCCATAGTGTCGGGCGAGTCGAGGCTTCCCGTGGTAATCTGGGCGGTTATTGGCTCTGGGAAGTCCTGAGGCGGGGCTACCACAGAAGACCGCGCAGGGCTATCACCACGGGTGGGGGTCGCAAAACCACTGCGGGGCAGCGATGAACCAGAGAAGTTGCGGGAATGGCCTGCTGCTGGAGGTTGTGGGTTGTTGTGTGTGGCCAGAGGCTCAAAGGCGGATGTTGGCAGGGTAGCAGGTGACGCTACTTCGCTCGCCGCTTCCTCTGCAATCGCGGGTGTGCGACCGTCGCCGGCCTGGTTGCGAATCTTCATCGCTGAAGTCGTCGAGCTGGGCACTCTGCTCATAATTGGACTGATGCCAGTCGTGCTCCCTGTATTAGCTCTGGACATGTCGGAACTGGAGTCCTTCGATATCGGCGTGGGCGGTATCGAATTTTGGTCGTCGTTGCGCACAAACGCGTTGTCTACCACAGATCGCAAACCCTGGTCGTCCGATAGTGGTACAGCAGCCTGCTTGCCGTTTTGCGGGAATGCAGCGTCGAAATCGGGTAGATACTCGCTCTTGCGCTCTGCAACCGTCTCTAGAGGATGTAACGTCTTCCCAGCGTCAGCTGGGGATGATGGGTCGTCTTTTGGACGCGAGGTCAGCGAGTCTAGACTGGGTCGTGATGAATCCAGTGATGCACGCTCCCGGACCCGCTCCTCTTCCACTCTTCTGTAGATATCCGCTGGGCGTATGAATGGCAACGGCTTATCTGAGTGGCTGCCCGTGCGCGAGCGGGGCGATGCAACAGGTGATTCGACCTGGCTTATGCTGCTCTTGCGTGGGGGGAACTGTATGTTTGACGGCGAGGACGCAAAGTCGGCGGGCACCTGCGAAATGCGCGTCTGGAGAGGCGGGGGCATCGCAGTGGGGCTGAAGTCCCGTTGTTGCTGGGGCTCGTAGTTGTCTTGGTACGCAGCACTGTTCCCCTGCTGCTGAGGCTCTCCAAAGAACGAGCCACCTCCCTGGTGCGGGTGTGGGATAGTCGAGGAAAAGGCGCGTTGCTCTTCACCCTGCTCGAAAGAGTTCCTGCGCGCTTTGGGGAGGAGGCCTTGAGGAGCAGGTTCTGTGAAGCTCCTCGAGGGCTGATCCTGGGCATAGTATCTCTGGACAGCCTGCGGCTCATTGTGTTGTTGGGGTTCCTGATTGACGCCGTACTCGTCGTACTCGTCATAGTCGCCCCAGTCGTCACCGTCGTAGGCATTCTTCTTTGCCTGCACCCACTTCTTCGTCTTGGCCCGGTTGACATTGGTCTTGAAGTTGACGGGTTGGCCGGAAGAGAAGGGTGATGCGGAGCGGTCGCTGGTCCACGTCAGTCTTGACTGCATTGCCTGGTGCGAAGCGTAGCAGCCGGGTACTTACAGCGGCGACCTGGCCGGCTCCTGGTTGAAGCGGAATGGCCCAGACATGATGTGAGGTATCTGCTGTATGTAGCCCAAGAGAGTGGACCCTGGGGCAGGTGCGTGGACCCAGCCTCTAGTCCAGCAGCCACCTACAGCGCATACAACCTGGGGATGACTAGGAACCAGTATGCCGTGCCGGAGACGGAGGGTCCACTGTTCGCGATGCAGTTGCCCGTGGCCGTGGTGTGGCGCGTAAGGTCTGCGCGGAACAGCTGGGGGCGGGCGCGCGTAGGGTGGACAGGGCCGAGCGCCCAAGTCCAGGTTGCAATACGTCAGCAGTCGGGGCCACACACAGCCTCGCGGTCCACCCAAGAAGCAGTCAAGCAGTCAAGTAGTCAAGCAACCAAGCAGTGTTACAACGTCGCCTATCCCACGCAAAGAGGCAGGAAAGCGATGTGAAGAGCAGTCAACCCCCCGGGCCACACGACTCTTGACATGTACGCGCCAACACTTGGGGCACTTCCTTGTTTCCAGCAGGGCCATCACGTCGCCGCACAGCCTGCTGGTCAGCCACACCGGGGGCCTGTGGGTGGGTCGCTGTGGGCGGGCCGGCCGCTGAAGACTAACCACGTTGATGCCCCCTCGAGCCTCAACCCTTTAATCCTCGACTGTACACAGTACACATTTGCGTGCACAACTCCCCGGCAGCCCTCACACCACCCGTCGCACCCCATCGCCAGACGTGAGAGGGAAGAAGCGCCTCGAGTGGAACCAACACGCCCGGCAACTCCCCCCCTTACGCCCCCCCGGAAGCGGACACATCCCGCAGCGCAACGAAACATCCGGCGCCGTGCTGCGCATACGATTCGCAGTGATTCCACCTGTGCGCAGAGACCGACACGACTCGCTCCTGCCCCGCGAACGTCCCCGTCGCACCCACGCGTCCGTCGCGCTCACTGCCTCTCTCACAGGCGTAGGCGCCCTCTCCTGTCCACTTGCACGCCCGCCGCCACGTCGCTACATCACCACCACCCTCCACAATGGCTGTGTCGATACAAGACCGCACGGATGAGTTCAAGGCCATCCTCGCCCAAGCCCAACGGCGGCAGGCGCAATCCAAGACGGGCGCCCAGCGACAGTCGCTCCTCACAGCGCAAGAGAAGGCCCAGGCAAGCAGCAGCCCACAGCGCCAGCGCTCTGAATTTGCGCGCAGTGCAGCCGAAGTTGCGCGAGGCGTCTCGAGCACCATGCAAAAACTACAGCGCCTCTCACAACTAGCCAAGCGCAAGACGCTGTTTGACGACCGGCCTGTTGAATTCGACGAGCTCACCTTCGTCATCAAGCAAGACATGACGGCGCTCTCTGGCCAAGTGCAGGCCCTGCAACAAATGAACACAAAGCAACATCCCAGGTCAAAACCAGGCATAGACCAAGAAGGCGAGCACAACAGCAACGTAGTCATACTCCTAAAAGACAAACTGCAAAACGTCGGCACAAACTTCAAAGACGTCCTCGAAGTCCGCACCAAGAACATGCAAGCCTCGCGCTCGCGAACCGAGCAATTCCTCTCCACCGCAGCATCACAATCACACAGCAACCTCGACCCCAGCCGCACCGACTCCCCGCTCTACCAAGCCCCCCAACGCGGCCGCTCCCCCGGCGCATTCAACCGCAACACTAACGCCGTACAACAAGACCTCCTCTCCCTCGAGCCTTCGGGCCCCTCAGCCCTCACCCGCAACGGCCCCCAATCAGACGCCCAACTCCTGCTCATGGAAGAAGCCCAGCCCCAAAACCAATACATTCAAGAACGTGGCCGCGCCATTGAATCCATTGAATCTACCATTCAAGAACTCGGCGGCATCTTTAGCCAACTTGCACAAATGGTGTCTGAACAAGGGGAGCAGATTCAGCGCATCGATGCGAATACAGAGGATGTGGTTGATAATGTCGAGGGTGCGCAGCGCGAATTGATGAAGTATTGGAGTCGGGTGCAAGGGAATCGGTGGTTGGTGGCCAAGATGTTCGGCGTGTTGATGATTTGTGAGTACTCAACTTGAACAAACATGACGAAACTGCTGAATGTGTTGAATGGATGCTAACTTTTGATGTCTGTTTTCTAGTTTTCTTACTATGGGTCCTTATTTCTGGATAAAAGAGAAGATAATAGACTTGATTCTTGAGTCTGAGGATTCATCTTCGAGTGTACGAGGATTAGAAAACTCGTATTTGCATTTACATTGGCGTTTCCATCGGTGGATGCTATGGGATGGCATGGGCATGTGCATGAAGATTCAAACGCGGATCACAAGGGAGATGGGACGTGAGTTATCGGGTGGCGGGGACGTGATGTTGGGTTTTTATCCTTTTCCTTATCCTTATCCTCTTCTGTGTTATTATTCTAATTTTACATTTTACATTGACATATGGGGGCGGGAGGAGTATAGATATAATTACTGCTTGCCCCCCCATATACCCAAGGGGTTCTATTTATTTACACACTACCTGTATAAATCATATATTTATTGTATTCTTTCTTCACAAGGTTTTTGTTTTCGAGTCGAGTCGAGTGTGCCTGGGAATAAGGGGTTTAGCCAATGACAATGTGTACAATCAAGTACAAAGCCCATCTGAATAACAAGATATACCGCTTTCCCCACAAAAAAAAAGCCTTTCTATCATCATGTTAACTACACTATACCACATCTTCAACCCGCACAGTCTATACGTGGTCAAGTTGATGTAGGAAAATTCTGTAATGTAGATGGAGGAGTATTATTAGTGTACAGTACAGTATATTTTTTTTTAAAAAAAAACCCCCCCTTCCCCCCCAAAAAACCACAACAACAGCAACGACAGCACATCCACCAACCCTACCCTGCATCAATACAAACTGCTTAATTCGAGTATATGCATGTAGGTAAACAACGCCCACGTAGTGCAACTTGTTTCAAAGTAAATCATGATGCGGCGGTACGGAGCGGTACGGAGCGGTAAAAGCCACAGTTTGTTCAGTTGATTGTGTTACATTACGAGGCTGGCATGGTTGAAGCGGGATGAAAGGGGATTAACGTACTCCCTTGCCTCGGATGGGGGTGGGGTTTCATTTCGTGATGGTGATATCTAGGCGGTGTGCATGTAGCGCTGACGTGGAGGACATTTTGTTGTATGTAGATCTTCTTGAGTGTGTCTTGGGTTTGGAAATTTTCGAATGTCTGGATTCAATGCAATGCGATGCGACATGATGGATGATGTGACAAGAGCCGACTAACCAACCAACCAACCAACCAGCTGCGCTAATTCATGGTGGCAGTGGGGATGAATGTATGTTAAGCGGCAACAAAGACAGACTACCTACGGTATGTAACCGGAAAGCCAACGGTTTTTTCTTCCCCTGTGCGGGCGAAGACATGACAGCCTTGGTGCAGCTAGCCATAGCAACTACCTCTAGCCGTAGCTTAGCTTCGAATCCGCCCTTTTTGCGCCTCGTCTATTGCCTCTAGTGCTTGCGGCAGTTGCACAGAGGGTTTCTATGGAGGCGTTCGCGCGTAGTTCATCCATGGCGTTGGCTTTTGCTTTGGTGGCGCAAGTGAGGGCGTCTCGTCTCGTCGCTCAGGGTCAGGGTTCTTGAAGATGGTGACGGGTATGCAACGTCATTTACTGAAGCGTAGTGTAGGTTGGGGGCAGATGTCCGAAAGGATTCACAACCCTTGGGAGATCATTGATGCAAGGTGGAACAACGGCTTGTTAGCTTGGGTTTGGGTCTGGGTCCCTGCCGACGTTCGGACATTGCTGTGGGATGTGGAGGAGGGGAGCGGTGAGATGTGTGGGTTGAGTGGGGTGGGGGCATTCTTGAGCGAGATGTGGTCATGCTGGGGTGCTTCATTAGAGCACAGTACATAGTACTCTGGCAGGCAAGCATACGCTGCTTCCCGACACCGTACCCAAGTCTACACAGCGTACGCCCACCATGGGCAACCGCGCTCCGCATGGGCCGCATTCAGAAATGCCCATCAGGTCGCCTACTCTACACACCGGCCAGATCTGCATACACGCGCACCCTATCGGATCGCCGTGCGACGACCTGTCCAAGCAACGGGCCTACCTCGGTCGGGAGGCTGCAGGTGCTCTGGTGGCACCGGCGGGCTGCAAGGGTTGGCTGGTGCCGGCACCTAGAACTAGTACGTGTTTCGGAGGCGTAATGCGTTGTTTCGACACTGTGTGAGCAAAGTGGCCTTCCTGCCTGGCTGCGTTGCGTCGAGCAGAATATGGAACACGTTTTGGGTGGGTGCGCCGGTGCAGGTGCTGCGAGGCGGTCGGCACGGTGTCGAGGCGCGGCAGAAATGAAAGCGGACGCTGCATATGGCCTCCTGGGCAGTGTGGGCG
The DNA here is from genome assembly GCA_010093695.1 of Plenodomus tracheiphilus IPT5. Classification (NCBI taxonomy): domain Eukaryota; kingdom Fungi; phylum Ascomycota; class Dothideomycetes; order Pleosporales; family Leptosphaeriaceae; genus Plenodomus; species Plenodomus tracheiphilus. Next base: position 1,204,080 of record MU006288.1, on the reverse strand, counting down.
TCGGTGACGGGTGGGGGAGAGGGCTGCTGCGACTGTTAGCGCCGTCGCCTTTCCTGTCCTTGTGCAGGCGCGTTATTGATTCATGTCCTCCTGGTTCAGCTAATCCGGACGGTCTGTCGACTTTTCCCTCTGCTGCATCTGCCGTCTGTTGCCTTTTCCTCACACGCACGGGAAGACGACGTCGTCGCGACTGCATTGCGACCATCTGACGTCTACCGCGATTGCCCCAGCCGTCAAGGATCACCCCAACCCGCCGCCTGCATGTCTTGGTCGAGCCTCTTCTAACGTCACCACCGCAATTCCATGCATGCGCGCCGCTGGCGCAATGCCCGATCCGACATGCAATCATGCAATGCCTCTCACCTCTGCACTCGTCTTCGACGACGGCGTCTATCTGTCTGAAGCGCTGGGCCTCCCTGTGAACCAGAACGAGGACCATGTCGAGGCCGAACTAGCCTTGCTTGCTACCGAAAGTGGCATACAGGACCCGTATCGCTTCTTGTGCCCGCCGCAGTACATCTCGAGGGCGCTGTCGACTATGACGGCGGAGAGTGATCACGCCTCCTCACTGTCGGTGCATTCGCAGGAAACCGAGTCGACGAGCTTTACCTCTGCGCCTTCCCGCACGTCGAGGGACCATCTGTACTCCAAGGAACGGTCGCCTGCGCGCAGAGTACCACTGAGACCTGCGCGAGCTTCAATGACTGTCGGTCAGCGAGGCCCAATGACGCAGGACTCCATGTCCAGGCCTAAATCAGCCCATGCAAAGTCCATGTCGTCAGTGATACAGTCTGCACTGTCCAGCACTTCCTCGTTACCGCAACAGCAGCCGCGAAGAAAGCGAGCATCCCATCTCTTCTCTTTGTTCAGAAGGGACTCGAGGTACTTTGGCTCGGCATCGTCTGTAACCATGTCACTAACAGCCTCCCAGCTCCTGCTCGTCTCGGTCACATCATGGACATCACAGCAAATCTCGGGGTACCAAACTAGAATGTGGCCACACTCTGTCGACTGTAGCCATTCGCGTACACATCCAAGAAGCACTGGATAACGGCAAAGAGACAGCACCGCAATGCTGTGATGTAGCACTCCCGCGCACGGTCCTGGAAGCAGTCTTGTCAACAGAGGAAACAGATTTCGTTATCAGCGGCGATGGACTACGATCACCGGACCTAGGATCCCTGCCTGATTCTGGTTATAGTGAGAACGGAATGTCCTCGATCGAATTGCCACGCCCATCGAGGTGCTCGGCCGTACCTGCCACACCACCAGCGATGCTGAATGCGCCACCTCGACGAATGAGACATCAAGAGATAAGCGTCGAGGTTGCTCTTGCCAACGAAGCTTTTACCAGCTTCAAAGCTCAGCAGAAAGAGCAATTCGAGCGTGTTGCAACTTTTGAGTGTAACCAACGGAAAGCCTTGTCAGCACACCACCGACAATCGCTAAAACGGCTGACCGCCCAACACGAGGCCAGCAAAGAGAAACTCGTTGAACAGGTAGGCCCTCAAGGTAGTGTGCTTCTTGTCGGCGTACTGACAATCCATAGCACGCCCAGGACCTGGAGCGACTGGAAGAACGACAAATTAGCGCAGAGCACGATCTCCGTCAAGCCCACGAACAAGAAACGCAAAACGTAGCCACTGCGCTGAAGCACATGGAAGCCTACTGTCTCGGCACAAACGCAAACCACCCTGAACACGCACACATAGTTTCAGAAGAAGATTTCAAGAAACTCGATCGCCAACGCATGACCCAGACCAATCTCCCCCGCAAACACGAAAACGCAATCAACGTTCTCCGCGCACGGCAAGAGCGCGATATCCAACGCAGAATCGAGAAACAAGAGGCGCAACTCGAGGAATTGAACACCACACACGACCATGGAGAATTGGCCGAGAAAGTGATGCAAGCAAAAGAGCATGAGCGTCTGGAGGTGTTGATTGAAGTACGCAGAAAGCGCTTATTGCAGCGCTGGGATCTCAGATTCGAAATGTGGAGACGAGATTGGGAGGATCAGCATTGTACGACTGTGACGCAGAAATTGGAGCATGAGGAGTGGCCGGCGAGGAAGGCAGAACATGTGGTTTTTATCCCTGAGACGAGTGGATTGGCGAGGTATCTTCAGGCTGAAGCGTGAGGGAGATGTGTATGGATGGGGAATCGGGAGATGAGATGGATGGTTTATTGATCTTCCTTTTGTCTGTTTTCCTGGTGGCATGGCGTGGCGTGGCGTGGCGTATGCGAGGAGATGGCTTTCTTTTACTCGTTTTACTATATACCCCAGTACGCGGAGGCGTTTTGTCGGTTTCCATTATACACGAGGGAGATAAGATACTACGACGCATTTACGTATACGCAATATCTAGAAGACGGGCATTATACACAGCGGTCACAACAGTAGCAAACACGAACATGCTGAACAACAATATAGCCGGATCAATGAATGATTCGAACATCTCGCTAGCTATGTTGGAATTGGGTATCTCTTAATATGTTTCCAAACATTTGTGGAAAATCCCATCTCGCGGTGTTTCATCTCTTATTCATGCGTGTGATTGAATTGTTCCACAGGCGCAAGTGTATCCCACAACAAGCCCTCTTGCACATCAGCCGCAGGACCCAACTCGCCCAGCCCCATGGCAAAATCCATGTCCGCATCCTCCCCATTCATCAACGCCAAATGATCAAATTGATTATCAAAGTAACCAAACTGCTGCGCGGACGCCTTGCCAAATCCATTATCATGCGGCATCAGCTCAGACGACGACATCATGACCCCAGCGTCTGAGAAATACGGCGTAGGCGTCTGAGGCATACTTGGCTCCGCAGACTCGAATATACTCATGGATTCGTCTAAACCGCCAATCCAGAACTGTCCTCCAGTCATGGCATTGCGCTGTATAATCATCTCCTCGACCTCGTCTTCGGGCACATTGTGTGCGGCGCGCAAGTGGCGGCGGAGATCACGATCCATGTAGAAGCGGAACTCGCAGGATGGAATCAAGCATGATACTTCTCTGCCCTTTTCGTAGCCGATGCCGGTGAGGAGGGTGAGGGTGGAGGGGTCGGGTTTCTTTTTGGATTTTGCGGCTTTGCGGAGTTGTTTGCGGTTGCCGAGGCCGAGGTGGTGGGTGCGGACGTGTTGGTCGAGGGAGGATTTTGCCTTGAAGGCGGCGCCGCAGGCATTGTGTCCATTCCAGGCTTTGAGGTCGTCGTGTTTCGAGGTTTGGAGGGCGTCGGGGTTGCAGAAGTATCGGAATTGCTGTTCGTGCACGGTTTGGATGTGGACAGTGAGATTGTGTCGCCGGTTGAAGACACTGTCGCAGTCTGGTCTCGGGCAGGTGAATTGCGGTTGCTCTGCAGGGTCGGCGTGTACAGTGTCAAAGTGAGACTTGAGTGTACTAGCGTTTTTGAACTTGTGACCACATTCTGCGCACACTGGTGGGTGACATTCTTCGGTGTGTGCTACCAGCTCTTCGTTTGTTGCAAAGGAGACAGGCTGCAACGGACTTGCCTCGTCCTCATTCTCTGTTGTTTGCATCTCAGTATCAGGAGCCATGCAAAGCAGGCAGAAATGGCCGGCTTCCTGTCCCTCTGTATGAAGCCTAATCATGTGTCGTTGCAAGGCCCCTTCTGTCTGGAAGCCACTTGTGCACTTGTCCCCAGTCTCGTGGTCGACGAAATTGCAAGGGTAGGGCTTGACCTCCAGATGCTGGCTCTTGATGTGTGCTGTGAGCGCCTTGGCTTTTCTGAAATGCTCGTTGCATGGCGGAAATTCCGTGCAGTAGAATTTGGACTCGTGGACGTCCTTGTGACGTTGAAGCCGGCCATTCGAAGTGAAGCTCTTCCCACAACCCTTCCAGTCGCATGTGAACGATCGTACAATGACGGGATCACCGTGCGCGTTTTTTATGTGTCGTTGAAGATGATCTTTGCGAGGGAAGGTCTTGTCGCAGCCTGCAGCGGTGCATGCAAATGGGCGTTCCTTGTTGTGGCTTCGCATGTGAGCCTCGAGACGGCAGGGTCGGTTAAATCGCTGTGCGCAGCTCTCAACGGGGCAGATGTAGTTCCACTGGCGGCGTGCCTCGCTTTCTGCTCTACGTGTGCCATTGTCGGTGTAATTGGTTCTGTAGTCACCAGAATCATCTGATGCCGTATCCGACTCGTGTGCCTTATCCTCAGCGCCTATTGAAGAGTGTTGGTTATGTAACGGGCGGCGCCAAGGGTAGAACACTTACTTGTACGCGGCCTCTTGGGAGACACACTGCCGGCATCCTCGTAAATCTTGCGTTTTGGAGCCATTACGGCAGTATACACATATCGTGAGTTGCAAGGTGAATCCCCACGGGTGGTGGTGGCCATCGATGGTTCTCGCCAGTCCACTTTATTTTCCTCGCCAAGATTTCGGACCACTAACGCGGCGTCAATCCCTGTTCGGCCCGTGGTTGGTCGCGCTTTCTTTCTTCGATTCTGTGCCTGCGCGCAGTTCGACATATTTCGCTGTCCACCTCACCACCCCTTCGACAATCTGTACAGCCACTCCAAATAAATCAACAACATGTCTGACTACGGCGGCGACGACGCTGGTGACTATGAGTACGTCCCCACCACAACACGAGCCCTTACAGGCAGCTTCGGCGCATCACTCTGGCGCTGCGCAAACGTCGTAGAGGTGTACTGACCTGCATACAGCGACGGCCCAGCTATCGAGTTCGACGAGGAGGAGCTACCCGATATTCTCGAAGATGACGACGATGATCAACATGGCGGTGGAGAAGACCCAGAGCACGCAGATGGAAACGATGACAACGTAGTCGTCTCGGGAGATGCAACAGCAGCGAACAAAGACAAGTCGACCAACACTGTCGAAAGCGAAAAGTCAAGGAGGGTCGACAACGACAAGCGGACAACTACCCCATACATGACCAAGTACGAGCGAGCGCGTGTTCTGGGGACAAGAGCACTGCAGATCAGGTAGGCGACAGCAAGAACCCAGCTCAAACTACAAACTAATAGGCACAATAGTGGTAACGCTCCTGTCTTGATCGACGTCGAAGGCATGACAGATCCTCTCCAGATTGCCGCGAAGGAACTACAAGAGAAGAAGATTCCCCTGGTAGTACGGCGCTATCTGCCTGACGGTTTCTACGAGGACTGGACGTGTGAGGAGCTTTTGACTTAGAATGGGATTTGCTTGGCGGCATTGGGTTGGAGTTCTGCGAGATGGCTAGTAATGGGCCACATTCGGCGAAAGGAGTACTTGAGTGGTTGCGTTGTCTATATCCCCGAATCACAACCGAGCTTTTCGCTTTTCCAAATCTTCTCCGTCCACCGTGCGGATCCGATTGCTCAAACAAGCCGAAACGTGGTGGGGTAGCTCAAGGGTAAGGAGCTGCCCACCATCTCCCCGCACTAACTCTCAGGAACGTCACTCGATGCGGCACTTCTCAAAACTTCTTAAGACCCCGAAGTTTGCATCTTCATTTCTTCCACTGACACCGCGCCATCAATTCCATACAACACCACGCATCATGTCCTTCGAAACCACCGGCACCATCGCCTCTTTTGGGGGCAAGCTTCTCAAGCTGAAGCACAAGTCCTCAAGCACGAACACTGACATGGAGCTCAACGTCTTTCTGCCCCCACAAGCATTGAAGTCAGGGGCGAAAGTCCCAGTTCTGTTCTATCTGTCTGGTCTCACATGTACTGGGAACAACTGCTCAGAAAAGGGCTTCTTCCAGCATGGCGCAGCAAAGCATGGCATTGCAGTCGTTTACCCAGATACCTCGCCACGTGTGTATACACTATTGATGCTCTTGGCCCTCACTAACATAGTCTCTAGGGGGGCTTCAAATTGAGGGCGAAGACGAGGCTTGGGACTTTGGAACCGGTGCAGGCTTCTACGTTGATGCGACCAAGGAGCCGTGGACGAAGGGCTACAACATGTACTCATACATCACCAAGGAGCTACCAGATGCCTTGTTCTCGTCATTCAAGGAGCTCGATTCGAGTAGAGTCAGCATTACAGGTCACAGCATGGGGGGTCACGGCGCATTGACACTGGTAGGTTGTCCGAGATGTGGACAATGGAGCCTGCTAAATACTTTGACCAGTTCCTCAAAAACCCCGGCAAGTACAAGTCCGTTTCAGCTTTCGCCCCAATCGCCAACCCAATCAACTGTCCATGGGGCCAGAAGGCGTTCAAGGGCTATTTCGGCGAGGATCAACAACAAAAATGGAAGGAGCATGATGCGAGCGAGCTTGTTAAACAGTGGAAGGGCCCCCTAGAGATTTTGATCGACGTGGTATGTGTTGAACAGAAATCATACAACCAAGGGGGTAGAGTCTAACATGAAGTAGGGCACTGGAGACAACTTCTACAAACAGAAACAACTACTACCCGAGAATTTTATCGAGGCAGCTAAGAGCGCTGGCAATGACAAGGGCATCCAACTTCGCATGCAGCCCGACTACGACCACAGCTACTACTTCATGGCCTCGTTTGCGGATGATCACGTCGAATGGGCGGCAAAACACTTGGGTGCATAGTAAGTACAATCGAGTAGCCAAGGGCCATGTAGTGAACTCACTGCTCTAGAAGCGGTTCAGGCTTCAGGCAAAAGCTGTAGATGGAAAAGCTAGACGTGGAAGCACTTCCCCCAGGAATCAAGAATTAAAGCATGTTCTAAGGTTGTCATTGCATTGCCGGTGAATTGGCCGGACACTTACATAGTATCGACAGTGTACAATAGCATTCTAGAGTTTAAGACACCTGGCATAGGCACTTCATCCAAGACTTTGTTCCCATATATGCCAGGTATATGTGAGTCTGCTTTTGCAAACGCCTTGTAGAAAGATAACATGGTCTACTTAGCCACTACCTCAGGATCGAGTAAATATCCAGAACGATCTCCTCATGGGTTTGGTTTGTCGGGCCGAAGTTGAGCATTCACAAAAGTGAAGGCACGTGCAGTAGATTCGAGCGCACGCCCGCGGTGAGACCCGTCAAATTGGGCTGCCCTCCCCACCATTCTTGGCGTCTGCCACTTCATTGAAGCGCATATTGTTCCTGCCAGTCACACGTCACAACACCGGCCCAACTCACTTCATACAACCCCCATAATAACGTTGCTGCCTCGGGTGCTTGCTCGTAATTTTACACTCTTTCTTTGAGCATAACGGACCTTGTTCAAGCTGTACGTCGGCCCCTCGTGCCCCGCTACCATCTTGCCTTCACCGCTGTAACGCTTTCACGATGCAGCCTTCGCCCTACTCTGCGACTCGGTAGCATATTACGCGCACCAAATCTCCTCTATTATCACCTCCGATGCCCATTTCCAAGACTGGGAAGCTACAATTAGACGTGTGACTCAGTTCAACATATTTCTGCATTAAGCAGGTGTAGAGGACAATGGAGGCTCAAGTATGTTCCTCGCATGACAATCTCGCAGCACTTTTAGGTCTAGCTCACTGATCGACTTGTCTGATCAGGTAGAAAATGCCATCCAAATCGCCTCGGATCCAACCTCGAGTCAACAGCTGCGCGGCCAAGCCATCGAATACCTGAACCAGCTGCGTACAGAAGGCACTGCCTGGCAAGCTGCCCTTACCCTCTTTACTCGCGACCCTCGACCCTCCGACTTCGTCCGCCATACATCACTCGACCTAGTAAACAATGCAATCACAGAGCACAGGCTGGACGAGCAGAGCACTGCATACGTCAAGGACACGCTCATGACCCATATACAGCAATCGTACACACCAGGCAGTGGCGCAGCGGACACGAGCCATATTCAAAACAAGCTGATGCAAACTATCACATATCTCTTTACCGCATTATACCCCTCTTCATGGCAGTCCTTCTTCGATGACTTCCGCGCCCTAGCCGGCGATCAGGCAACCATCGGTAACGTTAATACCGCCACGACCTTTTTGTATATGCGTATGCTTGGACAGGTGCATGACGAGATCGCCGATCAGCTAGTCGCGCGACAGGAAGACGAAAAGAAGCGGAACACAGAGTTGAAAGACTTGATCCGACAACGAGATGCGCAAAAAATATCTGCCTCGTGGCAAGAGATTCTCGCTAAATGGAGGGAAACCGATCTGAGCCTTGTGGAAATGTGTCTGAGGACCATTGGTCGCTGGGTCAGTTGGACCGACATCAACCTAATTGTGAACCAGTCCATGATCACGACATTTCTCGAAATGGCCGGTCAACAAGGTATAGCTGATCCAGAAAGCCCTGCTGGAAAGGTACGAGATGCCGCTATCGATACATTCTCTGAGATTGTGGGCAAGAAGATGAGCCCTCCAGACAAAATAGAACTCATCACTTTCCTCAACCTCACAGAAGTCGTGGGGCAGCTTATCAACAGCCCAGCGTTAGCCGACTTTAACAGCTCAAACTATGACAATGACCTAGCAGAGACCGTCGCGAAGCTTGTCAACAATATTGTCTTCGACATCGTCAAAATATTAGAGAATGACTCAGTCAACGAGCAAACACGACAACGCGCAGATGACTTGATTCGAATCTTCACGCCATACCTTCTGCGCTTCTTTGCGGACCAGTACGATGAAGTCTGCTCCACCGTCATTCCATCTTTGACCGATCTTCTTACTTTCCTCCGGAAATTACAGAAGAAGTCTGGTACTGTACCACCTCAATACGCTGCTATATTACCACCCGTTCTAGATGCCATCATTGCGAAGATGAAGTACGACGATACTGCGTCATGGGGAGAAGAGGGTGAACAGACGGATGAAGCAGAATTCCAAGACCTTCGCAGACGACTCCACGTCCTCCAACAGACTGTGACCACTATCGACGAGGCTTATTACATAGAAACGCTCAGTCGCCTAGTAAATGGCACATTTGGGCGCCTTTCCCAGGGCGATCAGAGCCTGAATTGGCGCGACCTTGAACTGGCTCTTTACGAAATGTACTTGTTCGGAGAGTTGGCGGTCCGAAATCAAGGATTGTTCGCGAAGCGTGAACCATCATCTGTCGCAGCCCAGCAGCTTGTGGCTATGATGAACAGCATGATCGATTCAGGTAAATTTATTGAGACATGTTGTCCCGGGAGAGCGATGCTAACATCAAGCGACAGGCCTTGCAAACTACACACATCCTGCGGTCCAGCTTCAGTATATGGAAATTTGCGTTCGATACTATCAGTTCTTTGAACAAAACCCACAGCTCATACCAAAAGTTCTCGAGAACTTTGTACAACTGACCCACAATAATCATGTCAAAGTTCGCTCACGATCTTGGTACCTTTTCCAACGACTTGTCAAGCATCTCCGGGCCCAACTTGGCAATGTCTCATACGACATCATCCAGGCGGTTGGCGATTTACTCACAATCAAGGCCGAGCTTCCAGATACTTCCGAAGACGAGATGTCCTCAGACGAAGAGGATCAGTCAGCCGATGCACTCTTCAACTCACAGCTCTATCTGTTTGAAGCTGTCGGATGCATTGCTTCCTCTAGCACCGTCTCGGTAGAAAACAAGAAGCTCTACGCGCAGACCATCATGAGCCCTCTCTTCGCCGATATACAACAAACGCTCCCTCAAGCGAGGAATGGCGATGAGCGGGCCATCCTTCAGACCCACCATATCATCATGGCGCTAGGAACACTCGCACGTGGGTACTCAGACTGGGTCCCATCAAACAACAACAGCGCTGTTCCTCACAGCGAAGTCGCGGACGAGTTTGTCAAAGCCTCTGAGGCTATCCTTGTTGCACTCGAGTCCCTTAATTCATCTAGCTCGATCCGTCACGCAGCACGCTTTGCCTTCTCTCGAATGATTGCCGTTTTGGGTTCACGGCTGCTACAACAGTTGCCATCCTGGATTGAAGGCCTTCTATCGCTCAGCTCCTCTATGGATGAGATAAGCACTTTCCTCAAAGTTCTGGGCCAGGTCGTCTTCACCTTCAAGGCAGAAATCGCGGGTATTCTTGACACAGTTATGACCCCCGTGCTACAGCGCATCTTCACTGCACTAGCAGTGACACCCTCAGGCACAGATGACGAGATCCAGCTCGCAGAACTCCGAAGAGAATATCTCAACTTTATCATCGTTGTTCTGAACCAGGGTCTTGGATCTGTGCTTGTCAGCAGTGGTACGTGTTTCTGAGAAATGACGATTCTGTACAATGCTAATATAGCACAGCCAATCAAGCTACATTTGAACCCGTCATCTCATCAATCGAAACGTTCGCCCGCGATACGCACGACTACCCAACAGCACGCCTCGCCATTTTCGTTCTCATCCGTATGATCTCCGCCTGGAGCGGACCAGACAAGGTTGGACCTGGCGCGAATAACGCACCCACATCCCCTGTAGCGTCACAAGCCCCACTGCCAGGCTTCGAAAACTACATCGTCGATCGTTTTTCCCCTCTTGTTTGGTCAATCCCCGCCTCACCTGGGTTCAACTCGAAAGACGCACAGGCCAAGCAGGTTCTGTACGAGACCGCCAATCTCCAACTTGAAATCATCAAGAAAATCGGCGAGCCATATGTAGAACGTCTGAAGAGTGATCTGAGCGGCATGGGTCTCGGCGATGATGGCCAAGACCAGTACTTGCGCACGCTCGCCGCCGCGCTAGAAGGATCGAAGAAAGAGAAGGAGTGGCGCAACTTCTTCTGCCAATTCGTTGACCGTATGCTAGCTGGTAGGACCTAGGAAGGCCCGGCTGTGAACACGTGACGCAGAATTTCTTTTAGACTTGGCGAAAGGGGGGTTCATGAAGAGGTTTGGTGGCATCATCTGCATCATAGCGGGCTCAAGAGAGCGTTATAGGACGATAGGCATTTAGCATGATTCCCCCCCAAAATCTGAATTTAGCGATACTATGTACTCTAGCTACACCATAGGAATTAGAAAAACATTTCAATTACATATTCTCCTACTTTGCCTACTTTGCCTCCTCGGGAGGGCGCGTACATGATGATGCATTAGCCAATTACTTTGTTTAGATGTCAAGAACTTGAGTGGAGGATTTCTCCCACTCAACAAAGCGCATAGCCATGGATGACATGGTCCGAGCCGCTGGAAATGGGATGAAATGATTGTCATATACACCAAGCCAAGGTGCCTGTTTACGAGGAGATGAGGTAAAGAAGCTACAGTCTAGAATTGCTCCTCAGGAAGTCTTCGGGACCAGATCATGATTGAAGCAACAACATGAACCATGCGCCTGTTGGGGAGCTCTGCGAGAGCATCGACAACGGATGGATTGGAGAAGGTTGATTTTGCGAATGCTGGTTCAAAGACCAACAACTACGCCTTCAGGCGCGCAGTGACCGGTTAGGTTTCCGTTGTCTTGGACGAGCGGCTTGGCTTCTGGTGCATATGTTGAGCTGACTGCTGGCATCCTGGTTGAGTGTTATTAAGATGGATTGGAATTGCCTCATGGCTGGGGGGAAGAACGAACTATTGGGTGGACGAGTTTCCGCATAGCAGGCTATACCTTCCAATAAGTCAGTAGTCTTGGAGCATGTGTAGTCGCGTTAGAACATTGGCTATCTCGGGCCATGTGCTGGTGCCTTCCCCGTGTGTAATTGCATGATCTCGACTGTGCCTCATAGTGAGTACAGCTCAGCATAGGGTCCTGGTTGCTTATCGATATGAGGTGCCGTAGTCCTCCATGCTGGTCGCTAAAGACGGGTGCGCGTCGAGCGGGGTGATATTGGAAATACTATAGGGACGCTGCGTCCTCGTGCCTTGGGGAACCGGGAGGGTCAGCGGATGGTCTACAGGGCCTGAATCTACGCCCCTACGGCCGGTCACGAATGCCATGCAGACAACCAATCTGATTCACCGATTGTGCATTAGTTGGCCGTCATATCCAGCGCTTCACCGGTGTTTGTGCCAAAGCTGTTTGGTAAGCCATCATGGAGCGTCGTTCAAGCAGTGTTGGGAGCGACTTGGAGACGGTGGCTGCTGACGAAGGATATTGAGCAATCTTGGGAGAATTCTCGAATGGCCATTCAAGCCACATCTCGGAAGCTGAGCCGGTGCACGTTCTCTGTTGGCACTCGGGGGATGAGTCTTTCAGAATGGGTACTCTCGCGATGATTTGCGAACGGTGGTCATTGACTGGTCGAGTAGAACGATTGTGTTAGCGCGTTGGAGGTGGAGGGTAGAGGAGACGGCTAGCATCCCGCGCGTAAACAAGGGCTCCTGGACCCAACACGCGTCGTTACTTGTCCTTCTCAGCTGACGAGGTAGGAGAGGTGTGAGCGATGGGACCGATAGGGGTGCAGACTCTTCCAAGGTTGATATGGCTTATTGGCTTGGCAATCCAGCAAAGGAAGGAGTGAGCCGAAGTGCTGCTGCTGCCAAAGCATTCTGATGACACCACACCACACAACATTTGCGTCTGCATTGATGCTCGATCAAAACGCTCATAGTAACGGACAAGTATCCAAGTGAAGGACATTTCTTGTAGAGACAAGTGGTAATCTTTCGTTTTCCACCACCCCGCAGAAGCAAGGCTTCCCCTCGGCCTCGCCATAAGGCTGGCTCTGCAATATTGCGTGCCGGCAACGGCCCCTCTGAGCGGATCGAGCATGGTGCCGCACAGGGTGCAGCTTTTGGCGAACGTGCGAAAGGGATTGAGTTGCCAAGGGAGAGAAAGGCGTCCCTGGACAGAGCTCAGTTGGCCAGACCGTCGCTGAAAATGGTTACATTATATTGCCTCGCACAAGCCAATCAACCCGGCAGCCTATCACGTCGTATCAAACATAGGATCTGGACAACAAATATGTCCCAATTCTCCCATGACCCGACTCGCATTGCCAGTCGTTAGCGGAACGATCGAGTTTTGCGGCTATGAAGGCGCTTCGTGGCGCTGTCCGTTCGCTAGACAAGGGAAGGCTACTCGTAGGCAGCGCAAAGCGGACATGGCATTCCAAACATAAGGAACGGCGTGCTCCCAGTGCTTCCGCAAGGGTTTCGAGGCTGCGGGCTTACCATCGAAGGACACTGGGAACCGTTTGGACCGACACACCTGGCCACGATCGACATCAACAAGCAGGCCGCTGCATAATCCTCATCCTCCTGGCTGTCTCTCGTTCCTTTGCGCCATCAGGAACCGTTCATTGCGCTGTCCACCCGCGGAGACTTCGAGGCGACTTAAGCGATTGCTCCTGAGTTGCTGCTAGGTGCCTTGCTTGGACTGTACCTACTACAGTCATCAGCCCTTCACAATCAAACGCTGTCGATTTTTGGAGAAGCAGAAGGGTCATGGTCTGCAAACCTTAAAGGACCACTGTGGATATTAATAGTATTGTCGAGGTTCCACCAGTTCAATTTTCGGAAATGGCATCGAGGTGTTTCGCCAAGTATGAGTCGTCGGTGTCGCACCATGAGGCTCCCCTGTCCAACATGGCAACGCGGGAGGAGCAACACAAAACCCGTTGCCGCGGCCTCTCCTATGCTACTAAAGCCTCGTCGCACGCCGGCTTGCACACCCGCGCGCTGCTTTCGCTGCTCGTCGTCGTTTTCTACTGGAGTTCCATGTGTTCTGCCGTTGCCGCTGCAGGGACAGATGATCGACAACCGCTGCTCGTGCAAGACGATCTCGTTTGGATCGGATCGTCCCTATTACTGGACCACCGTCCGCCACCAATAGCACCACTATTGATGCCTCCAGTACGCGACCGCGATGATACCACCAAGACCTTGTATATACCGTCCAAGAGGTCGATAACCACCGATACCAAGGGCTCGAAGGCGGACTTTGAGATACCAAAACCTTTCGACACTGGGCTATCAAACAACTTCACAACCTCCTGCGCCAAATTCCTCAATCGCATGCGCACCGACGATGCATTTACGAGCTGCCATCCTTTCTCCTTGCTACTCCAGGTACGGCCAAGCTTTTATGCCACCGCTTGAATCACACGCATGCTAACAACCGGTAGACTTCGAGTGGCTTCTTCGATGCATCTAAATCCATTCTCCGCATCACTCAAACCCTGGATGCTACCTGTGGAGTTGATGCGACACAATGTCGCACAACATTAGACAGTTTTGCAAAGGATCTCATGTCATCAACGGCATGCAAAACAGACTACGACAACAACAATCCTCTCGTCCTCCAGGCTTACAACGGACTGGTGGCATATCAACCTGCATATCAAGCAAGTTGCCTGAAAGACACTGAGGGCAACTACTGTTTCGCGAATGCTGTCAGCAACACTTCCTCCCCGACCGATTCGTACGCATATTACCTACCAATCGGCCAAGAGATGCCCGGCGGGTCACGACCCACGTGTAACTCCTGTCTGCAACAAGCGATGGGTGTCTTCTCTCACTACGCAAACAACGTCACCCAACCTGTATCGAAGACATACACCTCGGCTGCCCAGCAACTTTCCATATCCTGCGGATCCACGTTCGTCAATGTCACAGCAGCGCCCCTAAAAGGTGCTGCGTCTACCTCTACCTCATCAATCACACCTACGATGACCCTGGTACTAATGTTTGTACTCTATATCTTCCAATAACTGAGCGACACTTGTATATTATCTTCTTGTATATTCCTGCTTCGGGTTTCTCGACGGCTACGGACGATCGATCATTTAGCGAAGGCGTTAGGACTGCTTCTCATTGCATATACCAGGCTCTTGGGAGCTGGTAACGGATACCCACATGATTGTTAGGATAGGAGGATCTAGTTTTGATGTCTGAAGGAGGCATCTAGTCTGGCACCATTCTCAACTACAGGTACGCACGTGGAAAGGACCTTGTTGAAGGAGAGGAGCTACGAGGGTCAGCACCCTGTTCGACGGAAATCATAATACAAACAATAGTTACCCTTCCATATATCTTATTACTTGGCTACGATTGTTTTACGGTACTGAGATATTGCGCTACCTCAACACAGACCTTTCCACGCAATGGCGGGGCATGGTCTGGACAGGTAGACCCTAGAGTAGTCATCCCAAGGCTCATCTCAGGCAATCTACCTGCCACGACCGCGCACGCCGCTTCGTTCATGCTTTTCGCGACGACTCACAATGACCACGGTCTCGATCATGTTTCTCAATCTCAGCAGCCCGTCCGAGCCGGGACGTTTGTTTGCGCAAGACATGGCACTCTACGCGACGCGCCCTACTCAAACACGAGCAGCACACGATGGTCATACGTCACACATCAACGCGATTGCAGCTCCGCAGCGGGTCAGCGAACAGTCCCCGTCGGTCCTATTTTTTCGGCCTTGGGTGGTGGTCTAATTCGGTATTCTGAAACACCTGGTCAGCCATCACGTGCGCCGATCAGACTTGCGGGGTGCCGTGATTTGATAGAAGTGAACCCCTGGACGTCAGACTTCAAGGCTCACGACAATGCTTCAGCCTCCCGTTCAAGGCATGCCGCTCTCGCCGCGTGCGCCCATTGTCAGAGTCAATGACCTGGTCTCTATTCTGGCCGCACTCATTCAAGAAACTAGCCAGCGTTGATCAACTCTGTGTTTCGCGATGCTATCGACACGGTGATGGTCCCGTCTCGGTGGAGCTCGGTACTATCCTGTCATCTCCAACGCTTTCCATCCTTGCATGGATTTCCCGTGCTCCAGAAGGGCCATTCTGTGACAGGCCAGCTTCTTCCCGGTCCGGCAGTCAAACATCTCATGCGTTTGATGGGCCCGGCCACTCGCGTATCAGTGTGGCCCTTGTTCTTTCTTGTACCTGAGACGGCCAACTTCGCGGCGAAGGTTTGCCCTGCGTCCTTTCCACATCTCCTCTCATTCCTCCACCGTGACTTGCACTCATTCAAGGTCATTCATTAACTGGGGCTGGTACCATACTGTCATTTACTGCTTCATTACTCGGTCGCCTTCTCTACCGACTCCACGTTCATTTACCACTCACCACGCCAGCCGAGGCCTTCAAACTACAGTCAATCCACTCCCAGCGCTATCCGGTGCAACGATACATTCACTCCACGCCGCATATTTCTTAGTACATCATGACCGACCTCATGGCCCAGCCTGGCCTAAGGCTCACTGCGCCCACGTCACGACAGGACATCATCAGCGCACTGCTGAACGACTATGGGAACTCTTTTGGACGTGGTGACGGATCACCATCGGCTTATTCACCTGTACCGGCCATGAAAGAGTTGCCCCCAACACCGCCGCTACGCCCGGATAGTATCCAAAGCAAACCCCTCCCAGCTGTTCAGCGTATGAACACGAAGTTTCAATTAAGAGGTAAGCAATTGCGTTGCCCCAGAATGCTACATGACTGTTGTTTCGGATGCGCTCCTCGATACATCTCCACACACTTGCTAGTGTGGGCCATGTCTTAAATTCTTATTTCACAACTCCCCTTTACTTCACCACTGCGCCGACAACCTGTGCCTTACAAAGCTGGCCTCAATCCTGTCTCTTTACCTCTCTTTTCCTTCTTCAGCAGCGTCGAACGATACTACATGATATGAGCGGATGTTTGACCTGCAATGACACACACACACTGACTGCGCAAAGTAGATGAAGATACACCATCGTCACCACATAGCCCAGGCCTGAATTCGCCAGCACCAAAGTCAACGAAACGCATCGTTTCGCGCAGTTTATCGCGCGAAAGTAAGCCGCCTTCGTTAAAGCTGACTATCAGCAACGGAACCACAGCGACAATACCGCCGACACCAGTCTTGCCTGCCCAAGTGCTTCCTTCGTCTCAACCCGCACAAGAAAAGGAACTGCCACCTCCACCACCAGAGAAATCAGAGAGAAGGAACACTAGACAAGCGCCAATGGGGAACGACCTGGCCCAAGTGGTAAGAGGCCTTGGGCGAAACGATTCACTGCTTTCGCAAGGAAAGGTACAGGCTTCGAGTGACAGCTCGTCAAAACCCGAGGAAGCCTCACCAACTGTGAAGAGGAAAGCTCTCCCAGAAACTGCGGTGAAGAGGTTCAAGAGTTTGGCTGAGCTTGGACAAGGACCAAGAGGTGGAAAGGGAGGGCCTCTACCGCGAACTTCCGCATCAAGCAAGATCAGCGTGGACAGTCAGGCTTCGGACACCGCCCCCAGCAAGGTCACCATGGGCAGCCAGACCTCCGAGGACTCGAATATTGGCTTATCAGATGCCACAGTCACTCCTGAGAACGTTCAGGAGGAAGCGCAAGCACCGGCAAACAACCAACTACCACCAACTCCAGATGAAGATCAGAGTATGGCACCACCTGCACCACCTCGAAAAGCCTTTGCTCCTATTGGGCTCCCTTCTAACCCTCGTTCCAAGGCTCCAGCTTCACCTCTCCACATGCGTGGAAAGAGCAGCACAGGCTTCAGTGTCCTGCAGGTATGTATCCACCTCTCCATCCCTGCGCCTGTACTCATCCGATAGCCTACTTCGAATGTGAGGCGACCACTCTATCGGAGTATAAAATATATGCTAACATTATCCCTAGCCGCACCGAGTAGCTCCTCGGATTCCAACAGCTAGCCTCACACCAGAAATGACACCGTCACCGAAGCTAAAACCGGTACAGCCCAGTAAAGGGGCGATGTCGCCTCTGTCACCTCTACCACCACCAAAGGATCAGCACCGCCCGTTCAGCTACGAGACACCCGCTGAGACCCAAAACACTATGATTGCACAACCTGACCGACCAGCGACAGCATCCGCTGCCTCACCAACCGCTCTACTACCATCGAGTCCAGTTCGCCCAACATCTCTCGATCTCGAATCACCGGAGCCCAAATCCCAGTCCCCCACCATACCAGCACAGGCCACAGCCGCAGCCCCGGCACCCACAGTTCAAGACCCCCTAGACCAACTCTCCCAATTCCCCGCCGTCCCATCAAAACCCTTACCTCAACCCCCACAATCAAATCCCCTCCCCGAACTCCCCCAATCACAACAACAACAACCACAATCCCCCCCCAAACCAACAACCCCACCCCCCTTCACCCCCCTAACCCGCCACCCCCTGCCCCTCCCCACCTCCCTCATCCCCCAAATCACATCCACACACCTGACATGCTACACATTGCACGCCACCAATGTGTGGTCAAACAACAGCTTCCAACCCCTGGGCTGCATGGTGTGTCGCGCCAACGAACCCGAGCGCAAGTGGACGTGTACGTGGTGTCGGTTGAGGATTTGTGCGGCGTGTAGTGACGAGTTGGGAAGGATCAAGGGGAGGGAGTTGGCGGTTTTGGTGGAGAGGAGGGGGGTTAGTGGTGCGGGGGGTGAGGGTGGGGGGTTGGGCATGGGAAGGAGGAAGTTGAGTAGGGAGGAGGAGGGGGAGTTGGGAGATGTTGTTGGAGTGGGGTTTGGGGGGAGGTTTGGGGGGTGAGAGTTTTGTTTGATGGTTGGGGGTTGGGGGTCGAGGATGATGACCGAGAGGAGTGGCTGACTGCATTGTGGGGTAGCGATTTTTACCTTTTTATTTTGTAGATTTTTCTTGGGTATGGAATGGCGTCATGGGGAGCGGACAGACAGGTTGTTTTTCCTTGTCGACGACATGCACGCGCGAGATCGCGGCGCGGTTTTTCAACGCGAATGAGAAAGCATGCCGGCATTGCGAGATTATGATATTGTAGAGAGTCGCAGCTAGGACTGCGTTTTCCATAGATGGTATCGAACGATGATCATACAGATTACATTGACTGAAGTATAGATTACAATTCTACCCCTGTTCCTATGAATAACTTCTAAGAGTCTACCCTTCACCCCTTCACCTCCCCTCTTGCATCTCCCTCAACCTCTCCACAACCCGCGGCAACACCATCTCAGCATCCTCGCTCAACCTCACCCCCCTCTCCAACTCCCCATCCCGCACCTCCCCAAAAAACGTCTCCTCCCCCCTCACACCCCCCACATTCAACACCCCAACCGGCAACCCCCTCTCCTTCGCCCTCTTCACCAACCTCCACGCCGAATACGTCGCCAAACTACTCCCCACCACCAGCAACCTCTCCGCCGCATCCACCGCCTGCTCCGCCGCAACCTTCGTGGCCCCCGGTATACTCTCCCCAAACATGATAACCGCCGGCTTCAACACGCCCCCCTCACTACTCGGATCCCACGCCCCATCCGCATCCACCTTCACTTTGACAAACCCGCCACTCCCATCCGTTTTCCTCGGCGGACGCGCGAGACACACCGGACACGCTGGGTACCGAAACGTAGTATACGGTGCATCTGGGACATCTACGTCGCCGTCTGGATTCGCTTTTAGGCCCTTTGCGCGGCGCTCGGACGGGTTTTCCGTGTCGAGGGCGCCCGAGGCGAGGATGGAGGCTAGGAAGGCGGACCAGGTTGGGTTGAGGGCGGCGAGTTGGGATTGGAAGGTTGAGCGGGGGGATTCGGAGCGGCAGGTTATGCAGATTAGGTTGCGGAGGTAGCCGTGGAGTTCGGTGGTTGGGAGGGTGGGGTGGGCGGTTGGGTGGAAGGAGTCTACGTCTGGGTGTGGTGCATGGTGTGAGTACATGAATGTACAAAGGTTGGCAATGCCACGCAATGTGATGTGGTTTGATTTGGAACTTCTTGGAGAGAGAGAGAGAGAGAGAGAACAAAAGTAAACACTGACTTTGCGTAATAACATGTCCAACCACACCCATTCTCCCCAACTCCCCAACCGCCTCATGCGCTCTATTCGGCCTCGCCCGATCCAAATTCGTCCAGCCCAGAAAACTCCTCGCCCAATACCGTTTCCGCGCCTCGTGGTTGTCGCAGAACTCGTTGTAGTAAATGGGTCGGTAGGTCTTGTTCAGCGTATAGGTTCCATTTACGCCGCGGTAGTCGGCAAGGCCTGATGCAACGGATATGCCGGCGCCGGTGAGGAGGAGCGTTTTGGCTGTGTTCGCAGCATTGTGGGTGTGAGTGTGGTTATGGACGAGGCGGTGGGATATGCTGGATTGTGGGGTTGTGCATGTCGATTTAGATGGAGATGAGGGGAGGGAGGGTGATAGGAAGTCAACCAGAGCCGCAACAGCCGCACTTGCTGTGGTTGCGCTGGCGGGGATGATTCGAGGAGCCGGGAGCGGATCTGTATAGGGGACTCGTAGCAGCGGGGCGCGCATTCTTCAATTGATGCTGCGCGTGCAAAGCACATGGACGGCTTTTGGCACGGTCATTCTGGCGGCGCGGTGGCATCGTGGATGCGTCGAGGCGGAGCGCGGGCGCGTTCCTGGGGTGGTTATGTCATGATGCCTTTTTAGCGCCAACGGGTGTCAACTCGATCAAATGCAAAGTAACGTACTTTATAAGCGAGCGGGCCATACAAGCGAGTGGGCCACCTAACCAACTTTGCGCACCTCTACACCTTTGATCAACTATGGCCCCCC